>BMAW01033459.1:219075-299697 GCA_019974015.1 Nephila pilipes | reverse complement strand
TTTAAACAGCTTAACTGATTAAAGAATCTAAAGTTGTGACATTGGGCTATTCGCGGTTTCTCTTCACTAATCTTGGGAACTTTCAATTGAGATTGATTGTTTTCACTAAACAACCTTTGCCCAACCAGAAACGTGATGAAGAACATTAATATGTAAAGCAGTTAGGAATGAAGTGAAGCGGTTGAATTGAGAAGTATATAAACTCCATCTGAAGGAGTAGAGTATCTGAAGGAGGATCAGAGAGGCGTTGTAGTGAGAGGAGGTGAAGTCTAAGTGTTATATAAGAGGAAGGTGGAAGTATAGACTAGTATTAAGGCTCCGAGTATAGAATACTCGGATAAAGATTCGATATAGTATTCTCTGCCGTTGTTCCAGATTCGAAGTTGCAGTTGATAAAAGATATTGGTAAGAGGTTGTTAGATTATTATTGGTAGGTTGAATTAAAGTGATAGAAAACTTAACCTAGAGAGCATAATTATTGATGTCATAGTAAATATATACTAATAAATTGTGAAAGTTGTTTTGGTGGTTCTGTAATTTTTGGTGTCGTAGTATTTAATATTTGAAATTAGTGATGGCACAAGATAACGCCCGGGTCGATCGGGTGTTACACTGGCGCCCAACCGTTCCCACCCCTGGAGTAGGAGCGGCCGTGTTTCCCGTTGAGTTTTTCGATGGTTCGGGGAATGTTAATGACTTTTTGACTAGCTTGGACGATAACATAAGCTTTTATAACATACCGGAGGCCCTTCAACCGGCATATTTGAGGAATCATCTCACAGGTCGTGCTCGTGAGTGGTACTCGGTAATAGGTGAAAATATAGTTAGAGGTAGAGATGGGGGTATCGACATTTTAAAGCAAGCCCTACAGCGTACTTTCCCTGCAGTGAGAGACCGCACGGAATTAGAGGCAGAATATTATGGGTCTAAGAAAAGATCTAGTCAGTCGCCAACAGCATTTATTTTGCGAATGCTTAAAGTTGCTCAGTTGCTGAATTTTGTGGTTACGGAGGAGACAATAGTGCAGCATATAATGAGCCGCTTGGCTCCAAATGTGCTGGACTATGTAGAGCTTTGGAATCCCACTACTAAAGCCCAACTCTTGGAAGTAGCGACAACATACGAGTCGCGTCATGCATCTTATAACCCACCACATAGACAGGAGAACTACCAACGCGCAGGGTATCAGCAGGGTAATAGTAGACCGAATTTTGATAGAAGGCGTTCTCCAGATAGAATACAGGATAGGAGGCCGCAATATAATAATGGATATCGACAGCAAGGAAGCAGGTATCCACCTTCAGGGTCAAGGCAACAAAACTACGGGAGGTTAAACTAATAGGCGATCGAATAGAGGGAGGTCCTCGATCGTGTTCATGGCAAAATCCTCCAGTTATGGCTAACACCATGAAAGTAAGACCCATAGATATACCTCATATACCCGTTAAACTACATGATACATTTATAACAGCATTATGGGACACGAGAGCTGAGAGATCGCTTGTATCACTTGAACTTTATAATCGCTATTTTCACTTTGTTAGAAAGCTAGAGTCAAACCTCACCGTATTTACGGAGCAGGGAGCTACATGTAAAACCCTGGGGCGCGTAACCTTATCAGTATGCCTAAGAAATTTCAGTAAGCAGTGGCAGTTTCATGTAGTGGAAGGATTGCAGTACCCTTGCGTTCTGGGTGTGGATTTCATGAAAGCGTCTAGGCTTACGCTGGACTTTGAAACAAACACCTTAAGTATACCTGATGAGGAGATACGACAGGTTGACAGTAAGGAAGAAAAAAAGGTCGAAATCGACCTAACTAGAACTGGTATGCTGGAAAACCAACAGCAACAGTTGCAACAGCTCTTCAGGAAATACGCGGAGTTATTCTCAGATCAACCAGGTCTCACTCATGTGCTCTACCACGAAATTGACACGGGAGATCAACCTCCGGTAGCATCACGACCTTATCGCTATGATAGAGTCAAGGAAAGCATAATAGAACTTCACATTCAAAGAATGTTGGAGGAAGGAACTATTATGCCCATTCAATCCCCATATGCTTCCCCTGTGGTGTTATGTAGAAAGAAAAATGACAAACCGGTCGATTCCCCTGACGCATATAGGTTCGCAATAGACTATAGGAAACTGAACGCTATCACTAGGTACCCTAAGTATCCATTGCCAATAATCGATGATCTATTAATGAATATCCAACAAAACTGTATCATGTCTACGTTAGACCTCAAGTCTGGGTATTTTCAGTTGGCTATCAATCCCTCGGACATACCTAAGACGGCGTTTGTCACAAAAAAAGGAACGTACGCCTTCAAAAGGATGCCTTTCGGATTATCAGGGAGTGCACCCACGTTTCAGCGAGCGTTGGACATCATATTAAAACCGGTAGTCGGAAAGTTCGTGTATGTTTATATGGATGATGTTATAATTACATCAGAGTCATTTGATGATCATGTCCATCACCTGGAGATAGTTTTTCGGTTGTTACGGGACGCTGGGTTGACTTTAAACGCTGAGAAATGTCATTTTGGGCAAGAAGAATTGAAATATCTAGGAGTGATCATAAATAAGAATGGGGTGCACACTGATCCTAACAAAATTAAAGCTGTTCTTGACATACCCGCACCGAAAAATGCACGACAGGTTTCGAGATTTTTAGGGATGACGGGATGGTACCAAAAGTTTATCAGGGGGTACTCCGAACTGTGTGAACCATTGTACGCACTTAAGCGTAAAATGGTCAAATTTCAATGGACTCCTGAGGCACAAAAGGCCTTTGACACGCTAAAAGGAGCGTTGACTTCTGCTCCAGTTTTACAGTTGCCTAATTTAAATGACCCTTTTGAATTGCACACCGATGCTAGCTCAGTAGGAGTAGGTGCTGTTTTGATGCAGGGTGAAAATCCCATAGCATATGCTTCGAGAACACTAAATAGGGCGGAAAGAAACTATTCCATAACTGAAAGGGAATGTTTGGCAGTGATTTGGGCTTTACAGAAGTTTCGGTCGTACTTTGGGCATTGTCCAACAAAAGTGGTAACGGACCGTGCAGCGCTGACTAAGTTAAATAATGCAAAAAATCTTTCAAGTAGGATGGTAAGATGGGCATTAAAGCTGGCCGAATATAACATAGAATGGGAACATAGGCCGGGAAAGCAGAATGTGGTGGCCGATATGTTATCTAGACAAGCCTTTGAAGGACAGGCAGTGGAGAGTGTCTCTTGCGCCATTATCAATTCACTAGTATTAAAGTCGAGAGAACAGCTGAAAGGTGAACAGAGGCAGGACTCGGAGTTGGGTGATATTTATCGCTATTTGGAAAACCCGGAGGATTCGGCAATAAACTCAGGAATATGTGAAAATTGGTCTTAAGACTTTAAACTAATTGATGGAATTCTTTTTTATACAAAACTGCTAACTTCTAAACACGAACTACGAGGTTATATTCCGCAAACTTTGCGTGAATCAGTATTGAAAGAATTCCATGATAACCCATTGGCGGGTCATTTTGGCATAAGAAAAACTTATGCCAGAATAAAAGAGTCGTGCTACTTTCCTAAAATGAGGAAAATCGTAAGCGAATATGTTTCAATGTGTGACATATGTCAGCGCTATAATTATAAAAACGCGTTTCCAGCTGGACAATTAATTTCTGTAAAAACGACGTACCCAAATGAACAAATTTTTTAGATTTGTTAGGACCGTACCCAGCCTCGAATCCCGAAAGGCATCGTTTTCTTTTAGTAATCATCGATAATTTTTCTAAATGGGTCAAATTAATTCCTTTACGAAAAGCTTCAGCTAAAGCAGTGGCCACTGCCCTTTTTAAAAGTTATATATCTAGATATGGAGCTCCAATTAAAGTAGTCAGTGACAACGGACCCCAATTCATTTCTGAAATATTTGAGGAACTATGTCGCACCTTGAACATCGAGCACATAAAAATTACGGCTTATAGGCGGCAGGCTAATGCTTCGGAAAGAGTCAATAGAAATATTGTGCAGATGATTGCCAGTTACGTGCAATCGAACCACACTTATTGGGACCAACTTCTGCAGCAGTTTGCCTATGCAATTAGAACGGCGGTGCATGAAACAACAGGAAAGACCCCAGCCGAACTGTTTTTAAAGCGTAAATTGATAACGCCCTTCCAAAAACTGATACAAGTCCCCGAGCATGGAGACATGGTGTGCAGGGATATTGAAAAACTCTTGGCAGAGGTTCAGCAAAGAACGGAGATGCAGCAAAATAGACAGGCTCGGTACTACAACAAGAGAAGAAGGGAATGGACAGTTGGGGTAAATGATCTTGTATTAGTGGAAACGCATCCAATTAGTTCAGCAATTCAGAAGAGGGTAGCGAAATTTCAGCCCAAATTCGAAGGACCTTTCAAAGTGGTTCGAGTGATACAAAACAATGTAGTGATTATAAAGCATGGGAGGGAGACCACGGTCAATATTGACTAAGTCAAACTCTACCGCCAAAGAAAAGGTAATAGAGAGGGGGAGTTGATTGAACAAAGTGTCTATAGGGAGGATCAAGAAACACAGTTGGGACATAGCAGGCAGGATAGCTATGAGGAGAGCCCAGAACCTCAATCAGTTAGACGCAAGGGTAATTCGAGGCTAGACCGCCGAGTGTCACAAATGAAGCGGAAGACCTCAGTTGAGAGTAATGGGAGTGGGACTCAAAAAAAGCGTTTCTTTAGGAAAGCGATAGGTCCCAGCCGGCAGAGAAGCAGATACAGGAATAGGCCAGGCAAACGGCAATTATCTAAGAATTCAACCTCCTCTCTAAACTCTCCGCCTCCAAAAAGGAGAATGCCCTTAAGGTTGGACACAAGACGGAAAAGGCAGCCAACGTCATCCCTGCATAATTCCAGGCCAGCCAAGCGTTCTCCAGAGCAGTTGAGAGGAAGACGAGAAGATACGGCAATCCGAGAGGAACAGTCAGATGGAGCCACCTACATCCGACAGAGTGAAGAGGACCTCGCCACAAGACGAGAGCATACCACAAGGAGTCCTTACAATCTCCGCAGCAGGAACAAGCAACGAGGAGGGACGTCCGATATTTCAGCAGAGGAACGAGCCTTTATGGAAAAGATGTGGAATCGTAAAGCGATTCAACTGCCCGAGAGCCTAGTAGAAGAAATAGCTTCACGCCATAGCTGAATCAGATCCGAGATTTCTTGAACAGCAAATATCAGGTTGTATTATTCCTTGTTATTACATTTGATTTGAGGACATGATATTGTTGAGACAACAAGTCTTTCATTTTTACGGCTTCAGTTCCAATACGGCAAACAGCATTGGTTCTTACTCCACTAAGAGCTGAGAACTTTAATGGAAGGTTTGAATTTAGTTAATTGTAAATCACCAAGCTGGTGATCTTTCCCGATGGAAAGTATTTTTTGTTATAAAGATTGGAACTTTTAAATTGTAAACATTTGTTAAAAGTATAACATTTGTTTATTCGTTGACTTGTTTTTTTTAAGAGTAGATGTCTTGTTATTTTGCATGAATTATGTATAATCATTTCATGCCTGTATTTATGTTATACATCTGGTCACAGCGTGGCGTAATTAGGGATCTCGACTAATATTAACACTTAGCGCTGCGTAAGTGCGCATTTTGCATTGTTCTGTCTCTTGACCAGATCGCGTCATTCATCAAATTCTTGAATTTTATACGAAAATTGTGTATATTAGTATGAATGATGTTTACTAATGTTTAAATCTTTACAAAAGGATATACACGACAATCCATTTCAGGGTAACAGACCCTGAAAATGAACTGCTAATGAAGTAAGCCGAAGAAGAAAAATTCTCCGGCTGAGAAGGAAGAAGTTGAACTGTTTGTTAATAAAATATTTTGTAGTATTAGTTTTTCCTTTGTAAGCTCTCATTAGGTTAGGTGTTAATTCAAATTTAGGAGTAGCCTAGTAAATTCAGAAAGTTTCAAATTTACTTATAAAGAGGGTATAAATTTAGAGGCAAATTGTTAAGTAGCTTTAGAATTCAGAACGTAACCGGGTTCAGGATAACGTCCAATTACGTAGGCATTCGGACTTTAATCGTAATTTCACGCTGGGTTTTTGTACCCAACGATAAATCACGTTTCATTTCTGGGGAGGGGTTGTGACATTGGGCTATTCGCGGTTTCTCTTCACTAACCTTGGGGACTTTCAATTGAGATTGATTGCTTTCACTAAACAACCTTTGAACAACCAAAAATGAAACGTGATGAAGAACATTAATATGTAAAGCAGTTAGGAATGAAGTGAAGCGGTTGAATTGAGAAGTATATAAACTCCATCTGAAGGAGTAGAGTATCTGAAGGAGGATCAGAGAGGCGTTGTAGTGAGAGGAGGTGATGTCTAAGTGTTATATAAGAGGAAGGTGGAAGTATAGACTAGTATTGAGGCTCCGAGTATAGAATACTCGGATAAAGATTCGATATAGTATTCTCTGCCGTTGTTCCAGATTCGAAGTTGCAGTTAATAAAAGATATTGGTAAGAGGCTGTTAGATTATTATTGGTAGGTTGAATTAAAGTGATAGAAAACTTAACCTGGAGAGCATAATTATTGATGTCATAGTAAATATATACTAATAAATTGTGAAAGTTGTTTTGGTGGTTCTGTAATTATTGGTGTCGTAGTATTTAATATTTGAAATTAGTGATGGCACAAGATAACGCCCGGGTCGATCGGGTGTTACAAAGTCATATCATTCCTTGTATATATGACATCTGTTTTTGAAATATTAACGTATTTGTTTTGAATAATGGCGAAAAACGTCTTTTTAACTTCTTGAAAGTGTGTTTTAATTTTAGACACAGGTGTATAATTTTCTCTACTAGTTTTTCATAATTTAATGAGGGTAAGGAATTTTTTTAATTATTAAGAATTCCAAAGCAATGTGTAATGGTACAACAAAATGTAAACCCTCTCGCATGCTTAGAATTAGTTTTGTTTAGCTACAAAATGCAATCATTTAAAAATATGTATATATGTTCCATTTTTGGGGTAATTTTTATTTTGAGCTGTGATCTTTGCCTTTTCCCTCAATTTGCTTTAGTAGGCCACTTCATTGTAAGGAAATAAAAGGGTCCGCTAAGAAGTTGCATGTTGTAATATGGTTCAAATCAATATTCTAGAAGAACTTACCTTTTTAGCGAATTCTAAATTTCTGTCCTCTGTTAGAGTAAAAGATACGACGATGATTATATGAGCAACGGAGGAAATGGAACCACAGATGAGACACCATCGAAGAGATAAGGGTAACATGGAATAAGTAACGAATACAACAAAGATAATCCTCCATGGTCCTAGAAGCTCCATACTCCCTTCCTTCAAGACAACAGAACTGCTTGCAATGTCAACTCCAATACTGGCTGAAAAAAAGAAATTGAATCGTGATAAATAGTACTAGGATTTCAGAATAACGAGGTAGGTGAAAATAGAGTATGCAGTATGACAAGCTACTTAATATGATAAATTACATGATTTATTTTTATTTAAGTTGAAAACAATCTATGGAAAGGTATGGAATATCTCTTTTCTATCTAGTGATTACAAAGAAAAATGCATTGCGTGCAGTATGATTTTAAAGACATATCTACTTATATATGTGTGAGAAGAAGAAGAAAGTCACAAAACGTTTTAGTTAATAATCCCTTTACATATTTGTTTATGGTTCAGCTTATTATATAAGAAACTCCAACTTAATGATTGTATAACATTTATTTGTGATTTTTGATGTTAATGGTTGTATGGTTTTTATTAACGTCGCACTAGAAGTAACAAAAAGGGCTGTCGGCGATGGGCCGCGTAATTTTGAAACTCAGTCAAGTGACGAGTTTTGTGATTTAGATTACAGATATAGTTATCGAATTTCGCTTACATACCTTTTTTTTTTTTTTATATATATTTCGATCTTACAGAAAGTTGTGTAATTGTTATCTTGTGCATTTAAAAAAATTCGAGGGTAACAAAATGTAAAGAGAATTTTTTTTTCAAGATTTCTTTTTCAGCTCTTACTTTTCTCATTATTTAAATACGTTTGTTTATTATTATGAATGAATCATTAAAATAATGTATGTTAGGGTGTTTTTTTCATTTAATATTTAACAATGTTGATTTAATTTATATTATTGCTAAAAGGGTCCATTATACATCTGACACATTAATTGAATAGTTAAAAATATTTTTGACATTTTTGGTTTTTTTCACAAAGTTCTTAGAAATGTTAGAGTTAACTTCACGAGAGCACGGATCGAGACATCATTCTCTTGAAGGAGTGAATTGAACTTGAAAGACTAAAATTTCATATTCGAGAAAATATTTTAATTTTTTTTTCAATATGCTTGGATATAAGTTTAGTACAGTTTTTCTTGCACTGTCATGAAATGAATGTAAAGTTATAAAAAAGATAATTTATTTGCTTCTTTAAATATAAATATTGAACTGAAAAATATTTGTATTTAAGTTATGTCAGTCATGATACAGTAAAGATAATTGAAATTTGGGAGAAACGAAGTTATCTATGTTCTCACGAAAGAGAAGTAGGTACATCGGACATAATGGAGAATGACATAGTAAAACTCTGGTAATTTGGTAAAAAGTGTCAGAGTTTTCCCCTGTTTGTTTCTGCAGGAATTTAAATTAAGGATTATATAGATCACGTGGTAATAGAAGTAAGTTCTTGTGGTATTTTGAATGGAGTTTCAGTGTTAAATTTGGAAATATTTCTATTAGTTCAGAGCGTGGGAAATGCTGATCTTAGCAAATATAGAAATCACATGGTAGTTAATTACTTTCTAAACTTTTATTATAATTTAAGTTTTAGGGAAATCCTGAAATGTGTATATGTACGATGAGAGAGACAAAATACATATATTTATCTTGAAGCTTTTGCATATGGTCTATTCAGCTTGTAAATAAATTAATGTGGTCTTATTTATTGAAATTAAACTCATAGGGAAAAGGGTTTCCTATATCTGTTCCAGGTACAAGGATTTGACAAAGCGGATATCTTTAGGCTGAGAACAAAGTTGTAGGCATTGATTGTTGATTGGTGGTGGATTCGAGTAAAAACCAAATCCTTATATTCAGTCCAGGTAAAGACCGAATAAAATAATGGTGACAGAAACAAATTAATGCAAGACCTTCATAGGCTGGCAGAGGTTCAGTACGAGTAATGAATTCTTGACGTGATTAAAAGTAACGTCATATGGAATAATGGAGACAGTCGCAAATTTTTAATAAATTGGTCTCTACTTGCTATGATGTACAAGTTTGGTGAATGAGATATGAATTCAGATATATTCTTCAGATACAAACTGTGGTTTCGAAAGACGAGGGGTTCGTTTCCAATTTCCAATTTCCCATTGTGTTGTTGTCGTGCGTCATTGATTGTTTGAAATTTTATTCGCAGAAATAGATGTTTAGAGGATGAAATACCTCAAGTGTCGCTCTTGTCTAACCTCAGATGAGAATTGCAATCTCTCACGTTGAATCCTCACCTTGTTGCCCTAATGGGGTTCAAATCCCCCAAAATCAACCAATCATGTCCGAGGGGACGGTGTACCATTGTAATTAGTATATCTTAATTTGATTTCAGCATTCCTACAACTATGTGCATTCGAATGAATAGACCATGAAAAAAATGCAAAATTCCATTGTCTAGGATGTTATTTTCCAGCAAAAGGACTACTGAATCAGCAACAATAAGTTGCTATTTATTTTTTCTCATGACATAACAACAAAAGAATAAATAAATAATGAAATCTGAAAGAATATTTTAAAGACAAAGCATTAATAAATAAAAACCAAACAGAGTAAAGTATGTTTCAAAAAATTCCTTTCACAAAATTTTTTATCGCCTCGTTTTAAGTAAACAAGTTAAACATGAAAAAAAACCAATTTTATATTTCGGTATCTAAGCCTTACGATTCAGTTTCTTTTGAAGGAAAAAAAAAGATTTTTCTATTGTCCTTGTCATGAGCAGTGTTTACCTTCTTTAAACACGAATAAAAGCAACTTTTTCCCCTTCCAAAGGAACAAACAAACAAAAAAGGAGAGAAAGAAAACACTAACTGAATAAACTGGCGGAAAAGTTCACTTTCTTAGTTTAACAAAGTCTTCTTAAATTATCTTACGTCTTTAAATCCAAACAAATGCACTTTCATTCAGATTCAAACATTAATTTAATTTTGTCATTAATTTAGACCCGAATATTCAGCCATGAAACACCATTAGTATTTTAAAGTTATAATAGCTTTAAACGCAAACCGAGCGTTCATTTTCTCTTTATGCAACCTTTTATTAGAAAAGCAACGTGTTTTGTCATGTTTAAAAGACCACATATTTATGTAAAATGTACTGGCATTTTTTTCTTCTTTCTTAAACGAGTTTCTGCTCCATATTCTTTTGTCTATTTTGTCAAGAAAAATGAATCTACATTCAACATATATATATATATATATATATATATATATATATATATATATATATGTATATGTATTATCTTATTAGTTTTTAAGTTTATTTTAGAAATATCCAATTTTAAACATGATTCTTGTAAGAAAGTAAACCCATTTTCACAAATATTTTATTCAAGTTAATCCATTAATCCCTTGACATACAATGACATCTGGGAGGTGTTATTGAATGTTATTGCATGGAGCATCTAATTCCGTTTTATTTGTAAGTCTAGGTGTGTTAATACTGTCCTTAAACATAGGTGCAAATAACGAAAGGTAAGCACCGAGAAAGAGAGCACAAGCTAAAGGCACAAAATGGTCTTCGGAACCCGAGGTTTTATAGTGATGACATGCGATGTATATTTAGAATGTTCTCAGGAGTTTAAGTTGTGATAACTGAATTGGAAAAAAATTGGCTGTGCATCGGGAAGGGATACAGATTTGGTTGGGCATTTAAATACAAGTAACAAAGAAGGTATAACACTGATTCTTCACGCACACACACGCAAACGCACATAATCACATACCTGACAAATGTAAATCGCACTTGGAATTTTTCCGAACACGGTAGGCATGTTTCTGCAATTTAAAAGTGCACAATGGGAGGCAACTTAATGCCAATGATTAGGGATTTTTTTTTGTTTGAGTGCGCCTGTTGCTGAGGGATTGTTAAACATGTTCATTGGAATTTTGATTTATCTCATGATAACTGAGCAAATTCAGAAAGAATACTGCATCAAATTTAATAAAACACTTGGTGATTCTCAAAGCAAAACTATTCGTAAAACTCAGCAGGTTGTTTTAAGACGATACAATGTGATTAACACAAATTCAGAATTGGTTCAACCGATTGAAAAATCACCGCACATCAGGAAAGAGTAACTTACGAATTCGGTGGCCACAAAACGCAGGAAATGCAACAATTGTTGTGACAGTGAAAAATCTGAGGTAAGATCGTAAGTAAAGGGAGATCGTAGTTTGATATTGGCAAGAGATGATAGTAGAGAGAGAGAGAATGGGATTAATAATGATTCCGTACACAAAATTTTGCTTTTTGATTTGATTTTGTGCAGAGTGATAGTGAAACCTGTGACATAGCTGGTACCGACGGAACAGAAAGAACTCTGTCTAGAGGTTGTACTGAATATTCTGGACACCAACAACACTGACCCTGAATTTTTGAATACTGTAATAACTGGAAATAAGACATAGGTTTAGAGGTACAATCTAGAAATAAAGCTCAGTGGTCGCAATGGGTCATCAAGGCGAAAAAATGTGCGATTGGGGCGAAGCAAAATCAAGGTGAAACTGAATGTATTATTTAGTTAATCGTGTCCATCACGAATATGCTCCGGACAAACAGTGACAACAGAGTGTTATCAAAGTGTTCTCTGCAGTTCGATGCAAAAGATCAGATATTTGGACGTCGAAAAATAGCATTTGCATCATATCAGTATTCCAGTACCATGTTTCTTGACCTTAATAACGTTACAAACACCATCTGGTATACTATGTCCTACTTTTTTGCACCAACTTTGCTGATAGTTGCCCAAACAGATTTCATGTTTCCGCCTGTTTATGTTAGTCCTTTGGAGCTAAATCCTGATATTGTTTCCTTATTTAACCACTATATTATGCGTATACTGTTTAATTCGGTCATATCGCGCAGCCTAGGAAGTAGTTTGACTGTTGTTCTCAAGCTAAGCAGTGGTGGCCTTTAACGTATGACAAGATGCAGAGTTTTGTTGGAAAGTAAAATCTTCATCAAATAGATCTTCCGATGATGGATTCGTTAGAGGCTGAGGTGTCTCCGTGTATATTTCGAAATTTATCCATCTTGTTAAGATATATAGCTTTCCTAAGCCCTCAGCATCCCAAAATCATGACACAGATGTTAAACATCTATGAGAGTTTAAAGCAATCTGTCATAAAAGCTTACTGCTTGAAATGCCCAACACAGATATCCTGACGATCGTGGGAAACACAGAGTCGATTCATCACAAAAATGTATGTTATTTTATTCTTGAATACCCTTTGTGCTCTATGTCTTTGCACACTGCTCTCGGGCTCGTTTTCGCCTGAAAGTGAATAGCGGATTTCTCTTGGGCAACGAGATTCAAAATCAAATTTATGGAGTCGTTGCAAAAATGGTATATATGAAGCATCCCCTCCTTTTCCTCGCCATTTTCTACTTTTGAATCTCAGGCTCTTGAGACGAATTTTCAATCCCTGTCCTGTCCTGTCTTTTCGATTACGACTTCTATTTGTACGATTATATTACCGTTTGGAATTTCAGAATGATATTTAAGATTTTACTCACAGTTTCTTGAGAGAAATAAACTTTTTCTGAAACGATATGTTGACTAAGGCCATCATTATGTACAGTAACAATCAATCTTAGCAGAGTTCGGCATGTCTTTGGCGAGCTCCATTTTCAATTGCCAATTAACTAAAGTAGACTTTCATGCAAATTTTTATACGCATGTTAATTTTACATAGCACCATTTTTGCGAATTTTATCAACTCTGACCAATCACTAAATTTTACAACTATTTTAATGTTTTGAATCTCTCTCGAAACATTTATTTTTTTTTAATAATTGCAATATATTTTAATAAAATATCTATAGAGTCTTTAGACACGTATGTACAATATATCATAGATTAGTTTATTTTGAACAGTTTACATTTTTGTGTTCGTCCACATTGTTAACTTTTACAGATATCATGTATTTTATAAGACAGTACATTTTTTTATCTAATATTTTGAATTGAAGTTGTACTTAATTGATATTGCAAAGGTTTCGCAACGTTTTTAATTATCAAAACACTTCCTTTTGGAATTTACATAAGGTAAAAAGAGTCGATTTTTATTTTATAGTAGACCTTACAAAATAAGAAAAGAATGAAGATCTCAATCACACACTGTACCTTTTAGGAATATTTAGATATTATTTTGAAATATCTTGTATTTTGTATATTAATCAATTACTCACATGGATGCGGAAAAATTCGCGATTAATAAGTAGATTTGATCTCAAAATATTACAAAGGTATTCTAAAAGGTTTTATTTTGGCATTTATTTATTATAACAAGTTTGTTGGAAAAAATGTGGATCATTCAAGTGTAATGCATTTCATGAATTATTGAAATAAGAACACCATTATACTTATTCACGTTTCAACTAAAATAAAAGCTCTATCTTATGTTTGTTTTATTTAAAAATTACTGTTAAATATTGATTATTACAGATACTATTGTATACTGCTGTTTGTAGAAAATGCAACACCATGAAAGAATCATCAGAATCAAATGAAATTTAATGCAGAAACGACTTGTACTGATACAAATAAATGATGAAATTTTCAAAACAAAAGAAACAAATTAAGCGTCCGAAATCAGTATTTGGTGCAGCCACCATGCGCTGCAATAAGTGCTGCTATACGACGTGGCATGGAGTCAAACAGATGTTGAATATCTGCTTGAGGAAGAGAATTCCATATCGCTTGTATGCGCAACCAAAGTTCGTCTTTGGAAACTGCAGGACGCGGATCACGAGCGAGACGCCGACCAACCATATCCCACACGTGCTCAATAGGCGACATATCCGGTGAATAAGCAGGCCAAGGAAGAAGTTGCATGCGTTGTGCTGAACAGAAGTCTCGAACAGTCCGCGCAACATGTGGGCGTGCATTATCCTGCTGAAAGATAGCTCCAGGGATGCCTTGAAGGAAAGGAACGACTTCGGGCTGTAGCACTTCACGGACGTACCTGTTGCTATTGAGATTACCCTCAATTCGTATCAAATTGGATCGTCCATGATACGAAATCGCACCCCAGACCATAACTCCGGATGTTCGACCACTATGTCGTTCAATAATACACTCAGGAAGGCAGCGTTGACCGGCATAACGTCTAACACGAACACGGCCATCATGGGTCCACAAATTGAAGCGTGATTCATCTGAAAAGACAACTTGGTGCCAATCAGCTCGCCTGTCTCTGTGCTCAAGAGCCCACTGCCGACGCAGCCGTCGATGATTCGCTGTGAGGGGAATCCTGTATAAAGGCACCCTTGCACGCAATCCACGGCGCAGCAGACGACGACGAATTGACGAAGCCGACAATTGTACACCTGTAGCAGTAGACCAACGTGCTGCCAGCTGCCTGGAGGAAGCTGTGCGATCATTCACCGCCATGCGGAGCAGGTGTCGATCATCGCGCTCTGACGTCACCTTCTGTCGTCCAGTGCCTGTTTTTCGAGTTGTTCGGTGCTCGTCGGTCCACTGCTTCCAAACTCGCATCACTGTGGAACTGTTCCGCTGCATACGAGCTGCTATTGCGCGATAGGAAAATCCTCCTTCTCGAAGGCCGATTATCCTCCCTCGTTCAAACTCCGTAAGTTGCTTGAATTTCTTATTCTTCCGTCGTGGAGGCATACTCAGGTCTCACTAAACGTTTGCCACTAACAAATAATCATAGACTTTTTTCAACGTCCCGCTACAGCACTTTATTTATACGCTTTCAGCATCAATTAAGAGGGCGCTGCGCGCGCCGCGCATGCGCGATGGCTCTGAAACTTTATTAATTTGCATAATATCCTATAATTGACATTTGCTGCGAATTTCATTTGATTCTGATGATTCCTTCATGGTGTTGCATTTTCTACAAACAGCAGTTTATAATTTCAAAGTGTTTTAACTAAACAAAAATAATTACTCTTGATAATTGTGGAAGATCTGCTTGCAGTAAGAAAAAAAGGATATTTCTTTTACCTTCATTTCATTCTTGATTTAGAAAAAAAATCATCAATTATACAAATTCCAGAGTTATGTAGGGTAATGTTATTCTATAAATGAAATGGAAACCTAAGTAATATTGAAATAAATGAGAGATGTTTACTTTTGCTATCATCATTTAATAAAACTTTCTCAATGAATTTGAAGATACCATGGTTTGAATAAAGTTAATTATAATAAAATTACAATAATTCACATATGCATTTTATTTGGAGGTGTAATTACTCTTATCATACCTAGAAACAATTGGACATAAGTTTGAATTAAACTTAGAAATTTAATCGACTACTAAGAATTCTCAACCACACAAAAATCATGAAGTGGAAACAATAATAATATATTCTTCAGTTAGAGTAAGTGGTTTCCTTAAAAACACATTTCTGTCTCTCTCAGGTTTCCTTACAGAAATCTGGAAAAATTAAAAAGAATTTTCTTATAAATGATGTAAGAAAAATCTTGCGTTAAAAGTAGTCGTCTGGAGAAAAAGAGAGAAGAACAGGGACTTTTTATTTCTGAAATTCAAACCATGTTTTTTCTTCTTTAATCTAGTTTAAGTGAGCATACATTTTTAATGCACTAATGCTTCTTCATAAGCAAACAGTAACTGGTTTCTAAAGTAACTATGCAAATAATGTTTTTTTTTCTTGCAGAAGAACAAATATCGCTATTAGAATTAGTTGATAAGACCAGTCAATTTCCATTGACATAATAGCTCGCAATGTTTTTTTTTTTTTATTTTTTGGCTGAATCGTTTCAAAACAAAATATTCCCTTCTGTGAGCAACATTTATAGAATACTTTTATAAGAATAACAGTAAAATTTCGATAGGTAATAAAATTTTATATACTTTTTTCGAAAGGAAGCTGAATCATAAAACATCTTATTTAAGACTACTAGATCCTATTCAATATGTTTTTAAAATGTTGTGAAATCCTCAGTAACCAGTTGTTAAGGCCACAAGCTTTGTAGACGGTGATGTTCAAGTTTAGTCATGCATTTGAGTCCTTATTCCATCAATATTCGTCGTGTGGGAAAATGGAGCTATGAATAGTAATTGGATCTGGATTTCAAATCCTCATGTTATATTTTTAGTTTCTATAAATTTATGCCCCTGAAGTTATTTGAAGGCTATTGATGACGGATCATATAATTTGCAACTGTGGTCAAGTAACAAGGTCGACACTTGAGTCGGTACATCAATTTCTTAAATTCTACAACATATGAAGATATTAAGGCAAAGTTCCATTTAGCATACAGTAGTTCTCATGATTATACAGGATTGTCTTGAACGAGATAGACTTGAATCCGCAACTTGAAATTACGTTTCTAAAATTCATGACATTAATCGCTGGGTTACAGAGGACTACTTCGAACGGTGTACTATGGATGTTAGGAGAGTCAGGTGATATCTCGAATAATGTTCTTGTCATCACATGACATAGGTTCAGAATCATTGATTTTCGTTTCTTATTGTCATCTATATTGCTATCCTTATTTTCTTTTAGATCTAATTTTAGAGTTTCAGTTTGTCTTTCATTCAACCAATTCAAATAACTTTAAATAAAAATTCTGAAATGTTTGTTGAAATCTAATATAGACAAGATGAATTCTTCGAGGCTAAAACATATAAACGTACATACTCTTGTATATTTATAAATCAGAAAATAACCTAGTTTTTCAAATAGGTTTTTTTTTTGTTCAACAACATTTATACAAAATTATTAATAAAATTCATGTATAAATGTAACATTTCTTATGGTTAACTTTTTGATCAACATTTATGATAATACGCACATCTTAATATTCTTAGCTTCAAATTCAATTTTATATTTGTTACAGATATTAATTTTTAATGAAATACACATTTGGTTGTTTTTAAAACTTGTAACAACCATTAAAGTTCCTTTTTAGAGAAATATCTTTTATCCTTTTTCAGACATCAAATAGTTTGAGTAAAGAAATCTGTTCCATTTTTTAATTTCCAACCAATGATAAAAGAGACATCATAACTGTAGAAGATATTGGAAAAATATTTTAAAATAAAATCCCATGAAATCTTTTTCTGTCTCAAAAAATATATTCTTCTCCTTCTCAGAAAATTCCTTTTCAAATGCTCCATCTCCTCAGGGCGAAGAACATTCGAAATTGAAAGAACAAAAGTACACCTCAACCATTGTTTCAACAAGAGCATTGTTTGTGGTAGATAAAGAATGAAATCAACCTGCCATTGCTTGGCGACAGTTCAGCTTTGTGCCAGTTTCAACTGGTTTCATCCGCGCATTAAACAACTTAAGACCCAAAAAGAAAGAAATAAAAAATATCCCTTAGAGTTCCTCAGAGAGACGGAATGCTTAAAAAGCTTTACGGTTCGTTAGTTCTCTTTGCATATCAAATACAGGCATTTGAAAAGGGGAAGTTTAATTAAAACACAGCTGTTGGCGTTCTTGGCTCCAAAAAGAAATGAGAAAGACTTAGGTGCATGTGTTTTATTTGGATTAAACCGGTAAGAAAAGAGTAGGAAATGTCAATTACTTCTGCACGCGTGATCGCACTTTGCGTTTTAGGATGGATATTGGATTTAAAGTTGAAAGAGCATGGTATTTTGTGAGGATTTTTCTGGATAAGTGAATAATAAAAGCCATACGGAAACGTGATCAATGATGTCTAAACTCAAACTCTTCAACTTCGATGGCAAGGGATTTCGCGGAATTCGAAATATGAAACTGCACGTCACCGTAAAATATTAAAATATCGAATCTTTTGGAGAATATAATATCTTATCAATTCAATATTTTTGATAAATTCGACCGACTGCATATCACTGAAAATATAAAACTATATTCAGAATAATACAAGTTTTACTTGAATATTTCTACAAAAACAAACTATTTTGAATCATGTTTTGAAGGGATGCTTTTTTTTATTTTAAATAATGAATATAAATATAAAATTATTTCAATTGCGACTGAATGAATAATTTATTTCAAAACATTGTTTGTGTCAGAAGAAGAATGAAATAAAGTCTTTTAAATCCGTAAATATTTAATGTTTTTATATGTTTTAATAATCACTAGTTCTGCTTAACGTTTCCTAATAATTTTTATTTATTTGTTAAGATAGTGTTATTCCATTAATTGATAAATAACCCAGATTGTCTACTATTTGAACATCAACACAAATAAAAATATTGGTAAAGGCGATGACGATTTTTCTCCTACGGGGTTCACATCTTTAATTGCAAAAGCGAGAATCGGAACTTTACGATCGGATAGAATACGGAAAGCTCTGGAATAGGAGTTGTGAAACTGCTGCAAGTGTTCAGCAATTATTCCATACTTGTGTTGGTAATTATTCATATAGGTATTATTACCTTGTATTCTTGCTCCTTTGTAATGAATTTAAAGGCCATTGTGTTTATTTCTTTATGTTACAGAATAAGATTTCTACAGTATTTTTATACAACACCAAATACTACTCCTGAATGAAGTTAAATGTTAGATGATTGAAGGTTTCCTCCTAAATGCTTTTCGAATATTGAACAACGTACTCTTGATGGCAATGCCTTTCTTCTTTGTTTTATTACTATGAACAGCAAGGAATAATATTCAATAGAATCTTTAATACTCAGAATTTTAAAAATATTTAAGGAATGGTAGGAGGCTGATGAACAGACACATATAGAATTATGACTACATTCCATATAGATAACACCATTACAAAAAAAGAAAAATGCATTCTTACTTAGCAAAAGAAAGAGCAAAGTTTATTAATAAAAATAGATTCTATGGTTTCAGTTACGAAGCAGCGCTGACCTTTGGGTCCAAATAATTCTAAAATATGATATAAATGGACACGCAATCAAATATACTGACCATCACAAATTCATGGGGATGGTCAATTTTGAATTTTATGATGTATTATGCTTTAGCGTAGCTACAATAGGTTTCGCTGGAATTTTTAACCAACTTCAAAATATGCGTACAATTTCTATAAAGGTTCTTTATTTGAAGAGGAATTTATTGAATTCAAATATTATCAATACAATTTAACTTTTTTTGTTTAAAGTTTAATTAATATAGATAAAATGGTGTACTGATTTCAAAAGTATTTATTTTCTCAAACCTGCAAATTATTTTTATGATTGCTAAATGAAATATACTTACATTTATTCATTGAACATGCTAATAAAATAAATATAATTATAGAATTAAAATAAACAAAATAAACTGAGGTTTTTATTGCTAGAAATACATCGTTTGAATTTGTCTTTTCACAAGTTTTAATAAACATAGATCTATTGAAATAATTTATGATTTTATTAAAAATAAAAACATTTGCTGTTAGTTTAAATATTTTCACATCTTATTGAACAATTAACATTAAATATTAATGATTATAGGTAATATTCTTTTACATTTTAAAGCTATTAAGATTATTAAACTCACATATATCCGGTAATTATAAAAATTTAATCTATATAAATCGAAAAAAGAATTATAAACTTTTTACATTCAACGTACGTGATTAACCGAGAATCATCACGAATTCTGCGGACTCCTCATTATTATTGGGTAGAATAATCAATGCAAAAAAACGTAAATATTTCATTTAAATATAATTAAATTGAGAATAAGTAATTATGTCATTAGTATTTATAGTTCACTTTAAGAGAATTTGTCTTCTTTTAAATAATTCGTTTTAAAATGTTTAGGAATCTATAATCACATGAGGTGAAGTATGAACTAAAAATAACTATGTAATTAAATAATTTCACATACTTTCAGCTTAAGAAGTAAAACAACCACAAACTTTACAAACTTCAACTAGTGATGAACAAAATACTTCCCCAACTTAACACAAATTGGTAACTCAAGTTGCAACTAAATGGTTCGCGAACTTAGAAATTATTTTAATTTTACCGTATTTCAAGTTATATCCGTATAATAGCCACATTAAAGGTTGGTTACATTCCTCTTTATGAAGTAACGCTATTCAAATACAATATATCAAATTCTTCACTAGAATGCGTCCGAGAATTCCAATACATACTAAAATAAAATTAACAATACGATTCAGAATTCGTTTGTATAATTGCATGAACAACTGTGGAGAAAAGAACATGAGATGGCCAGGAAAAGAAGAATCGATAAATAGAAATAAAATAATATTTATAAAGTGATATAATTAAAAATTAAAGAGAACCTTTTAATTTCACATGTTGAGTTCTTAGCTATCTATCCATATTACTTTAGATCTACGATATAAAGTGCTTTGACCATTTATTTCGAATATAATTAATGAATGATTATCATCAAAAATAAAAAAAATATGAAAGTATCGAATACATTTCGCAATGTATTCGTAAAAATTTCAAAGCGGAGATTAATTAATAACCCTCTCTTTTAATCTTTCCTGAGATCTTAAGCTGAAAAGGATTTTAAGATGAATTCTGATGTAAAGATAAATTTAGCTGGTCAGTTATCCAAACCTCATCTGTATTGAAATGCCTAGCTACCAGAATTTAGAACCTTCCTATCAGCTTAATTTGATTGAGGTTGGAGATTTGAGCATCTAAAATAGCTCAGGGCATCCCAGAAGCAACTAGCGTTAATGAATCTATTCAGTGGTTGGATCAGACAAACGTTCTAAGTGTCTTCGGTCCGCTAAAATAATTATCACAAAAGTGACCGATATGCTGTTTGAATACGAGCAGTATTAGAACGATTATATGATGTTTTTTAACTGTCACATTTCAACTATTAAAAGTGTCTCATAAATTTAATACTTTTTTCTCTCTCACACTCTATGTTTAATATTTTTCTTTTTAAACACGAGATTAATATTTAATTTAAGAAGGCATTTCAAAAAGTTTCCCTGTTTTAAATGTGAAGGGGTTAACTCACTGTAGTATTGTCCATTGATCATCGTTTTTACTTCTAAGAAATCATAGTCCATAAATATGATATACTTCACATTCCAAAATTTTCATCATAGCATTTTTGGCCAATGAGACCTTCTTCGCCTTCTTTCTCCAGAAGCAACCCATTGTTTTGATTGCTGCTTGGTTTCCCGTATATAATGATAAAAAGAGGTCTCATTAAAGGTGACTACTTGATTCAAAATGACAAAAACCACTCCAGGCCGCAGCAATAAAAACTAACCTAAGAATTAATGTCGAGGGTTTCTTTCTTTCTTTCTTTTTTTTTTTAAGTCGTTTATCAGATGAGAGCACACAAAAGTAACTCCGATTTTCCAACTAGAAATGCCATCTGTTGTCCAAAATAGGCCCTTTTTGAGCCAACATCGTGTATTAATGATACGTTTGGTACTTTATTGATATTAATCTGTACATAGCTATAACAAGTTATCTATACAATTATTGACGCATAAATTGATAAAAAGAATTCTATAAAAAGATCAAGAAGTTTTGATAAAAATATATTTATTTGAGAAAATATTGTTTTTCATTTCAACTACACATAAAATAGTTCAGCAGTGTAGCTAATATGATCAGATATTAAAAGCTATTATAAGTCAATATAATTTTCTATTTTAAGTTAACAGAAATTTTCATATAATAATAAAACGAAAGATTTTTCAGAAGTTTTGAAAGACAATACATATGATTCTTCACAAACTTCCTTTAAGAAAGTCATGGGAAAATTAAACTGAAGTAAATGAAATAAAAATCCTTTTAGAATGTGAGAATATTATTCTATAATTCTGTGAACACTGCTGATTCGAAATCGGAAATAGAATGATACGCTTCCGTTACTTTCAATAGACAAAATGAGATGAGAACGTTAATCCTGGATTTCGAAAATTCGATTCATGTACCCGAAAGAAAGATCTTATTTCCGTGCGTTTGGATGTATTAGTTAACAGTACGAAGGGTATATTCAGTATAGGAATATTTAAAGCGTTCATCAATCATAAGAAGTAGAAAGGCGAATATATCGAATATTGGAAACGAAGCAAGATTTCTTGTGTTCCTTTCAATAGTTTTTATTTTTAATTTTTTTTTTGTGAAACTTTTCCTATTGAGAGTTTATTATTTCATAATTTTTTTTTATTACTTTTCCTCTTAAAATAGTTTTTTTTTTATTTCTCGACTTTTGAATAAAATATAAAACTTACTACTATGGACAGATGATTGAGTGCCGTATATAATCCAAGAGAGGTTCAAAAAATAGAGTTTCATTTGTAGAAATCCGACCATATAATATATTTTTTTATCTCACTAACAATAAATTTAAACCATAGTAAACGCTTAAGCAGGGGCCAGAAAATCAGTACACTTTTATTACATATGTACTCTGGTTTGTATTTATACTTAAATAATTTTATAATGTATTGCTATTTGTATTTTTTTGCGAATATGTATAAAAAATGCAATAAAAATCAACAAAACTTTGATATACTTCATCGTATATGTCAACATTGAAAGAAAAATTATACATCCAAAACATGTTAAATCGAGAGTATTAAACTTTTAATAGAGCACCTAAGATATTCAACCAAGGGGAAAAGTACTGTAATAATTTGATCTTCATGAAATCGTTTTTAAGTCAATGGCAAGATATAATGTCTATTCTGCTTTCAATAGAATCGTTAGTATCATATTGTAACGATATGTAGCTTAATTCCCTTTAGCTATCTTTATAGACAGAGTTCTTGGATGTTACTTCATGCAAACAATTCAACTTCCAATTATGTAAAGCAGAGTTCATGTATAAATTCAGGCGTAGTGAGAAAGAGAGAAGGAAAGATAGGAGATATTCTATTTTGACTCGGATTCACCTGCAATAATGTTCATCTAAGGCAGGGGTCGCCAAAGTGGTCTATATAGACCCCTAGGGGTCTATTTAACAACAGTAGGGGTCTATCTGACCCAAGGGGTCGAATGGGGGTCTATTGGGACTCGAAGGAAAAACAGTTCTTAATACGCAAATCACACATATCTAACTGCATACGTAAAAATTTAAAATATTTTTATAATTGACTTAATATTATATTCTTTATAGAAAATAAAATAATAAATCAGAAAACAATCTGCCCCTTTTTTCCTTATGTGTTTTCGTATGTATACCGTGACGTCACAACTTGACCTTGTGACCAGTTTGTAATTTGCACGACTCATAGTATGTAGCCAGAAGAGCGATTGAGGCTTATCCGTGTCTCTTGCTGGCGAACCCATCAACCAATTAGGAACCTTTGGCGCAGACTTGGCGAGCGACGACACTGCCGTTGGCTTTCTATGCATTAAGCGCGAAGGGAATCTTCAGTACTCCGTTTTCTTTCTTCTTATGTTTGTGGTTTTAGTTCTTTTAGTTTTTTCTTTTTTATACGGCAGTTACGCATCGTGTCGTTGGTTCGCCCTTTGTCTCCATACCTTTGTGGGAGTCTATGGAGATTTCGAAAAATTATATAGGGGGCGATGATCAAAAAAGTTTGGCGACCCCTGATCTAAGGAAAACATTTTAATATTCTTTTGAATAAACGTGAGAATTGATCCAACTGGCATAATACGTATAGTGAATGTTTACTGCTTTATTAAATATCCTGTTGAAGCGTTATTTAATGTTTGACTGAACTTTAATTATTAGCCATACTTATTAATGATATATCAAATGAATCAAAGGAATGAGCGAGAGTCAAAGTTTTCGTTATAATGTTTAACTCAATCAAAAATGAAACCGCAAACAAAAATTTTACGTGATTATTATAAAAATAAAAAAGGAATTTTTAAAAGGTTTAGAGCATTTATTATGGTCTCGTGTAGTTAAATTAATGAAATAGAACAACAAAAACTGAAATATAATAAATAGAAATTCTAGTTATCAGTGTAATAAAATACGAAATAGAAATCACATTATGCTAAGAAAATTTTTGTTAGAATAATGTGGCCTGTATAATAACTATTTTTTGTTACAAAACATAAAAGAACAAAAGACGATTCTCTATATATTTGCTGGTACACAGGCTTGTTTACATTTATTTTTTTTTTTGTTGAAGAAAAACATTTGTTTACTAAAGAAATCTGAAATACTAATCAACAAAATAATTTTCATCATTCTCTACAGCTTTTTGCCAAGGTAAAGACAGTAGGTCGATTCCAAAGAAATCTGAAAAACTTTTTCAAGTGAGTTTTTCACTTCTCAACATTGTTAATTTTTTACTTTTTAAAGTATGCGTTAACTATCTGAAAACGTAGTAATCCGATGGCGCGAGATCTGGTGAATAGGGTGGATGAGGTTAGAGTTCCAATCCAAGCTCCCTAATTTTTTCCTATGTTATTTTTGAAGGGTGAGACCTCGTGTTATTGTGTTGAAAGATCTCCTTTTTGTTACTGACCAAAACAGACCTCTTGTTTCCTTTGCTTGAGGTGTTCACAATACATTGTCTCTGTAATGGTCTAACCCGGATTAAGTAATTTATACAGTATGAATGCAGAAAAATCCCACCACACACAAACAAGGAATTTCTTTATCGTTAGCATTGGTCTAGATGTCCTAAAAAGGTACTTCTCCGGAAGAACGCCCAATACTTTTTCGTACAGGATTATTGTATAGAATCCTCTTCTCATCTCCAGTTACAATTCGTCGCAGAAACAGATCGGCTTCATATTGAAACAAAAAGATACGCGCAAATGGTTCGCCGTTGAACGAGCGAGTTCACGAGGATCCCCAAATTCTTGCTGTACATTTTTCTTATGAGACGAAGAGGATCCTTAACTGTGGACCATGGGCAGCCAAACTTTAATGATATTTACGAAATATTTGATGAGGATCTGAATCTACAATCGCTTAAGGATATCATTATCTAATTTTTGGGATTCGTCCTTTTCGTATGGCAATTATGAGATTCCTATTACCATTTCTAAACTTTTTTCACCCACCTATGACATTTATTTAGTTTAAGAACATACCCGAAAGCGTCAATAAATTTTTTACTGTTTCGTTTGCCTACAAAAATAGTGTACAATGACTTAAGCATGCTTTTCCTATTGTTGACCATAACATCTTTCTTCCTAGGAAGAACAAAAAGTTTTTAACCGAAAAATAAAATTTATAATTTTACTTATTAGCAATGCATGCAAAATTATTTTCAAATGAATAATAAAATTCGTGTGTAAACAAAAGAAAGCGAAATATAACTTTTTATAGCTCTACGAATATTGCGTTGAAATGATTAGTAATTGGTGAGAACATTTCTTTACAAACAGGAAAGAACAAAACGCATTTGCTCCAGGACTACCAAATACACGTTAAAAATGATTAGTAAAGTACAACTGCTTCCTGGATGATTAGCGTATTAGGTGGAGTTTCTAACAATTGTAGAATATTGTAAAAGACATTGAGGTAATAATTTTAAAAAAATCAGTATATAACTAAAGGCATTACCTTGCAGATTGAGAAGGAGACAGGTAAAGAGGGCTCCCCAGTGGAGATAATTTCTGGAAAAGCATTTACAACAGGTGCAGAAACACAGGAAAATGTTGAAGACGAGGAAGGGTGTCACGTGGAGCCACAAATGGAGATCGAGTGCAGCTTCGATTCCTCCGCTCATGCAGTCGGACACTATCCATACAATCTAACATGAAAAGACAATAGAAATAGCTTTATTGATTTCCAATCGATTTAGTAGTTTTATTTTATATATGCACTGAAGAATTGGAAAAGAAAAAAAAAACTATGTAACAAAATACATGGAACTTTCTAAAATGAAGTTTTCATATTGTTTATATATTGATAGAAATGCAACTCATTTTTAAAAATTATCTGTTGACCGCGATTTTCCAATTTTACTTCGTTTCTATATTTTTTATGTGGCGGTTACAAATAAAACTTAAAAGAACACTTCAGGTCAGATCATTGAATATTCTTAATGGGACTTAGAATGGAATAATTTTAAAAAGTATTTTTCAAAAATGTTTAAATAAATTTCTTCTGGAAAAAATGTAATTTATATAAGATAAAGTTAAATGAATTTTGTATTTTACCTGGCTTTAAAAAACAAATTAAATTATTAAACGTCATTTTTAATCAATCATCATCAAAAATATTTATATTTATAGTTTTATTATACTATAAAATTCGATTTTCGTTTTCCTTAATGCTTAACGAATGCAATTTCACAATCCTTACAATTGTTCCTTACATTCTATTGGACCATTATTAAATCAGTTTGCATGTGATTTTTATTAAAATCTTTCTCTGAAAAATTGCATAAAACAGGAGATATAGTGTACTCCCACAGGAAAATCACAGCGTAAAGAAAGAGCGTCATTTGGCTACATAAATCTAAATTAAGGTTTGCTGAAAATGGCTTTCGTGCGATGCCAGTTGTTTCAATTTTAGGTTACTGCAGCTTGTAGGAATAGATATGTCCGACACAAATACGCAATGAATATCAAGAAATTCGAAGTCATATGATTCTCTGTAAACATTAAGGTTATTTATGGAATGTGTTTGTCTTCCTGTTGAAACATTTTCTTATATTGAAACACGCAAAGTGCCTAAGGAAAGTAAAATAAATGTTCTTTCTTTTAGATGTATCGTAGAAATATATTTGCAAAGTATGGGTAATCTGAAAACAGAAATAATACTTAAGTTACCAAAATTTACCAGTATCGTATATTGTTCTTTTCTGCCAATTTAATTTTCTTCGACTAAATAAATTCGGCAAGAGTATCTGAACTTGTGAGAAATATATATATATTCTTTTCTCATATTCTGCAAGCGCGTTAAAGTTGTCCATGGATAAAATATACACTCTATAACAAAAAAGAAGGAAAAAAAAAAAAAAAAAAACGACGCACCAAGAAGGAATAATCCAATGGAGACAAACATTGTCAGATAGGAAAACTATGCATAGAATGGAAAATGATTAAAATTTCAGAAAAATTGAATGATTTCAGAGTTACATAGCTACAAAGTAACGAGCTCAATAAGGAGTTGATCCACCTCTAGCCTGGGTGTAAGCTTCCACACGACGTGGCATAGAGTGATAAAGCTCCCTGATGATCTCCTGCGGTATTTCGTGCCAAATATGCTCCAATTGTTGGGCTAGGTCATCGACATTCCCCGTTCGATGCAGTCGATAGATATAGATTCGATACATTCCCAAGATATCCCAGACATTCTTGATTGGAGAAAAATCTGGCTGGCCAAGGAAGTGTTTGAAAAGCTGTAAGACAGTTCATAACAACACTTGCCGTATGTGATCTGGTATTATCTTGCTAAAAAATAAGGCCTGGGTACTGCGAAAGGAACGGTAGCAAAACAGAATATCCTCAATGTACCATTGTGCTGTAAGTGTGCCTCTAATGACGACCAAAGGGGTCCGGCTATAAAGGCAAAGGGCACCCCAGACCATAACTCCTGGTTGAGGGTCTGTGTGGAGTACAATAGTTAAAGCAGGATCGGCACGCTGCCTTGGGCGTCTCTAACATATTTTCGATTATCGTCAGGACACAGTTGGAAGCGGGATTAATCGCTAAATACTATACTTCCCTAATCAGCATCATTTCCACCTAATCGAGCCAAGCACCACTGTAATCTGGCTCGAACAGTGTGCAGGCGTGAGTGGCAGGTGGCGTAGAGTCGGAACAAGCGTAGATTTCGCTCTATCTACCGTCTGTAAATGGTCGTGGTGGACACTCATGGCGGGTCATCATAGCTAATTCATCGTCTGATGGTTGATAGCGATGAATTAGGCGCTGTGACAGCGGATCTGACAATTACTCTATCCATTCGATCTGCTGTGGCCCTAGGTCGGCCGCTACCATCATGACCTGAAATCTGCCATTGTCCACCCATTCTTGCTAGCATCTTCAAATCGCAGCATCGCTTCGACCCATATAGCGATTCTCCGATTTGCCCAACCTGCCTCTTTCAATCTAAAGATACGACATCTTTCAAACTCTAACAGTTGCTCGTAATGAGCTCGAATCTTGCGGTGAGGCAATTTTTTCAGTCGTTGAAAGGTATTATAAATCTCAATCCAACAGAAATTTGATCATCTGATTGAGAATCGCTTTTTATGGACACCTGCTGAGTGCGCAGTTCCGATGCACTGTAGCTCCCGCTATTCATTCATTGAACAGGAAATTTTAATCATTTGCATGTTCAGTCCAAATGTCTTTGCATACGAAATTTCAATACGATCAAGCAACTCTTTCTTGCTGCCTCGTGTTTTTTTTTTGTTTTTGTTCTAGAATGTATCTTTTTTAAATTAATATTTCTTTCTAATGTTAAAACTATATACTTACGTAGAGGCTTAAGCCCAAGACTTGCTGATTCATTTCGCACAATATATTCTTGATTAGAAATCGAGCTCAATAAACATTGGGATGTATGGTCACGTGCTTGATGGTAGTATATGGGTAGTATATGGGATCAAAAAATTGCTCATCAATATTGAAATCTATTTGTAATACCTTTAAAACGAAAAATAACTGCTTTCTCGCAGTACTTTTGGGTTTTGAATACTGATTTTTCCGGAATTTCATTACGCCAAAATATAAGTTCCCACATATCAAAAAAATCACATAGAACATGTTAAAGATAAAATAATTTACTTAATTGAAAAATTGATGTGCATACAGAATTATTAATGAAAGGCTAATGTTATTTGATAAATAAAACCACCCACTTTTTAGTATTAAATAAAAAATTCTGTACTATCAGATATTAGATTTTTAAAATTTGATTTACTTAAAGAGATTATTTAATACAATTTGGATTTACGCCTGGTAGTGTGAAGGGAGTCAGGAGGTGCCATTTGCAGGGAAGTGCTTCTGTGAAGGCTCTCTTTAAATGAGCGTGGAAGTATCCAAATACAGTCAAATGAGAAGGGAGCCCTTATACCAAATTCTGTTATGGCAATTTCCTGAAGGTAGCTTAAACCAGTGAATGGGATCTAATATGGCGAAACGTATCGCCAAATTGTTATTATTGTTTTAGCCATAGATTCCAATCTAAATTTCAGTAGTATTGGTCATGCCGATCATTCAACCTAAACTGAGGGATTTTCAGTTAACTTCAGGGAGGCCGTCTCATTAGTATTATTTGTAAAATTGGTAGGATAATGGTTATTAAACTTTCATCAATGTATCCAAGGTCATAATCTTATTTCCTTGACGTACGTTTGCGAACATGATAAAAACATTCTATGATATCATCAAAATAAATGTCTATGCAGTGATTTTCAGACTTTCTTGTATTATTCTAAGCTGAGAGTTAACATTTTTTCTTAAAAAATTTCAAAATTTAGCAAAAATTATTAGTTGATGCAGAATCAATGTTAATTTTTTTTCACAACTGGGAATTCCAAAAAATGAATCTAAGAGTTCACCATTTTAACAAAGGATATTTTCTTTCTCTTTTTTCATTTTCTAGTATATTAGAAGGAAGATACATGAACGCATATTTAAGCATTTTAGTTTTCTATTCTATATATCCGATGATAACAAAGAACGGTTATCTCCTTGTCATGGTTAAAATCTCATAAAAGTACACACACGCACGCACGCACACACACACACACACACACACACACACACATATATATATATATATATATATAGAGAGAGAGAGAGAGAGAGAGAGAGCTTTTCGATCCTTACAGTAAGATTATATTCATTTTTGTAATTAAAAAGTTAGATATTCCTTCAGTTGTAGTTTCCATATGAATAAATATTTGGATATATTGCGTTTTAGGACATTATTTTTGATAATTTTGTACATAAGTTCGCTGTCGGCGGTATTCGTCAAAATCAACATTTTGTCAGAGCTGCTCGAGAATCCCTCATTAATCATTCACGAACTTCAAGGGTTAATAATACCTTTCTTTGATAACTACTGGTTTAGTTTAGGAGCCTGTCGATACATTTTATCGAACATATTTCAGGTAATGAACAATGCCAGATAAAATCTTAGTCATTAACCTGAGATATTTGTCAAATAAGAGACCATTTAATAATTTTCAGATAAACAAAGTCTGAAATTTAAGAATTTTCTTAGGGTCTCGGGATGTCTAAGCTATTCATTGATAAAGAAACATCAGAACAGTATTGAAATATCATAAAACCCTAATCTTATCAAGAAGTGATAATTCATAAACTTAGAAATCCAATTGCGAGCTAAAGAGTACAAGCCAACACAAATAAGAAGATAATAACTTTTTTCATTTGGAATCGATCTCGAACGAAAGCACAATGATAATTTTATTATTGAAACTTTAAAAGAAAAAAAAAAATTTTCTACCTAATTAATTTCCTCGAATATTAATTATTATCTTAATCGATATGGGAAGTTCCTTATTATTTAAGTTCTAGTTTGATGCTGCGATGAAAAGAAAAATGTTAAATTTTCAATAGAAAAGCTTCTAATTAAAGTGATGCCTTCATGAAAGAAAAGAAAAAATAGTATTAATCAAAGCAAAATTAACCAGGGAGAAATTGAAAGTTTTAAGTTAATGAATTAGTTTTATACCGATTAGTATTCTGTTAAAATTTTCATTAATCTAAAAAACGTATGTTTTTCGCATTTTTTTATTCATGCATACAACATAGTGAATTTAAGATTAGTTAACTAAAGCTAATTTTTTATGAAACAATAGAAATTATCCATAATTAAAAAACGTTCTTATTTCCTATGATAAACAAGAGTTTAAAATCAATCATTAAATTAATTTGAAAGCAATTAATCTAAATGCATTGCTTCAAAGTTATTTTTATATTAAGCAATAAAATATTTTTCCTATTAGAATTCAAGTTTAACTTTTCAATAAAAACTAAAAATTACCCTTCGAAACAAGAGAGAGAAATGAAAAAAATGAGAGAATTAAAAAGAAATTATTTTACTCCAATGAAATTTGTAATGTAAGTTTCTTTCGATCCGTCCTGTAAATGTTAATTTTTTGGCATATGAATGAATAAACGGAGTTATAATGCATCGCAATTGGCGTGTAAAAAAGGAGGAATTCATATTTTAATTTCCGTTTGAAGGGAAACTTATATTTTAGTTTGATTTATTCTACTTTGATTGAATCAGTGTCTCTTACGTATGGGCTTACGTACAGGATTAGCACATTTCACCATTTGACAGAGGATGCATGATCAGGGAAGGAAATAGGATATCAAATAGGAGGATCACTCATCATTTGGACGGAGTAACGATTTTTGTAGAAACTATACTGAAAACACTGAAACATACGGCTTCAAACAGGTAACGATTTGCTTCGATAATCAACAGAAAGTGAAAAAAGAATGCATGTTATAGCATTCATTTTCTTTCCATCAAAAATCTGATACGTAACGAAAACATTAATCACAGTAATATTAATCGATAAGTGGCCAAGAGAAGAGGTTTTAGGCTGATTGCGCCAACCACCTTTCACGTTGTTTCACCAATAAGAATGTGTACAATGATATTAAACTAGATATTCATGGAATCTTACTGATTGCAGTTGAATTGTTTTCAGCCATTATTAAAGCTTTCAACTGAGCCTAAATAACCAGCCAACACATGTCTGGAAACGTTCAGGGCATCTTTGGATTTCCAATTTTATCATTATCCACGATACAGCTCAACAATTGGAAGTTATGTTTCGTGATATATTCACTTGATGATACGACCTCTTTGATAGTCATGCATGCACGTTTACAGAAGGAGGTATTTGATGTTCTTTATAATTTTGTGGTGACCTTCCTATTAGGACACTTTGAGCTTGTATTTCAGCATAATTATTCCTCACACATATGGCAAAAATTCCAACTGATTCGTACTTTTGAAAAACTTTTCTGAGCTGCTCGTTTGCCAGATCTGTCCCTAATGGAGTACGCGCATATAGTCTGTTAAGCAGTCACTTCCGACCATCCTTGGATTAGTTTATTTGACTTGATAATAGGAGGGAGTTACACAAGAAATCCAAGATGGATTCTCTCACTCCCTGGTTCTGTGAATTTTTGAAGGTTGCATAATGCTTTGCTTACGAACCAATAACACCAGACATAAGAGCCTTATTTATTGGTTCGCAATATTTAATCAAATGCACACACACACACACGCACACACACAATTTGTTTCTCTAAAATAATTATCTACTTTTCGTTTCTTTTCCATGCATGTATATATAACGTCTACCATCTTTCGTTCTTTTTGAATAGCTCCATCTCGATGCATTATTCTTGAAAGGTTTCTTTTCTTTATGAATTCTGTTTTTTTGTCCTTTAGAATGTATATTAAACAAATTTGTGACGAATAACTTTTACCATTGCATTGTTTTGATATTGGAATAAATATAATATTATTTTACAGATTTGCTTTAGTTTAATTTCTTGAATTTTTTTTAATAATTACTGATTTATTATTATTGTATAAAATATGTATTATTAAAAAGTTTAAGTTAATTTCAAAGATAATGGATCAGAGTAAAGAGATTTATCAAGAGAGAAAGAGGGATGTCTTCCTTCTGTTTGTACAGTGTAAGTGAAATTTTATTAAGTGCTTTTTAATAGAAAGAGCAAATAAATAGGTCAGATATTAAATGGGAGAATATTTTGAATTTACTTTGGATAGTTGAGAATTTAGTTGAAGAACTTTGTCCAACGCTGTAAAATTTTATTCAATGTTTATTTTAAGATATGATTATTTGTTAATAGAAAGCTATTTCCGCAAGTTAGAAATTATATTTCATACGTAAGTAGTTATAAAAATAAATTATATTACATTCTTTTCGAAGTATCAAAGTCACATGACTAAGGGAAAATTAATCGAATGTAAAATAGATTTTATCGGAGACGAAATTAATTCGAAATGAGTTTAGAATTCCTTAGTCTCTTTACTCCAGAAAGACTTTCAAATATTCTTCGACATTAAATGAAATTTAGCATGGTTTGATCATATTTGGAAAAATTTCTCAACAAAGTATGGGAATCTAGAATATTAATTAAGTACTATAATGATTTTATATGAAAAAGAAAAGCTTCTACTTTAAAAACTTTACAGATAATACAGATACTTCTAGAGCTTTACAGATAATTTTTCTAAATATTGTGGCATATTCAGTGGTTTCGAAAATTTTGGTGAGAAAGCCTTAATACTTATCTTGATATTGTTCAAATTTTTAGCCATGCAAGAATTTCTTAAAATTCGAGAGTGGAGTTCCAATTCGACCAACGATCACTGAAATCAAATCTAATACATAGTACTATGTGAATATTTAAGAGCAAATTAAAATTTCGATTAATATATCCAATTCTAATGCATGATAAAACAACATAAACGACAAATACTTTTCGAACTCTTATATCATATAAAAAAGGAACTTTTTATTTGAAATATTTAGATTTTATAGACATTTGTACAATTTTTTTTTTTTTTTTTATATCTAGATGAGTTCAAATATAAGCTTTTATTCTTTTTTCGTGGAATTTTTCATATAATCATTACAGATTAACCAAAGAATAACGGAATCTTAAAAATTTACCTTTAGAATGATATCTATGAGATTTACCACCACCAGGGACTTCCTTCTCTGCCTGTGAGAGTATTTCTGGTAGGCTTCTTCAAGACTGGGGTCCCAAAAGGAATGTCCTAGAAATGGACATCGACCCCATGACATCCTTCGACGCAAGATGGATGCAACAGTTGAAGAAGAAGCAGCAGAAGGGCGGCCAGCATCATCCTGGAAGAAAATGAATTTTACTTACTTATTCACGTTAAAACATAATATAATGAATTTTTATAAAAATTAATACAAGGGCAGTTTCTCGTAAGAAATATTTTCGTCTTTAAATTATACTCACAATATATCACGGGTTATTCGAGAAATTTCTCTTAATTAACTCTTGGGACTGTCTGACTTTATATTTAAATTTCCAACTTCTTTCCAATCAAATGAAACATGGCGATGAAAATTAATTAAACTTTAAAAATGGAGTAAATAGACGTTCGAGTAATCTAGTTGCATAAGAGCGACAGAGAATTAAACTGGTTTTGAAAAAAGTTACGGTAATGGGAAAGATGTTAGAGAGAAGTGTGGGGAGTTTTCTTACATGTCAACGTGATTTGCTGAGACTAGGACCCAAAAATGTTTGGAGTAGACTAAATATTTGGAAGAGGTTCTCTCATCGTATTCCGGTAAGAGAATTCTTTGATATGTTATAGAAGTTGTTAGTACTAGCGGATGGAGACGTGAAACTATTTGAGAGTCTTCTCCTGATTTTATGATTAATGAACTTTATTTTTTACTTTGTCTGTGCTTGAACGTAAGTTGAAATTTGGATTTTGATGGCAAGAGGACGGTTAATGGGATTACGTCATAGCAGTTAGGAAGATAATCATCAATAAATTACTATTTGCATAAACCGTTGACTTGAGGAGTTTACACCTCTAAAGTCATCCTTGAAAAATTATTAACTGGAACAGACGAAAAAAAGACCTGGAGACAAAATTTGTAGAATAACAGATATACTATTAAATTGAATTTTTATTAACAAAAAAAATATTAATTAATTTGGAAAGTATTAAATAAATATGTAGGTTAAATATAATGAAAATCAAGTTTATTATACTTTAGTATGCTGGTAAAAATTAAATGTTTTTTTTAGAATATTTCATTTAAATTTAAATTTTAATTTTGATAGTAAAAAGTTGAGACATAGACAATCGACTTGGAAGGTATTGCAATTAACAGGCCGCGGTAATCTAGTGGTCATGGTCGCCAACTGTGGTCGCATGTAGCCTATGTTATTTTCATTGAGTTATGTCATTGAAGACCCATCATGCTGTGAGTCTGATGCATGTCAAATCTAGTCAAGGTCCCCAGTCTACCATTTGGCATGTTGCGGAAGTTTGGAGAGGGAGGTGCCAGTTCAGATGTCATCCTTGTCATTTAACCGTGATTCAAAACCACGAGACCCATCACCAATATCCCTCACGTTGTTTCTAAATGAGACTTAATATAGAATCCAATATATGGAAGACATAGATATGTACTCAATGGAAATATACATCGAAAGTGATGTTTATAACATGTTATGGTAATAAATAAATAATCGAAGCATCATCAGATTTACTCGAAAAATGTACAAATAAAACATTTTTTTTCGGACAGAAACTTACAAAAATAGCTAACTTGAAGCAGAAAATCATCTTTGAAATGCAAATTCTACTTTCAAGAGTTAACTTTGTCTAAATAAATTTTTAAGAAAAGAGTTTGACAGAATTGTCTTTTAAAGCTATTTTTCACGGAATATTTCAAATAAAACAGAAAACCCGAAAAGGTACAATTGTGTATCGGGGATATGTGAGAGAGGACTTTTAAGCATCACAAAAACCCAATGAACTAAAAATAAATTAGATTTTCGAAGTAAATTTTGAGCAATAGAATTCAGTTTCTGTCATCTAACGCAATTTTTCTATTGTTTCTACTGTCAGAGCTAAAGAATTTAGTTTTCAGAAAATTCTAATTCCTAGCCAAAGAAATTGAAAAACTAAATCTGGCAGTAACGTATTCCCTCGGGTAACATTCAGTAGCAGACGAGAATGAATTACCATGGCATTTTATTTTATTACGCAGAACAGTTTTTTTCCTTTAAAGATAATATTATTTTTATATCTTTAAAATGAAACTGAAGTAAGATTAACATCATTTTACTAACATCAAATAGAAAAAAATAATGGGGAAATGAAACTGGAAATTTCAACGAATTATACTTTAGATGGCTATTTCAATACCCATTGCAAACTAGTATAACATTTTTAAATGTTATAGTTTAGTTGAAAGTATATACTACTATATTAAGTAATTACATTTTTCAGAAGTCTTCCAAATTTATATGATTAAGAAACTGAGATAAGATAATCTGAATGCTTGAATATTTAGAAAGAATTATTTCACATCATAGCTGTTTTATTAACAAATGATTCGATTTTATTTCATATTATTTCTATGCTACAAATATATAATTGCGCAAGCATCGGATTTCATGAGTTTTGACAGAAATGCAACTAATTAAAATTATTAAGTATAAATAAATTCATTTTGAAATCATTTATGACATTATTTTGTAACGTTGGGTTATCCTTGATTTTCACTGAACTAAACTTGTGGATTTTTTGTACTTGTAAATTTAATTACGTAAAATAAAATCTCGATCCAAACAAATCAAATGTGATCTATACAAATTAGATGAAAAGTAATGAATTAAATAGAAGAAAAATAAAATGTATAAACGAAGCCAAAATGAATTTAGAAGTTGGAAGTTTGTGGTGGGAGAATAGTAATTAATCGCAAGTAGTCATAGTTGACGTGTGTAAATATGCATCGATAGCTGACAGATTGTTTAGAAGAATCGTCTACAGTGAGAGAACGTTAGTATACCCGCTCGATAGCAATGCAAGTGATTAAATTGATATTTATTCCAAGTTAGATTGATAGCTCATTGAGGTTTAGGGAACAAAGATTGAGCTTTATTATAATTGAAACAATTTAAATAAACTAAAAAGTATAATCATTTATTTTCTCAGTAATGAATCGTGTACTTAATCTATTTTGCTTTTAAAAGATTGCTTTTGAAACGAATAACAAAGACATTCAAATTAATTGCAAACTTTTGATACTTATGTGAAACATTTTAAACAACATACGTACGTTATATTCTAATAACATAATAATTTTTTTTTTTACATTTTTGCAACTTTTAAATTAAATGTCAATTTTACCGTTCACTAAAAATACAAAAAACTAAGTTCCATATTTTTAACTGCATCGGAAAGTTAAAGAGAAGGTTATTTTTTCATTAAATACAAGAATTTTCTGGAAGCTTTGCTCCAGTGTGTTGGGTCACTATATTTGACAGTACAAATTTACAAGTCAAACGTATTCTTTGGAATCCAAACTCAGCCTTTTCTAACTCAAATTTAGAGTTTTGAAAAGCAAATGTAAACTTTTATAAATCAAATTTATCCATCAAAATAATTACTGTAAGCATTTACAAATGAAGTAATGGAATAGTTACCTCAAATGAAGTAATGGAATAGTTACCTACCTTAAATGGAATAGTTATAGTTAATAGTTGCTGACAAACGTATCATAACTATTCCATTTTTTAGAAATGGTAAATCAAAAAGTAGACTTCAAATATCTTGAATTGTTAGAATTACTTTTTCTATTTTCTTCTAAGAACAATTCAGACAAGAATGAGATATCTGCAAAGAATATAATTCCTACAATTTTGAAGGGAAATTTATTTTTCATTCCTTTAAATTTAAAAATTCGAAAAATAAACTGACCCAAAGATTACGCTATATTACTAATATTTAAGCGAACAAATTTTAAGAAACTTCGGCTTAAATTTGTACTTTATTTAAAAGTAATGTCTCGATGACAATAATTCTTTTATTTATTGCGCGATTTGTAACATTATTGTTGTAACTGAAATCTACGTGTGACCTCTTTGTAATATTTTTGTTTTTTTATTTCTGAGGTGTCGTTGGTGTGCTGATAATTGAAGAAACTGGCAACCCCTATGGGGATGAGGCTGAATCATCGAGATGGCTGTGCTTATGACCGTGCAACTTTTTCCAAAGACGAAAGAATGCAATTAGGGTCATCACTTCTTTTCTGAGAAGTAGATAAAAGCTTCAATTAAGGCCTGGTATCGACACCAACAACCAGACGTTTTCTTTGGAAATTGAGTTCGATCAGTAATAAATCGGAAAGAAATCGAGAATATGTGAGAAAATAAAATGTGAATAACGCAAAGGATATACGAAGCTTTTAGGAACAGCATATATATTGAAAATAGGGGAACAAATAGAGAAGTCATGGCCATGGAGGCATAACCTTTCAGTCACGCCTTAAATATTTCCAAAAAATTAGTGATTCAAAGCATTAAATTTGCAAAATAATAAATTGAAAAAGCACAAATTATAATAAAAATAGCATTCCTTTGTGCGTTTATTAGTAAACGACCTATAATTTACCAACTCAGACATTATTTTCATTAATAATAAAGTCTCTTATATTAGTTATTATGATCTAAAAAATAAGGTAATCAAATCAAATGTTGCCTTATTAAAGTTTGATTAAGTGAACGGCATAAAGTGAATTCACTGAACTAAGTGTAGTAGTTTTAATGCTGTTATTTTATACAATGAGAAAAAGTATTTTTATTTCAATGATATTTGAATCATATTTTATTTTTAGTATCAAAGTACATTTTGCAAATTAAGCAGGATCAAAGTATTCGAGCATGATAAAAAAAATTTTAGTTCGTTAGAGTAACAGGTGTTTCTTGATGACTACCGTTTACTTTTAGTCATTTTTGGTCGTTTGGTAAATGATGATCATCGAGTGTTTTAAATGACAAAAATTATTCAAAATAAAAGATCCTAAGTCTGTTTTTCTTCGAGATCTTATATTATTGTAAGATCCACTCAGGATATGTTCCTAGACATCAAATCGATAAACTAAACATTTTTAAACGAGGCCATTTTAACACAATAAATCGTAACGGAGAAACAAGCGACAGAAAATAAAAAAAAACTTTTTTATTTTTTAGTTATTTTTACATTTAGTTGCTTAATATTATCACATATCACATAACATATAAACTTGCTCGAAGAAATATAAATTTCATTTTTCAATGAAGATCCTAGATTTTCTAACCTTAATGTAAGGATTTGTAGAATTTTTATATAAATAGGGAACTTCAACAATTTTTTTTTATTTTTATCAATTAGCCTAAGCGATTTAAGCTACTAGCACATCGACCTTACATCTAACTATAAAAATAAATACATGCAAGGATATATATATATATATATAATTTATTTTTCTTTTAGCCACCCAGGGGGCTATTGTTTCAGTTGGGGCGTTTTGGCGTACCTGATCACTTTTCAATTTTTTATCCGTTTGTTTCAATTTTAATTCCATTTAGTTTAAATATGTTCAATTTAATAATTTATCGTTTCTATTAATTTTAATACCGGAAAAGTCTCGATATTTCATCGTTTATTTGAATTCTTATATTTAATTGAGTGATTTAATAATACTTATAAAAAAGCTCCCGTTGGGTGGTTAAACCTGTTCTTTGCAAAATTTTGCATAGAAATTTTTCAGTTTTGTTTACAACTATTTTTGGAACCATCGATGTACCAGTGATATATCTTCAATATTAAAACCTAATCTTGTCAATACTTACTTCCATTCACTTGAACTTCGAACAAACATTTATGTTTTCATCTTTGTGAGACATCTTCCAGCGTTTCCTGAGAATCATTTTGAAATCTTGAAACTCAATCTAACTAAATTATTGTTGCATTTTTCTGTTTAGAATTTCAACATGGACAATGAGCTCACAAAATAAGTTAATTTTTAATGATAAGACACATGGCAAGAAAGTACTTAGTGAAATTTAGCAAAACAGAATGTCCACGTTACATCGAAAAACATAATTCGAAGAAATGCTAAATAATGTCTTGCTGTACCTTATTATCAATACAAAAAAATATATGCTCATAAAAAAGTTTCCGAGGAACAAAAGTTTGCCTTCACAATGATCAGTATGCGAAACATATGTAAGACGAAATACGGATAAGACGAATAATTAATTTTCTATGAATCAATATCAGCTGGATAATAGTTAATTAAATAACATGATGACTTTTGAGATTCATCAGCAATAAATATAAATAGTGCAGAGTTGTTTATCTTCATCGGTCCGATTGAATATTAAAAAATCTAGTGTATAAATATATTATTCCAAGGTCTTACAATTTGGATATTTTTATAATCAAAATTTTTCTGTGAAAATTTATTAATTAGTAAAACACTAATAAAAATTTCCTTGCTTTTTTTTCATGTGAAAATTTAACCATGATTATCATCAAAAATTCTAGACAAGCCTTTTAGAGAAAGTGACTGTACAATCTAATAAATCAGACCAAAACATGAAATAATGAAAAGCAAAATTGTATTTGAAACTTTTCATGCAGAACTCTTTGCTTATTTTGGAACTTTTGTGTAACAACTTTCAAGAAATATAATTAAATACATTAGCATGATAATTTTTATATATTTGAAATTGCAATTGATTAAAAATGTTACACATTTAAATTTTATAATTATTACATTTACTTCAAACATTCTATAATTGTAGTTAAAAATATTTCCTACGTTATATTTTATTTATAATATTTTCAGAATATTTAGCTTAACTCTAATAATTAGATATATTTCATTTATATATTCTTATTTTCTATACATCGTATAAGGAGACATTTAAGTCATAAATAATTTAATTCTTTCCCATTTGTAATTCACAAAACTAAGTATAAACATCAAAATGAAAATGAAGAAGTTATTAATCTCTAAGGCACCGAAATGCATATGTGAATTGACAAGAATCCTTGTAAACGGAGCTTTTAATGGACTGGTAATTTATTGATTTACTTTCACGATATATTTTAAAGGAATGTGAAAGTTTCTTAGAAGACATTTTCCATCTTGCAAAGTCATTATTTTCTCTTGTCGGTAATAATTAAGAATGTTGTGACTTGTGTTTGCTATTACATAAATTATAAGCTGCAAAATCTTCTGAATTTCACAGTTGCATAAACAATTCTTACATTGAAACTTGAATGTATATACTTCTGTTATTCAAATGGTTTAATGCATTAACGGAGTTAACGAAATTTATTCGCTCCTTAAGAAAAATGAAAGGTGTCTATATTATTATTAATAAATTAATCCAAATCCTTGGGGTGGAAAGCTTGACTCTCTTTTGCTGAACAGATTCATTGAAAACAATACCTTAAAATGTATAATATTTTTTAAAAACATTCTTAAAAATCTTGAGCAGCTCTACATGTTGGAAGTACAATTAATTTACAGAAAAGAAACTTGTCAATGTCCGGCCATTCATTGACCAATATTAGCAGAGGATTCTTTTCATCTTCAGTTCATCGCAAAGGAAAATTCTTCAATCCAGCCATAGTCCACAACTCTTATTATTGGATAATACTAGGATTATTGGATGAAAAAAGAACGCGCATATTTAAGTCATACGACATTGTTACTACCTTTTTTCACATAGTTAATACGTTTAGTTTTTTTAATTAAGAAAATCCATAGAATGGTCAATACAATTACTTTAGTCTCGTTCTCAATTTTGTCGGTGTCTCCCGGCGTTGATTCTCCTCGTCCACTGTCAGCACAAGAAGACATATTTGCAGCCTGTTTGCTTTCACATTGTCCAATATCCGCCACACGACGGGATGGTCTTGAACACAAGTCTCTGAAAAAAAAGAATACATATATAAATTACTTGCACATTCAAGTATTTTCTACTATATTGTCATAGAATATAAAATAACTTTTTTTAAAAGTTAAGCATTCATATAGAACAATTTATAATAAATTAAACTGATCCCAGAAACAGTGTATTTCTTTCTAGAAACACATGAAACTTGATTAAAAGCAATGCTTCAATGACCATAGCTTTTTAAAAAAACGTTTAATACAATTTTCAAAATTTTTGTTCAATTTGCGTGTGTGTTTATGCATTTACGTACTTTGTCCCGATGTTTCGTTGGTGTGCTCATAACTTAAGAAGTCGGCAACCTCCATGAAGATGAGGTTGAAACAGTTAGGTGTCAGTGCTTCCTACTTTGCACCTTACGACACAGATGATAAAGAGCACTGTAAAGTACACCGCTTTAGTTCTGACGACTAAGTGAAGCCTGTGATTAAGACCTTTTGTCGACACCCGCCACCAAAATTCACTTACAGGTTTGCACGACTATTCACGAGTTGGCACAAATGAAAAAAAGAAAGGGATGGAGACAATGTTAATAAGGGTATAATTCACGTAGAGGATGTAAATAGCTTTTAGGTAAAAGAATTGAGAGAATTGTGTAACAAATTTAAAAAAAAAAAAAAACATATGTGACTATAGAGACAATACTTTTCCATCAAGCTAGAATTTGAAAATAATCAGCTTTTGGCGTCCAATTTCCAACTGATGGAGCTCCGGTGCATTGCAACAAAGCCTCCGAGTGATGTACAAAAAAGGACATTCCGATGTTAAAGCAAAACCTCCACGTGGATATGGTTCCGTTGACCCGCTTTGGTTTATTCTGACCCCTGGCAGACGGTTTGCGAATAATATGAGCTGATGTCAAGATTTGAGAAAGGGAATGCAATTCGATTAAGGGAAGCAGAGTGGTCAAATAGCAGGATCCTTAAACATTTGCGTCAAAGCTATTCGACGATGTTGGAAGGAATGGGTGAACTATGGTCGTACAGTATATCTAGAAAGTAGTGATCGGCAGAGAGGAACGTTAGAACACGAAGGGATATTAACTTGATTATCGTCCTCCACACAGTCTAATAACCAGGAATTATGGTATGATGAGCTATTTCATGGACGTCTTTGACTGTTATTCCTGACACCTTTATAGCACGATGATACATCGATGAGATTCTATTCCCAGTAGTATTATCCTCCTTTTCAAAGGGTCGTTGTATGTACATTTTAAGAGGATAATGCCTGTTTGACCTCAAAACGCCTTTTACTTCTTATCTTCATGCTTCTTCAACATTTTCCTAGTTGGTGCGATTGTCAGTTATAGCTCCAGAAGAACATGTTTGGGCGCTGAAGAAAAGGCGTCTGCGACAGTTCCTCAATCGCACCGATCTAACTCGTCAGTTGGAACATGTATGGCAAACAATCCGGCAAGAGGACAGTCACCGACTCTACGAGTCAATGACCTGATGAATAAATGCTTGCATCAAATCCAGCAGTAGGCCAACGCATTATTGTTTTTTGTTATTTTATAATTTTATTTTCTGAAAAAGATATTCACTTCCTATGACACCATTAATGTTTCTTCTTCAATAGATGCATACCATATCTACCCCTTTACCGGTATTACATTGTATTTTACAAATTAGTACATTGTATTTTGCAAGAATTCTTCACATTATAAGTTAGATTTAGTTAATTCTATATCAAGATAACTTCTCATTAATAAACAATTTCTTAATGTAATTGTATTATTTTAAATAGCAGTATCATGACAACACATTTTTGTTCAGTATCGGATATATCATATTTGAAAATAGTAGAAACTGCTTTTGCAAAGAAAAAAAAAGCATTTATATAAAGCGATACATTATTGTGCCATTTTTTACAGAATTAATAGATCTTAAAAAAGGAAAGAAAACTTTCGAATACAAAAATACTTCCGTGGCACCCTCGTGACGTATCTCTTCCTTTCATAAGTTTCAGTTAATGCATCGCTGAGAATGATTGATGTTACATTAACAGAAAATAGAGAGTTGTAGCTAATTTATCAAGCCTCTTACAGAGCTCTGACAAGATAAAATTCATCGAAATCTGTCGACCATCCCTTGAACTTTGTACTTCAGAAAATTTATTCTTTCCCGTTGTTTGAGAAAAGAATGGTTTCCTGTCTGTATTGATTTATAACATGTATTATAACATGAATGAAAAAAGTCTTAAGAGTTCGTCACGCACTTCTCTGGAGTAAAAAAAGGAAAGGAAAAAAGAGTGCCAAATGAAAGTGTTGAGATTTTGACTACAGTGTTCAAAATATAAATATGTCATGTTTATTTTATAGATTAGTTTAATATGTGAATTTTCACTCTAGTAAGACGTGGGTTCATTAAAGATGTTGTCTCGAACTGTGTCGTCTGAGCCTTCAGGACTACAACAAATTTTCAGGGGAAAAGATCAGATCCATAACAGCCTTTAACCTCACTGTTATGAAACAGTGGACTCGAAATATTTGTATTCTTTGAAATAAAGGCTTCAAACAAACAAAAGTTCTTTGAAACAAGCAACAATCTGAAAGTCTAATTTTCATTTGTTTTGTGATTTCATAACAGAATTAGACCCTGTGACAATTTAAATGAAGCTTAGTTAAAAAAATTTGTCACTTTAAATTAACAAACGTTTTTTTAGTTTTGTTCGAGATTATGGTTTATGATATTAGTAAGCGATTTTTTTACATAAGTATTTTGCATTTTTAGATAACTTTAACCTTAAAAAATTACATTTTTAAAAACAAAGTTTCCACACACATCGTCAGTATTTTTTGTGAGCATGCGATTTTTTTACTTTCCCTGTAAACAAATTGAGTGATTTGTTAGTAATACGTATTTATATCTATTTAATTGAATCAAAGTATGAAAGAGAACAAAAGAACCTGTTATTCTAACACAAATCTTTCTACAAGTGGCCGCAGTAACTAAAAAGAATGTTTAATAAGAATACCGCTTTAAATCGAAGCTATGTGGTTCATTTTGTGATGAAATTAGCGTATCAGATGGTAGAATGAAAAGACCTCGAAATTATAATAACATTGAAAACGCTTCGAATCTGTGAATTTTATTTCCATTAATATGATGTTTGTTCTCCATGCCCATTAAGGTCAGCAAAAATTCCACTTCAGCTGTTTTAAACTTTGAAACCTCAACTAGGTGACCACCAATATTGATACTTTTCTGAAAACCGTAGAGATCTGATATCTTAAAATAACACTACACTATTGGTGTCCTTTCTGTAATTGTACGATTTATTGCAGATATAGAGTTTTACTATAGACCTACTTCCAGCCCTATTAATAGTCATATAACAAAAGCAACGTCTACACCACAACAAATTTGGACAAAGTTTATTTTCTACTTCTGCATAAGGTGTCTCCATTAATTTTCTACCAGTTGCTCATCATAAGAAACACATTAGGCTAATAAAGATATACCAGGTTAGTTCCGAAGGTAAGTTATGAAAATATGAGAATTAAGAAGAGAGATGTTGTTAGAGATTTTTTTGTACAAGGACGCGGTTCATTCTCGTTATACTCTAATGCAACATAAAGCACATCATATAAATTATATTAAATTTCTACAAATTATTTATGTACATCTAAAGATATATAATTCAAGTATATGTAATAATTACACCTAATTAGATATGACCTAAACTTAGTAGTTTAAAATACTTCAGAATAGTTTATTTATTTTATTTACATTTGACATCTTACATATTACTCTCATAAACTTATTAATTGATTAATTTCAGTCAATAAATAGAATTCAGAATATATATGAGTTTAAATCTTAAAATGCAGTTTATTATGACCATAAATGGGGGGGGACTTTAATATAAAATATACTTTTAAAAGCTACAATTTAAATATATCTCTTAAAGTATATGTCCAGTTTTACCTTTTAAAATTTTTATTACGAAAAAAATATGTTTTTAAAATCATTCTTCTCTGTATATTCTTTCTGATATTTTGAAATAATTAAAAACACTGTTTGTTTTAAAAAGAAATTTTTGTATGGTTATGTGCATAACATCCCTTGAGAGATCTTAAATTTCATTTCCAACACTTACAATATTCCACAGTGGTTTATATTTTACTCCGAATTTGTTTTAACAAAAGAAGAAAGATTATGAGTGAAGACCATTCTTAAATATTTTATTAATGGGTAGTTTACCTTATCAAGACAGAATAATAAACGAGGCAATCAATATTTATATCCTCGTAATCAGATTAAAATCAGGAAGCCAAATGTTTAGATTCTCAGCTAGAATAGTAAAGAAATCGCTTTTAAGGAAACCTAATAACTGACATGTACGTGAACTGGTAGGAAAAAAATTAACAAACGGATGAGAAACAGAAACACAAGGTTTGCTTTCGCGTTGATTTAATAGGAAGGTAGTTGGGAGATAGAAACCAATCGTTTATTTCTCTGGGTCACGTTGATAGTGCAATTTCTATAGCTTCTTCAGTAACTCTTTGAACCGTGAAAGATTGTCTGATATTAAATAATAACACCTTATAAAACAAGAAACACCTTATAAAACAAGAAAAGTTCCAATTTTTTTTACGTTACTAGTTTATAAAAAGCAACAAATTACTAGGAACTATTTTTTTTTTTTTTTTTCTAAATTAAAAAAAAAAAAAAATCCTGCATAAAATATGTTCCATGTTTTGTATTTTATTCTGTAATACTAATTGAATTAATATGCTAAGGAGCAAAGATATATATTTGAAGAATATATTTTAATTTTAAGGATGTATAATACATGCGTTAAAAGCTTAAGAATTTATTCTAATTTTAAAATAATTTGCTTGTGACAATCCGATTCGTTACTTAGATTCTAAGCCGTCGAGACAATAACTATTCAACCAAAAATAGTCACTTCAATAAAAAATCAACTAGGGATTTATTTATGTCTTTAGAATGACTACACAGGTATTAATATGTGACGGCCTTCCTTCGATATTTAATTCAACAGCCATTTTAAAGTCTTATAAAATAGTCAATGAGTGAGTTCAAAACTCCAATTGATACGTAAGAGAAAGACAATATAATTTATTGACTTTCAAAGAACACGATACATTACTCTCTCTCAAATTCTACTTAACTCTGTAAATCTTAGTTTTTATTCAAGCAACACAATCTTAGCTTACTAAATCCCTCATTCTAGTTTAAACACTTCTCGCATGAAGCAGATATGACTCCAACTATTTTATTAAGGAGTCACTTCCAACTATTTTCGATATAACTGATTAATTACGATAAGTCACTCCAATATACATATCGAACAGCTTGTCGTTATCCTTTATCTCCTTACTCTTTCCTTTCAAATCTATTTTGCTTATATATCCCAATCTCTAATTCTATTTTCTATACTTCTTATCTTCATCTAGTTTACCTAATCACGTTTCATTTTGGATGGGAAGGAATTATAATTGTATGCAAATTACTAAAAAGTCCCGGAGGTTAATGAAGAGAAAATCGCGGATAGCTCCTACAATAATTCTGCTATGCATACTTTAAGAGTTGAGTTGTTAGAATCAATCAACTCTTATAAAAAAGCATCCAAATATTATTTTTGTCATCTAATACCACTTTCTTTGATCAAATTCGGATGAGGATGTAACCTCTACATTTAAGTTTTATTACTTCAGGTTTAATTCAAGTACATTTGGGATGTAACTGAAAATAACAATATCAAACCACAGCTAAATAAAAAGAAAAAAAAAAAAAAAAAAGAATTCAATAACCTTTCCTTGTTTGGCTGTATAGCAGTTAAGGGTATCTAAACAAATACTGGCCCTGAAGCGATTCTCCACAATATTTTAGTAATAAAAGTTCTGTGCCACAGATACTGACTTCATTGAAATTGTAGTGTTAACGCATGAAATTAGTACAGCAAGTTTTGAGGCTATACAACGATATATGTAGATGATATGAATAAGCATCGACGAATAATTAATTATTTATAATATTTATAATTTTAAGTTTTTATTTTTCTTGACGAATATGCGTTTAATGTAAGAGTCTCAAAATTTACTTTTGTTGATTGAAATGTGCATTAATTAATACTTATGAAATTATGTGTATGCATTAGCGGAAATGAGTAAATGTTAAATCCAAAAATATTAAATAAATGTAAATATATATATATGTAAAAACTTATTATGTATCAAATAGATACTATTTAATTATTCTTCAATAACTTTTAAATACTAAACAAAAATGTTTATTTGAATGTCTTTCAGTATTGTATACTTTTATTTGAAATTACTTAAAAATATTTTCACAGTTAAATAGTTTTTGGTTAATTTACGCCATCTGAAAAATGAATTCTAAACACGGTATAGTTTATATAAAACGTTTCTTATTAAAAAAAACAACTTCTTTGATGACTACTTCAGGAAGGCAATCAAAAAAGTAAAATCCTATAAAGAATTTAAATTAAAACAAAAGTTAATTTATCTATTTATTTTTCAATCTTTTCAATTATATACATGAATATTTCCAATAAATTGTTCTTTTTCTTTCAATCATACATTAAAGAAAAGTCAATGATCAACAACTCACAATTTATTTAATTTTAGGTTTCTTCACAAAAATGTACCATTTAATTAAGTAGTTAAACGTATCTTATGTTTTCTTTCTCGATTAATACATCCGAAATGAAATAATTAATTCTTTTTCGTCCTTTGACATTTATATGTTAATGTTTTTCTTTCAGTTCGACAAATTGCAAATTATTTTTTTTTACATTAATTCGAGGAAACGAATAAATATTAATTAGGCAGAAGATGAAAGACATCGTTAAAGCTTGCAAACCGAGAAAGTAGCAAAACTGACATTGCGAAAAGGAATCCATAGTTTTTTCCCCCTTCTTTCTTCAAAGGGAAAGTATCTAGAATTCTTTCGAATGTAACTTTTCGAATGCTTCCTGAAAACGCGATTTTTTTTTTAAACTTATAGACAAACGCGTTTGTGTAACTGAAAGAACAATCTAAAATTCGTGTTTTATTTTTTTCGCGGAAAGTATTTCATTTATGTTACTAAAGTAATGATGAGACATTTAATTTGTAGCTTTATTTCCTTTAGTAATTAATACAAGGCAAAAAAATTTGTACTTAACTTGAAATATTTGAGTTATTATTAGCGTTTCGTTAAATAATCAATATTCTTCTTTCCTTCTATATAAAAGACATCTGTAGCCCAGTGGTCATGGTCACGGACTCGAACCCAGCGGTTTTCGTTTAGAAGTTTGTTATAGCCTTGATGCCACTAAATACCCGCCGTGTAGCCGGTGCTGATGCACATTAAATCTGTTTTGGCTCAAAGTTCTCCCGATGGAGTGGTGTGGAAGTTAGGAGATGGATGTACCAGCTCAGGTGCCGTCCCTTGATCGAGGTTCAAAATTATGAGGAACGTCTCTAATAGCCCTCATGTTGCTGCTAGTGTAACGTTATTAGTACCAACTAATTAATCCTTAAATATAATACATTTCAGGGAAATATGAAATTTTTCAAGGACTTTCTGCACTGTTATTATATACAGATAAATTATATATATCTCTCTTTCTCTCTCTGTTTGTGTGTGTGTGTCCATTCTAGAAAATACAAATTAATAATCACCAACTTAAGATTAATTTCAAAAATATTTATCTTCACGCTATGAAAATATATCCAAGATTCATACGGTAGATGAATCCCATGATGCATCTACCGTATGAATCTTGGGTATATAACCATATATAGTTATTTTTTGCCAGACTTAACATTCACTCCGATGACGTTACAACAGCACCATTTACCATACTGGCAATAACAGCGAAGCCAAGCATTTCGGATATATGAAAATACTATATTATTATGATACTCATTTAACTTAATTAATTTAGTTAAAGTCTGCCCGGGCCTATCAGGCGGAGTCCAACTCCGTCTCAGTAGCCTTTGGGCTCGGGACGCTAATTACTAGCTAGATGTTAAGGCCGAGTGGTTGGGCCCCCTAGTTAATTTCTCAAGCGAAATTGGAACTCATTTATTGACCCTGGAGAGGCTGAGTTAACCCATGACCATCTACCCTAGCCGAAACAGCTGGGATTCGAATCTGGGTCCCCAGTGTTCGAAATCATACATGCTAACCACCACACCGCATTTAACTTACACCAATCAAATGTTTTTTTGTTTTCATTCAAAAGACTTGTAAATTAAAATACCGAGTAAATTAAGTATCTGGCAAATCGAGTGTTGGGTATATATTTCAGTATCATTTAGATAAACGCAAATATTTTATTTATGTTAGTGAAATATTGTTGATAATTGTCTCCAAAAATTATGCATATGAAAAATATCATTCGCCTTATTAATTTTACAATATCAGAAAACCGTAACTTGATTCTAAAAGTTTGAGTTAAGACTTTAGTCCACTGAAAAGGAAATAAATGCTCCAAGTAAGTATAAGGAAAAGATGTCAGATGAAGATAAGGGGTTTTAAAAAAATTCATTCAATTAATTTTGTATAAATTATGCTCTAAGATATGAATTTACTTGAAATTGCAGAATTCAGACAATTAATAAAAAATATTCGATCCTCCATAATATATGAAGACTTTCTGAATAAAACTTAAAATAGTAGTTTTAAAGTGTTTCTTGTTTTATTCTTTTTCACTCGTATTGTTAAATGCTGTTACATAGTTTTGAATTATTTTTGAAACAACTAATTTCTGTAATTGGTACACTGAATATTTGTTAGATTCCGACAGATATTATGTAAAATGTACACAGACATTAAATAAATATTATATAAATATTTTTGAATTATTTTTATTTTTCAATATTTAAAACAACTAATTTTTTTTTATTAATGGAGCCCTGAATGTTCATTAGATTAGCGACAGATACTATATCGTATATTTATTGTAACTGAGCTTGAATATGTTTCGATTTTTGTCTTGTTTAAACTGCATTGTAATCTTGAATACTATCAGGCATTCGAGAGAAGAAAAACAACAGTTAATTTATATCCTTAACTCCTTAATAATAAAAGAAAAAAAATCAAATAATTTAACAATATATATTGAGACTTACGAGATACAAATAGTTTATTTTTTAATAAATTAAGTAATAAAAATAATGCAGTTTCTTTGTTTTATTTAAATAAATAGACCGAAATTCAAAGCATCTTAATTCGAAATATAAAATACACAAATATTTAGACAAAAACAATCCTTAAGGGGACTTAGTACATTTCGATATCAAAAGTAGAACATTTTGACAAACTTTTTTCGATTCATCATAAATCAACAATTTTTGCTCATTTCCGTATGAAACTTTGCCAGTTTGTGTAATAAAGTGTATAGTTTAAAATATTGAGTCAAATTTTGCTATTAAATTAATATATTATCTTAAACAACATGAAATATGCGTACAAAAATTTAAAAAATAAATTAGCTTACCTTACGTTACCCACAAGATAACATTTGAAAGTAGAACCATAATTCTTATACCAAATTAAAGCTAAATAATGATCTTATTTTGTAAACCTCAAATTTTAAATTTATCTTACATTAAAAAAATTGAAAAATTAAAAAAAGTTATCAAATTTGTATTTAGTAACTTTTTTTCATGTATCATGCTATAAAATAAAATCTAATCATCCCATTAACAAAATTGAGGTTCACAGAATAAAGATCTACAAGTACAACACTCATGTGAAATTTTAAAGCTCTAAGTGCAAAACATTTTCTTTAATCCTGTGGGAAAATGTGAAAATATGAAACTGAGAAAAAGAGGTTTCTTTACATTGCATTACAAAGAAAAAGCCACTTTAGACTCTTACATTTTTTGTTGCACATGGCATTATAATTGTCGGATTTTGATGCGGTTTGCTTTAAAATACTCCTAACATTCAACACTATTTTTTGAAAACAAATTTGAAAAATCGAATTTTTGAAAGTGCAAAGGTACTAAGTCCCCTTAAATTATTCCAAAGAAAATGTAAATAATTTGATAAAATTCTAATAACAGAACCTTCACAAATTACAAAGACGAATCATTTCAATAAATTGATTATTTAGTACAATCCTATAATAATTTTCCAGAGAGAAAACACACCCACCCACCCACACTCACACTCACACTCTCTCTCACTCTCTCTCTTTCTCTCTCTCTCTCTCTCTCTCTCTCTCTCACACACACACACACACATATATATATATATATATCATACATTCCTTGATTTTACAGGAACTTATTATTAGCTTAAATTTCGTGTTTTTATTGGGAATGTTAGTTCATAAGAAAATATTTCGTTTTGACGGTCAAAATGTTTGTTATTTTCATCATTATTTTACATAATTCAACATAACAGCGATATCACGAAAAGAAATATATTACTTTAACAAAAAAAAAATCATTTTTATGTAAAATGAATAAAATGAAGTCAAAAAAGAAATATATCGGTAGAAAATATGTATCATTTTACTTATAATGTATGCATATTAATTAAAACATAGTATATGTTCGATTATTCCGAAGAACATAACGCATTCCAATTCAATAAATTTTTCCATAACCTTTTACCGAGGTTAATGACGGTGTAAAATAAGCCTTAATTTGTTATGAATTTTCGATGAAAAAAATTTAAAAAAAAAAAAAAAAACTCAAATATTTGAAGGAATGTAACAAAACTCGCTAAACATTATTCCAAAAGAAAAATAATTAACATGTTACAGAGCGCCAAAGCAATAAGCGTATCCAGTGCATAATTTTTTTTTATAAAAAGGTATTTAAAAAACAGAAATGGAAAAAATACAATATACAGAATAATAAAAATGCAACGAAAATATGCTCTTTACAATCCTTTAATATAAAGAAAGTTAAAGAAGGATTTTAAGAAAAGAGAGGGAGGAAAGGTAGAATATAAAGAGCAACATGGAAGAGGATTCAAAGCGAAACTAAAGAATTATTTAAAAAAAAAAGATTTTAAAAAGTATTTTTTTAAATCGAAGATAAAGTTTTGAAAAGAATATGTGATTAGAAGATGAAAAGCGTATAAATAAAGGGTTCTGTGTGTAATAGAATAAAAGATACCCTTTCATAAATAGATATTTAAATAATTTTTTTTTTCAAAGAACTGAAATTAAAGCAAGTTTAAAAAAATTCACATTATTAAAAGTTGCTTATATTGCTATTCAATAAAATTATGACTTTTTTATATATTTTCAAAAGATACAAAAAATTAGTAAGTACTTTAATACTAGTAAAAGATGACTAGCTGTGACTTTTTAAACTATATACTTATAATATTTATATTGTTTTCTAATAACTTCAGACGACATGAGTACATTGGTAAAATTTTATATTAAAAGGCGTCAATCAGAATCAAGAATGATAGAATATAACAGCATTAATGATTCAAATGACTGAAAAGGAGTGTGCAACGTATTTTAGTTTAGTCTTGGTAAAGAAAATCAAAATGGTACCAAAAAGCGCGATAGTTGCGCCGAATTGACAGTCCTTGTAATAATCCTACTTTAATACTACCGTTTCAGCGAAATTTGGCGCCATTTATTTTCTCGTCACCACGGTGTGGACTAAAATAGGATTTTATCAGAAAATTGAAAATTGAAAATATTTCACTAATTTTTAAAGAAAAAAATTGTTTGGTTGAAAAAAGTATACGTGCATATATATATCCCCACCGATAGAAATTAATCAAATGCGTTAAGGTTTTGGGTACCTAGAACCTTTTCAGCTTGAAAAGACCTGGCACTTTTTGATCACATTAATTTGTTTTGTAATAAAATTTTCGGAAGTTTATTCTTAATCAAAATAACTCCTGCAGTCAACATTTTTGATTGAACCAGGTAACTTTAAAATGATGCAGCCTGCTTTTCAAATAAAAAGTATTTCAATAACAGACAACTATTTAAAATTTTAAAAATCGGAAGCGTATTAGGTCTGCTTCTTTAAAAACACACCCAGTAAATTTAATCCCCCCCTTTTAATCATAATTCAGAGACGTGAAAGAAAAGGAATCCATCACTAAGAGCGTTCTGTTTGAAAGTTAATTAAAGATCTTTTTTTAAACCAAATTAATTAATAAACCCATTAACTTCATAATACAATTCTCTTTTAAACCATTAACAGAAGTACTAATTTTATTCAGCTGTGATAAGAATTTCGGAAGTTATTAAGGAGGGGACTTCACATTAGTATTATTACTATTATTTTTGAATATTATGCAGAGCATTGATATTTAGTTCTTTCATATATTTGTACTGGTACTTCCTCAATTTTTATTAGAAATTATTTTCGAAGCAAAATTTTTAAAAATATTGCTCAGTTCAATAAATTATAATTTTAATTTCGTAAAAGCATATGAGATTGTTATAAGAAAGACTAGAAGGAAACAATCCATGCTGCTCTTAATTTTATTAGAAACTTTCTAGCATGTAGACTACTTTTCTTAACAAGATCGTTTTATTTATCAAAGTAAAAGGTTTTTGTTCGTCTCTAAAGAATTCAAAAAGCAAAAGGATAAATATTGTTTTATATATATATTGCTATTGTGTACGTCTCAAAATCTCAAGAGGAGAAAATGATAAATGTATTCCTTTTAAAGACATTAATAAATTTACAATTCTTGTATTATATAGATTAATAGCTAACTATATATTTTTCTGGTATTAGATCCTCTTATCGGAGCAAATCTAAAATTAAATTGCTAGCTCAAGAATTTTTATTAAACTACTAACATAAACTGGATATTACAAGCACACATAAGTTTATTTTTTTACCAGTCATTTATCTTTATAATATTTTTAATTAAAAGTGTTATCACTTGTTTTTAATGTGTTTTCTTTAACTCATATTGTTTGCCTGGATCAAGACTTTCAAAGCTTTTTTCTCACATTTTAAAGCACTTAAATGGGGCTGAAATTTTCTATATACGACTGTTTTCGATGACAATACAATAATTTAAGTAACAGAAATTAATTGACTAAAATTAATTATTTACAGAATTAAATTTTATGCCAAGTTTCTCGTCAAGTCACGAAATAGTCACCAAATCCAATGCTTAATTGAGCTAAAAAAATTACACTTATTTATTTCAGATGATTAATTTAACAAACGTCAAATAATAAAATAAATTAATAAAACCAATTATTGAATAAATTTAATTTGATCCAACGTTCCCTTTTGCTCTTAAAATGTAAGGGGTAAAAAATTATGTTAGGCAAAGTATGAAGTTTGAAAGAAAACATATGTTCAAAAAACTCGTTTTTTACCAGTGTTATTAATTGCACTGTGTTGGGAAATACGAAACTTATTTTTTTTAATATCCACTTGGTTGCAGATTTTCAATATGCATTCAACACATTCGCTTTGATTTTCATAGGTTCATTTAGAATTATCTTATCCTGTTCTCTATGGATTCGGCTTCCTTCATTGAAATCAATGATATTTCTCGACGTTGAAGATTCGATGCAAATATGCTTAAAATAGAAATGTAGACTGCGGTGTTTAGCTTAGTTTATTATAACGTTCATGGAGGCATTTAAAGGGAGATGTTGATGGATGGACGAGAGACAGACGATGTTTTGGGAAGTTTGTGCTTCTCCTATAATGAAAATATTACCAAATGCAATTATAATTAAACTATACATAAGCCGAATTTAGACTTAAGGGAATTTTCTAAAGTCACTAATTTTTAGTTGTAACTCTTACGTTTTCTTCCCACATATATCAGTTTTTTTTTAAAGTAGCACAGGATACGCCAGATCAACTAAACAGCTACCATAAAAATCCACACGCGTCTCTGGTTCAACAACGGAATTAGCGTCAGTGGAGGAGGGATGACGCACATTTAGAATGACGAAGAAAAGAGAGTAGCAGCACACCAGCGTGCCCGAAGCGTGATTGACATCGTAGTTGGCAATGGAAGTGCATGCTATTATCCGGTATGAATGTGCAAGTGGGAAAAGTCATCCATGAACATCTGCAGACCATGTAGGGTGAACAAGTCATGTTTCGTCAAATGGTTGGTCGCTGGTGTTGCACGTTCAGCGAAGGAAAGCAGAGTGCGGAAGATGGTCGAAATTGACGTCCCTCCACATCCACGAATGAAAACAACACCGCTAGAGTACAGGATATGGTGTTAGCGATAGGAGCATAGTAGTGTCAGAAGTAGCGTCCACACTTTCTATTAGTCGTGCTTGAGTCCATCCAAAACAATGCTGAGGTGGAGCAAGTTGTATTATAACAAATACTTGCATCGCAGGCACTGAGTTTTATCTGAGTGGTTTCTTCAAACTGATTGCACGCTACGACAAATGTCTCATTCTCTCTCTCTCTCATTGCGACTAAAATAGTACAAAGTGTGTAGTTTAATGATGACAAGGTATATTTGTTTTTGGCAATAAATTTACCTTGTGAAAAAAAAAGTGGCGAAACTTACTTTTGGAACATCCCTCGTAAATATAATACTATACACTAATATATTGTATATAAATAAGTTTTGATCTAAAAATTCAAAATAATATTTGAATTATAACTATTGGAACAATGAAATTCTTAATAATACTTATAAGAATTATGACACAAAAGGAAAGTATAAACATAGCCAAATCAAAACAAAAAAAAAATCTAAATTTTTTTTCTTCGAAAATTAGTATCAACAAAGAAGATAAGAACCGAAAGGATATATAAAGCAATTAGAATTAATTGTCTCGGGATTTGGACTGAGATACTGGTTAAACATGTGTTATAAAATCCTAAACATATTCACAACAAATTGCTTCTGAATTACATACTAAAATATAAAAACATAAATAAACATCTTTTTAAAATCATAGAGAGAAAAATAAAGATAAAATTGCTTAAAATCATACCCTCACATTCTTATCCCATGCAAACATTTTAATCTTTCATTATCAAATTTTAGCTTCAAGTGAAAACATTGTGAAAATTATTAAAGTAAATACACACACGAAAAATGAAAATAATAAAATTGCGAACGAATTTTATAAAAAAAAATATGGGGAAAAAAACCTAAAATATATATGATAGTTAAATATTTTTAATAAAATAATTAAATTTAAAATCTATCACAGGTATAACCATTTACATATTATAAATAGAACTAAAAACAAGAATTACATCTACATTATCAAAATATAATTAATTTTAGATTAAGTATTTAACAAATATAACAATATAAAATTAAGAAGCAAATTGTTTATTTGGGAAAAGGTCTTCGTATTAAAGGTTTTGGCCTAAAATGTCTAGGTTAACAATTATGGTAATTATTGATAAGAGTACTAAATTCTTAGATTCTGGTATTTCAAGGGTATTCAAATATTCGTTTTTCATTGCGTTCATTTTTTAATAATTTATCAGTGGTTATTAACCATTTTGTTTGATTATTAGGAGAGTTTATGGAAAGTAATTGTCTTAAATTAATGGGTAGGCCCTCTATTAATCCTTATAATATCATTAGTGTAGAAAATCCTAATTTGCTGCCTATTTCTAATTTCTCGTGGAAGTATTTAACAATTTCTCTTTCAATGAATGCTTCTTGTAAGAAACTGGGGCAATATATTTTTCTGTTAAGATGCAAGTGAATTCCTCTCAATTTTTAATTTTGTTGTAACAGCTAACACATTCAGTTACGACATTGTTTTACAAGCAATTAGACATATTTGTAAATTTACATAAATTATCGAAATTAAGTTCTTGGGATTTATATATCATTATAATATTTTCACCATACATTCATAATTATAGAATTATTTAAAAAAATAATTTAAAATAGGGAACAACGCATAACAATTTTTTGTCAAAGTGACTTAATATGAGTGGATATATCAAGCTGAAGCTGATTTCCTCATTGTAAATTTAAACTAAGATCCTACACATAAAACGGTATAAAATGATAATTACCTTGACCAATAATTATTTTTTTCACTCGGCCATATATATATATATATATATATATATATAATATATATATTGCAAATTATACACATTATTCAATTACGAAATATTTGTAACCCCTTTTCTCTTAAAATGTTTTGCATTCAATAGTTATGTATTTCGTATCTTTATCATATTTATACAAATCCACACAAAAGGCATTAACTTCCATTAAAAATAGTGTTAATTAATACTATTGCTAGTTGCTCTATATTGTGCATTTCTGGTTCTACTTGTCGCTCTGAACTCCAAATTTTGAACTGTCAGACTCTGGGAACTATCCCATTCTTATACCAAACGTTTCGGTGCATAAGACATATTCGAAAGTACTCGAATCTTCCAGACAAGTGATTTGGACAAGCTGAGTCCAACCCCACGCCATAGATATCACAATTGTCGGCTAGCCCCCTCTCTCCAAACAAAGTTTTGTGCGTAATTCAAAATTACATAATGCTGGTATGATGCGCAATCTATATCTTAGTCTTTTAATTAATAGAAGAATCAGTATGGCGCTCAGACTATAAATTAAGAAATCCTTGCTTTAGAAGATGCTTTGCTACTACTCAATGTTTCTTATTTACATTAAGTATTGCTCATCAGTTTTGCAAAGCCATCGTACTTTTGTAGCATATCTAATTCAAAATAATTATTTATAAAATTTTATTTCATTAACAAAGCTACAAATCAAAAGACTCATGTTATATTTAAATTTTCATGAAAATTTCTTTTTAAAACAGATTGATTTAATGGAATGAATGAATTTAAGATTGTTTTCATCTGTTATAATTTCGTCTTATTGTTAGGCTTAGAATAATTCGATTTCCTTTCTAACCTGTACCCACTAATTGTTTACAAGATTTTGTCACTCTCATTCTTTTTGTTACTTACACCGTAAATTACTGGTCGAGTAATTTACGGTATTCCAGGAACAGCGTAAATGTTTCTCTGCGAAATAAGTCTTCTAATGCCAAACTCTGAACGTTCATTAATTGCAGAGCCGCTTCTTAAATTCGATATCACGGTACGTAATAATTTAAGAGTGGAGTTCATGTACCTTATATAAATAGATTTTGTAATGAAGATATTGTCAAAGTACGAAATGTTGGAACTTTTAATTTACACCAAGTTGGTATCTTCAATTATTATTTCACTCTTATAAACTAAAATAATGCTGTCCTCATTAAGAAATGCATGAGAATTGTCTGAAATATAGAAACTTATAACTTTAAAGTTTAGCACAACACTTCCCTTTTTAAGAACGGCTCATTAAATTCTTCAACTTTTAAAAGATTAAATAATTAAATTTATGGGTAGCATTAAAAGTATATTTTCAAACGAATTCCAATTATAATTTCATGCATCACAAAAGCATTGAGTATTCTTGGAATATAGATAGTAAAGTTGCAGAAAACTGTAGCATAACTGATACGTTTAATGCATGTAATTTTCTAAATTGAGCAGAATGGAATCTTGACCATTTAGGTGACAACCTTGTTGTATTACTTTTTTCTAACTAATAAATTAAAGTTTAAACTTATTGAGATTCGTGATTTTTTTTCAACATCTATATTGAATTAATAAAATGAAGTTTCATTAAATTTTACAGAAATTATAAAAAAATGTGTATAATTAAAAAATATAAGTTTTCTGACAACTAAATTTGTAAAAAAACATTACCTAAATACTGGGTTTTGAGAAATGAAAGACTTGCTTCTTCAAAAGGATTTGATTTCAGAGTAAATTTGATATTTTATTTGAAATAAAATATTACAGCCTTACAGTTTATTGTTAATTAAGAATGCCTATTCAGTTCTCAAAAAATTACATACAGAGAAATAAACTCCATGTAAACATTTATTAACTTTAAGATAGAATAAAAAGAAATTTTTTTTTTTGTTTTTCCATTATTATTTTTACCATTTATCCTCTAATTCTTAATATATACAGAATATTTAGAGATAAGTTGTCTCAATTGTATTTTCAATTAGTTTTTAATTTGTCAAAGCCTTTTTATTAAAAAACGCACTTAATTTAATAAAAATTAATAGCGATTTGTATTTGTTGTAATTAAGAGCTATAATAGCGCTACAAAACTCAATCAAAATTTTTTAATTGAATCATTCAGTCTTTGAATAAGCAATTTCAAAATGAATTAATAAAGTGGAGTGTTTAACTAATCACGTTCTTAAACTAATATTCTAATGAAGGATTTTAACTATTTGAGTGCTTTAAATAGTTGATTTCAAATCACTGGATCCGATTCAATTAGACTTGTAGGGAAATGACCTGAGTCACCTTCATAGTTTTTCGAACAAATATAGCGTTCCAATGAATATCTTGAATTCCTCTGTCTGTCTTCTCAACTCTTCTTCATCGTATCCACCGTACTTCTTCTAACACATTTAATCATATATAACGGTTCTTTTACAAGACGAGGCTCTCACATCAAAAATTGTAGTAAAATAGCCCAGAGGTTAATTAAAGAGAAATGATCTTAAGAACCCGTTACAAAGAGTTTATCAATATTGCTGAAATTCTGTTTTACAATATTCTTTCATCATGAATAATTAAAACTACTCACGTTCGATTACCGAATTAAAATTTTCAAAAAGTAATCATACTAAAGCTTAACAGAACACGTGGTTGTCTTAAGATGTGTACTTTTTTTCCAGCTACAAAAACAACGCCATTTCAATAAATACTCAACGTTTTCTATACAATTTCGAAAATTTCAAATTCAACTTTTAACCATCGTATAATTTTTAAGAATATAAAGATTGAGCTTTCTATCTTGGGGAAACGATCATTTGCAGCTGAATTACCGATCAATACGAATATATTCATCTTTTCAGGTTTAGTTTTGACGACTGAGATTTTTTTTTTTCACAATTGAAAAAAATTGTACACATTTAATTAAAACTTAATTGTACACATTTAATTAAATCATAATTTGGCATGAAAAATGAAATTCAAAAAGTAAAAATAATCTTTAAGAATATTTCGGAGAGAAATAATTTATTATAATCGCATTCTTTTTAAGGCTTCTAATTAAAATTTATTAGAACATGTAGGCGTAGGTGAATAATTTAATAATACAATCGAAAAACACTTGTAACGGTAATGTGGAGAAACATAACAAATATTTTTCTAAAAAAGTCCTTTAAAAGTTTGCATCTAACCTAAAAAGATTTGTTAATAACCTTCTCAGGAAAAAGAATAAAATAACTATCTCTCAATTAATGTATATTTCAAACCTGATTGTTAAAAAAGAAAGACACTCTTAATAACTTAAGAAATTCTCAACGTATCTGAAAAAAATAGTATAAATGAAAATGACTCAAATTGAATTATAATATGTTCTAAACTTGCAAATATTTTAAGTTAATTAACGTAGTTAATAAACTTCTAAAACAGAATTTTCCATTATGGAATCTGAATTTTTTCGCGAGTGTGATTTCTCATTTTAAAATTAACTTAAATTACAAATTTTATAGCATAATGTGCTAAATTTTCTGACTTATGAAGGCTTAAGAAAAGAATCATCTCATGGTAAATGAGCGTCTCAAATAATTGACGATAAAATATTTTGTACACAGTAGTTTCCAAACCTTTAAGTGTCATATTTTTTTTCCAATTCTAAACAATTAAACTGCTTTCATCAAAAACGTATGGATTATTAACAATTACATGAAAAGTGGACAGTAATATATCAAAATGTTTATATACTTGATTTCCTCGTGTCATGAAATTCTTAAATACGAGTTTTTTTGAAATTCTTTTCTAATAGAAGGAAATGTTCTATTTTGAATTTAATAATGAGACCTCGCAGAGTACTTAGAAGTAGTATACTAGTTTTTAAATCTTAATTATTCCTCTAATCATCACCTGATATTATGAAACAAAAAACACATTTTGAATAATTTTCACTTAAGTTATTTAATATATAGTCCTTTATAGTTTATTCCGAATTATTTCTGGAACAAATAATCGGAATGGAATGAGATTCAGAACACAGGCTGTTATATAAGAAATTCCGCTAAATACCGAGATGACAATTTTTCTTCGAAATTAATTAATATTGATAATAAGTTAATTAATAAACGGATTAATATTATTATTTAGTTCCCTTTGATCCAATAGCATTGATGCAAATTTTGTTCAGATACTAAGGTAATTAAAACTGTCTTTTTTTTTTCATGACTATACATACATGCTTATAGTTAAGTTAATAATAATTTATTTATTGGTTAAAATATTTTAATTTAAACAGCGGAAAGCTCTTATAAATATATTTAACGAATTAAATCAGTTTAATTTTTTATAATTATTTTCTTATTTATGTATTCCACCTGTTTTTTTATTTTACAGTTTCTACACTAGTATTCTTCGCATTTAAAAATGGGGAAAAAATTAAAAAGTGTAATGAATAATATCTGTGGAGACGACAAGTAAATTCATTGTACATTCTATAATAAATAAATAAATAAAGAACGAACCAAGTAGGAATTTTCCGATTGTAATGAAATTTCGAATGCTAAGACATTTATACCGAACATGCAAATTATTAAGTTTTGGTGTCCAATGAATGACTAGCGGGAGATATAGCGCATTGTAACTGCGCACTCAGTAGGTGTATATAAGAAATGATTTTCAATCTGATGGTCAAATTTTCTGTTACATTACGATTTAGAATACCTTTCAACGACTGAAAAAAATGCCTTGCCACAGGATTCAAGCTCATTATGAGCAACTGTCAGACTTTGAAAGAGGCAGGTTGGTTAAATCGGAGAATCACTCGTCATATGGGTCGAAGCGATGCTGCGATTAGAAGATGCTGGCAAGAATGGGTGGACAGAGGCAGATTTCAGCGTCATGATGGTAGCGGTCGACTTATGCCACAGCAGATCGGGAGGACAGAGTAATTGTTAGATGAGCTGTCACAGCGCCTGATTTCTTGTTATCAATCATCAGACGAGCGACCCTTACACGAGTGTCCACCATGACCATTCACAGATGGCTGATAGAGCGAAATCTACGCTTGTACTGACTCTACGCCATCTGCCCCTCACGACTGCACACTTTCGAGCCAGATTACAGTGGTTCTTGTCTCGATCAGGTTGGAATGATGCTGACTGGGAATGTATAGTGTTTAGCGACGAATCCCGCTTCCAACTGTGTCTTAACAATCATCGAAGAGGTGTCTAGAGACGCCCAAGGCAGCGTGCCGATACTGCTTTCCCTATTGCACGCCACACAGGCCCTCAACCAGGAGTTATGATCTGGGGTGCCATTTAAATTGATAGCCAGATCGCTTTGGTCGTCATTAGAGGCACACTTACAGCACAGAGGTATGTCGATGATATTCTGAGACCTGTTTTGCTACCATTGCTTTTGAGTACCTTGACCTTATTGCTAAGCAAGATAATGACAGACTACATACGGCACATATTCTATGAATTGTCTAACAGCTTGTCAAACTCTTCCTTGGTCAGCAAGATTTCTCTCCAATCGAGCATGTCTGGAATATGATGGGAAAGCGACTGCATCTAACAGGGAATGTTGATGACCTAGCCCAACAATTGGAGCACTTTTGGCATAAAATATCGCAGGAGACCATCATGGAGCTTTATCACTCTATGCCACGCCGTGTGGCAGCTTGCATCCAGGTTAGAGGTGGGTCAACACTTTATTGAGCTCGTTACTTTGTAACTATGTGACTCTGACATAAATCATTCAATTATTCGGAAATTTTAATCATTTTCTATTTTGTAAATAATTTTCCTGTTCGCCAATTTTTTTCACCATCGGACAATTTTTTCTTGGTGCATCGTTTTTCTTTGTTATAGAATGTATTTTCAACAACTCAATATATATTGTACTCAATGAAATGTAACGTTAAGTATTAAAACGCTTTCATTAATTGTTTACTGTGTGTGCGAAATAAGTTTAATAATACAAAATGAAGACAATGAAGTTACTTATTATCAATTTAGTTTTTTTTTAGTTGATTTTTTATTAACGTCGCATTAGAAGCAGCACAAGGGCTATTGGCGACCGACCTCGTAATTTTGAACCTCAGTCAAGTGACGAGGACGATACTTGAGCTGATATTCCCCTGCCCTAACTTCCACACCATACGAACGAGAGGACTTGGGCCCCGACAGATATTTAACTCGCATCAGCCCCGTCTACACTGTGGGTCTTTAGCGCCCAAGGATCGAATCCACGACTGAACGAAAACCGCCGGCCACGAATCCGAAACCATGACCACTAGGCTACCGCGGCCACTATTTATTATCAAATGATAAATTGATTTATTACTTTTATTCAACTTAATACGTATGAGGAAAAATAAAACTGCTTTAAAGTAATATATAACTTTATACATGATGTAAGCTTATGTTTTTGTTTCAAAGTAACTGCAAATGTTCCTCAAAATTTTATCATTGTATTGAAATTATTCATTTTTACATACCTCGAAAATTACTAAGGACTTCAGATATTAGTATTACAAAAAAAATTTTTCTTTATTTCTTTTAAAATGAAGAAGGAAAAGTATTTTAATAAAAAAAGACCCTATTGAAAGTAATGCAGAATACAAATATATTTGTGTTCCGAAACAAATATATTTTGTTTCAAGCTTAAAAGCAAATTGCCCACCGTATAATTTTTAGTGAAAAAGCAACAGGAGTAAATCGAGATATAATCTCTTTTACCTGTCGGAATATCCTGTACATTCGAATTATAACACAATAAAGATTGAGGAAAAAACACCTCAAGCATATTTAATCTCGAGTAATAATCTTTCGGATATTTTCCTAAGGAAACATTAATTGGTTTTTCGTTTTCTTATTTCTCTGGTGCTTTTCTATATTTAACATTTGAATTCTTTCATTTCTAATTTTCGAATACTTTACATATTTTATCGCACACAGCAGTTTCATTTTTTTTTTTATTTCTACACCTGGGAGCACGCACAAAATGAAAATTATCTTTTTCAACAGATATAAATTTTTCTTTTATGATGTCACATTTCTTTTATGAAACTCCTCAGAAACTGTTATTAGTTCCGGTTCTGCTCTTAAACTAAAATTTATTGGTGATATTATGACTTTTTATTCTATTTTTAGACATTTTGTTCTCATCAACCTCTACATATTGGACATTGTTTACAATGAATAAAAATATGAAAGTTATCTCATAATTAAGAATATATTTTTAGATAAGGCTTACAGATTTATGAAATAGAAAGCAGTTGTATTTTCTAATAAACAGGAGAAGATTAGAAATATTATATCAGCAGTACAAGATTTGCATTTGTCAGATAACACAATCACAAGAAGATTATAAGCCATTTCAAAAGACATAACAAAACCAGTTAAAGCGTGACTTGGAAATATATGACAGGAAATTTTATTACAGCAGCAATATGACAAGTCTACAAATATATTAGACACTTCCCAGTTAGCAATTATAGAAAGAATAGTATTCAGCACTGTCACTGTAAAAGAAGAAACATTGAAAATATTATCCATAATAGAAAGAACAAGAACTGAGAATGTCTACCTCATATTTAATAACTTCAAGTTGATAGGTATGCCTTTGCACAAGATGTTGGCTATGGTTGATAATATTATTAGATTATTTTTACTATTGCCATTTGTTTTTTTTTTATGTATACAAAAAGATAAATCTTTTACAAACCTTATGTGGTATCACTGTACCAATCACCATGGAGGGTTTAGGGTAGAATATTACCCTTCGTACACGTCACGAAAATATAATTTTTTTTAGAAGAGAGAGCTATTTTGCAACGTCTTTTCAAAGCCCTACAAGAAATTCCTATAGTTTTGATCTCATTCTGCGTATTGAAATATGTTGGAATGATAAAGACAATATTTGTCATTTTAAATGAAGAAATAAAAAAATTATCCGAATACCAAAAATCAAAATTTTGCCAAACTAACGGACTTTCTCGGACTAGTGGGGACTGCGGTTTTCTTGCAAACATATTCGAGAAATAGAATCACTTCAATTTGGAATTACAGAGAAAAAAAGAACAAGTAGCTCTAATGATAGGGTTTATTTAGTCGTTTAAAAATATCAACTATCAAGATAATATGAAAATCGATTTCAACTGTTTAATATTATAGAGAAAATGGTCCCTATTTTCCATCAATCCTTTTACTTATCAAGTTAATTTAACCGAAATAGTAGCATACATTGCAGATTTAATTTAATCATGAATGAAAGAATAGAAACTGAAAATTTTGGATCATCAAACAGCATTGTCCTAAATTCCTGTGAAACAGATGAGAGCTTCTGGAATACAATTAATAAAAAAAAATACAATACAAAAAAAAAAGATGAATATCATATAAGACAAAAAAAATCGTTTTTTGGTCCTACATACTAGCGTGAATCATCGTTTTGAGCAAGAAAAGGATAGATGAATATCAGAAGATCACAGTACAGGTTTCGACTTTCAGATGAGTATCTTGATGTCTGCATACCAGCAGAAATATCGCCATGCTCTCTTAATTTGGAAGCAGTACTTATTCAAATGCAATGCCGAAGATCACATTGACTTCAATAATTATGTTTCATATAGAAATTTTATTCCAACTAATGATAGACTAAAATAATTTTAAAATTTTGGTCTGTATTAGGTAGTATATAGACTGTATTAGTAATACATATATATATATATATATATATATATATATATATATATACATATTTGTGCGTGTATTTTTAACTCTCTCAGCCCATAAATTTATCTTGGAATAAATAAATGTGTCCCTTGTCCCACTGATAGTTGGAGATCCCTGAATTGGAGCATTAGCTTGCATCCAACCAATCAAATTCCAATATTATTTTTAAAGCATTTTGATTTCCTTTTATGAATGTAAATTGATTTCTTTTGTAACTTGAAGGGTAAGTCTTGGGAGATTTAATAGAAGAAAGAATGAAAAAAATAACATTGTTAAGGTTCGAAATTCATAAAAAATCATACATAAGAAAAGTTTTTGCTTTCGGCCGTATAAATAAACCTAAATATAATTTAACGAAAAAGTATAACGTTTATTACCTACAAAATTTGCAAGGAAATGTATAATATAGCAATAAAAGTTTTACAATATCTAAATATTTTGAGGCCGTGAAATGAATGAGAAATAATATTCATATTTCTCTAAAACGCTTATACATTATTAACTTAATATTCTGAATGTAAATAAAATTAATCAAAAAATGAAAGGTTTAAAGTAACATATTTCAGACTTTGGTAAGTATTTTAAAACTTGGAAAACAAATTTAAAACATATATTAGCTCGAATCATTTTTATTGATCTTTTTAAGTTATATTCAAAAAAATTTATTCGTTATTTCTTAAACCTCAAAAAATTGACTTAGAATCCACGAAAAGTGGATTTTCGGTTTCTTTTAAGATCCTTATTTTCTGCTTCAATATTTCTGAAGGGATTCCCTAAATTGTATTTCGTACTACTATAGAGACTAAAGTTTTTACCTTTTATCGCAAATTCTTTTTCTTACAATCAATGGCTGAACAGTTTGATTAAGTTAAAAAAATTGCCATTATATTTCAGAAATATCTATGATCTAGAGATCTAAAGTGTGCATTATTCATTAAGGAAATTTGAAACTAAGCAGCTTTAATTTTAATTTGATTTGATTTCTATTCTTTTTTTAAATACAGGAGTAAACGTAAACTCTGACAAATTTTTATTCATATAACTTCGCACCACTCCCTCACAATTTACGACATTACTTTAATTATTGAAAACGACTAGAAAAAAAAGACATCTGAACTAATACGTATTTTTTAAAGTTTATATATTATTTGAAATCTGGACTTTTTTTTATCCCTGTCAGAGTTTACTAACCTTATATTGAGTTTCGAATTCATAATCTTCTAAGTATTTTATCGTTTCTCTATCAATATAGAATTTACGATTCAGAAAAGGAATTGAAATAACTCCTAATTTTTTGTTATTGGAAATATGATTCAAAGAGTTTATATTGTTAAAAAAATTATTGATTTTTACAATTGTTTCAGAGAGTGAATTGGTATTCTGATCGTGGTATGGACTAGAAACACAACAGAAGTTAAATTTCATTTGTTATTTATAAACATCGATTCATATTCATTCATTTGTTAAGAACATTATGTTTGCAATACTTTCATAACAATAGTTAAACCGTGGATTCTATTACGTATATAGCATGTACACAATCAGCAAATGGACCGAAGCTGTAGTCCAGTGATCATGGTCGCAAACTAAGGCTGGCGTTGTTTTCCAACGAATTCTGGATTTGAGCCATGATGTTATGAAAACCTGCTGTACAGTGGGACTGAAGCACATTAAAATCTGGTTGAAGTTCCAAGTCCTCCTATTGGTGTGGTTTGGAAGATTTTAGAGGGAGGTTCCAGCTCAGGTGGCATCCCAACCACTAGATCGAGACTCAAAATTGTTCTTCAATTGTGTTGCTACCAAATTGTGTTGCTTCTGAATGCAATGTTAATAAACAGTCTCAATCATACATCAGTATCAGCTGATTAATATGTTGAAATATGTAAGTTGAGAGATAATATTTATAAATTTTTCGAGTCAAATAAAAAATGCAATAAATTAAGTTAAATACTTTTTAATCAGTAAAGTCAATGGTGATTATATATGGTTTCAGCAAGAGGGACGTGCTCTAGAACTATATAAGTTCGTTGAGTTAAATAAATTTATTTCGATGTTTTTTATCTCCTTTTAAATAATTATTAATATATTTTTTTTCTATTTCAACACTGTTTGTAGAATATTATACTTAATACCGCTTTGTACCAAAATGTTGAATTGATCAATGTCGAACGATTTGCTTTTCACATATTTAATGACTTTTGACTGAAAACATATTTAATAACTGTCGATAGTATAGATTATGGATAGTTTTATTACATTGATTGTCTTGTTACAGAAACTAAACATTGTCTCAAAAAAACCATCGGAATGAATACCATTTTAACCTTAGAATTATTATTTATATATTGAGAAAAATGTAAATGAAATGTTCGTACATACAAATTAAGAAATAATACATATGTGATATAAACAAAACAGAACGATAATTTTTTTATATACCACAATAATATCGAAAGTACTTAGGATATTTAAAGAAAAGTTTCAGCTTAAAATTTGTTTTTATTATTCAGATAAATGATTGTCATGCTGAATTTACAAAAGTATACTTTTGCGACTTAACGTTGCCACTCGGTTACTATTTATAAATGAATATAGAGAGAAATTAAAAAAATTATATACGGGGAGATAATTATAAATAATTCAGAACTTTTTGATACATAGGTTGTTTTTAAAATCGAATTCATGATATAATTCATGAACAACTGATGCAAAATTTCTAATTTGGAGTTTCACTATTCAAATGAAGTGAGAGGGATTGTATAGCACATACAGGGTAAAGAGAAAAATGTCTAAATAAATGCTTTAAATATTAAAAAAGAAAAGGTTTTATTAAATGCAAATTAATTTATTAATTTGTAAAGCTAAATTAAATGAAATGAAAACTTTGCACTTAGACATTATTTCCATAACTTATAATGCGTTTAAATTATACATTTTTAATGATCTTACTTGAAGATTTCCAAAATGTTTAGTGTATCAATAACAGATGTAAAAATGTTAAATGGAAAATGTGATACTGTTATATGAATGGTATAAAAAGAAAAGTAGTTACATAAATGAAGAACTGATTTATTAGATACAATTAATCTTATTTATTAAGATGTATCACATCAATTTAGCGATTAATAGTCTTGAGATACATTTAAATGGTGTTATGTACATACAAATTATATTCATAAAAGTTTTTCGAAAGTAACAACTTGATAAAATGTATCCTTCCTTCGACTATAAACATATTCCTCTGGATTCGTTATGTTTCTTTTCAGTTATTAAGCTAATAAAAGCTTGTTGTGAAATTGTTTTGCTGCGATTTTAAACATGCATTTTAAAAATATGCTTATTTCTAATTAAAAAGGGCAAGATAGCTTATTTTATTTGTATTTAATTATTTTCTTTCTAAGTTATTAACTTTGATTAGTTTAACTTAAAGTAAAGTTATAAGCATTCTTTGCACTAACATTTCTTGTTAAATTTAAACTCTTAATACTCCATTTCATTATATAATGTTTTGTGTCATAAATAGTTTTTTAATAATTAACATAAATTTTTTTTTGTAACATAACTATTTAATACATGTTGTACAGCAATTTTCATAACAATTATATTTATAATAAATGTTTATGTTTATATCCATCAATAAAAAAAACAAAACTTATTTTTCCCTTAACAAAATAAGGATTATTTGCGCTGCAACTTTCATTTTATTTTGTAATAGAGTATGAAACAAATAATTTAGAGCAAATAATAAATATAAAACTTGATGGGGTAATCCCTGTATGTATATATATATATATATATATATATATATATATATATATATATATATATATATATAAAGTTAATTAAGTAATATAAAGGAATGGTTATAAATAATAACTAAATTTAGCACAGAATCAAATATTAAAGCAAAAAAAAAAAAATTATAATATAGAAAGAAAACTCACAATCAATTATTTTATATATTAAAAAAGTAAATAGAAAACTAATAAAGATTTTTCCGTGCTTTATGAATCGAATAAGAGAATAAGAAGATATTTCACCTTTAAACATTTAAAAAAAGATCAAAATACTTGAAAGAATACTAAATTTATAAGTAATGGCTAGAATGTAAATTCAACTCATGAATAAGTACAAATCAATGGCTGAAATACAAAGAAGGAAAAAAAACTAGAAAGAAAATGGAATACAATATTTTAAAAATCTGAATCTGTCTTTGTCAGATTTGTTGATTAAACAATGTCTTACAGGTACCAAGCACACCAGAAAAATGCTATTACCAGAAATAGAAATTTCATAAATTCATAAGACCAAGATGCAAAAGAAGAAATAAACCGAAACATATATGTAAACAAATAGATATATTCAATCTGTGAATTTGATGAATAAAAAAATCGTACACTTTGAACAATAAATATCAACTAGATTAAAAAAAATTACAAAAACTTATATGAAGGGTCATGCATAGCAAAAAAGTTTGCGAAAATCTCCCAATTTAAAGAAACTAATCTTAAATGGAAATGTAGAACAATGCCCAAAATTGAGAGAAATGTAAGGATTTTAAACAAAACATTATAGCAAAATAAGAAGAAAAGAAAAATTTTAAAACAGAAAAATTAGAACTTATACGTTTTATGATTTGAAATATTTTTAACAAAATTCTAAGGGAAATCTGCTTCCAGACAAATTTTTGAAAATTTATACCAATTAATGTAAATCTTCTGAGTTTTCCTTACAAATCTGAAATTAAATAAATTATCACTAAGGGTTATCTTCTTAAAATATTCAGGCTTATTAATTCCTTCATACGAATACTTCATGCATTTCAAAGGAAAATATATCTTTTTTTGTCACATATACTCGCATTACTAGAAATTTTATTAACTTCTATTTTTAAGAAACGTCTAAGTATTCCACTTCATTTGTATTAATATTAGTTTGCAATAAATTTAAATAATCTGGGTAAAATTGTAAGGAAGATTTAAAATAATTTTTATTTTTAATTTGGAAGAAACTAACACCATCAATATATCTAATTACCTTAAAATTATTATAATAAAAAAAAAATGTAAATAAATATCGGCTAAACAGTTGTTTACAGATCCATCTTATTGTATACCTGTAATTTCTTTATATATATTTATTTAAAAAAGTTTTTTAATTTTTTTTAAGACTAACATAACTGGAAAATAATTTTTTTTGTGGTCCATAATCTTATTAATATTAAATTTCTTTTAAATTTCTCTTAGAATTTTACTAAGATCCTTTTAAAAAGATCTTAAATATCATAATTATAAATAACATAAAATAGTTTATTATTAATATATTTGACTTTTTAGCACTATTTTTAATAATGGCAATACTATTTAATTTATGAATATTATTTTGTAATTTTTAGCAACAAGGGTAATATTTATATTCGAACCAATAAAGTTACTATTCTAAATTTAACAGGATTTTTGTTAAATTGTTGTGTTAAAAATTTAAGGTAATTTGACTTAATTTTTTGGCATCAATTTTTTTACGAAATGCAATAACTCTATTATATATTTTCTTTCTTACTATTAATCACAACTTTAAAGGAGTTATTTAACATATAATGCTTTTGCATGTAATAGCATAATTAATAGTTACTTTGTTTACACATAATTAATATAATCTCTCTCTCTCTGTATATATATATATATATGTATGTATATATATTGATTTTCTAACAAAATTCTTGTCTACAAACTGAATTTTGAAAAACGTACTGAAACTAAAAAAAAATTAATATATTTTTCTCACAATTCTCACATGCTGTTTAAAATATCATTTGGACGAACACGTTATAAATAATTTTTGAAATCCTTGTTTAGTGTTATTCAAGGCATATCAAATTTAAATATTCAAATGCATATTTGAATGTTTGAAATTTGAATTTTAATGTTAATCATATTCGATGATATTCGTTCCATAAGAAACTGAGCTTTTCGCTAAATATGATTTTGTACAGAATTCTCTTTTTTTAAAAAATAGACCCTTGTTGAAACTTCATAAGCCAAACGAGATAATAAATGAGTGTATGCTATAAAATATATATGCAAACACTACAGAAGTTGGTTTGAAATCCGCAATTATTCAAAGAAATATTTATTCTAAATATTTTCAAGAACATAGAAGGTATTTCAATACATGAATTTATCATTAGAATATCAATAGAGTAGGTGATTTATTCAGTTTTTTAAAGAAAGAAAAAAAGATAATTTAATTTAATATATACAATTATAGAATGCGTTATGAAATTTTCAATAACGAAATCATTTTTAAAATTTTAAAGCTCGATGTCTTTATTTAAATATTGATGCCATTTATGAAAGAATATTTTGAGCTGAGTAATCTTAAATGAATTCCTTTGGTACTTTGTCTTTTAAAGTGGATTCCGTTATCTCAAAAGACTAATTAATTTACTTACTACTGAACTCAAGCTAAATAAATACTTAGTTTATTAAATTCATCTTCAAAATTCCAATTAAATTACTAAAGATATATTTTTTTTCCTGAAATCAGATACTTCAGCATCAACAAAAATATTTCTTTATTCAAATAATTCAGTAAAGTTCGTTTATCTGGTAAAGTAATTATGCTTGAAACTTTATGCTAATTAATGATTCTAGAATAATCAATACTAGCCTCATGTATAACAAGTGCTATTTATTTATAGGATAAAATTTATGAAGCATTTTTCCAATATTCATGTTCTTTTTGGTCTGGGATTCGAAAGAAATGGACTGTCGATAATATTGAATAAACAGAAAGTCTCCTTTTAACAAATCCTATTTAGAAAAATTCGATCAGAGCAAAATATTTCAGACATGAATCAATTACAGTTGTTTATCTTGTTTCCCGTGTCTTTTGTGTGCTTATTTATCGACTTTAAACATTGATTTTTGGCTACTTTGTTAGACAAAATTATACTAAAAGCACGATTTGGGAATCAATATGTCCCAACTGAAGTAACGTTTATAAATGTAGCTTCGATTCTTTTATTATTATTATTTAAATGCTTTTATGTGAACTTTATAACTTTTGAGTCATCATGTCTTTCAAAGCTGATGCCTAAATTATGTGCTTCTAATGTCAGGTTTAACAGTAAAATATCATTTTTGAGTGGTTTTAGTATTTTTTAAACTACGAGTAAAATGTTATAAAGAAACATTATAAGATGTTGTTGAAAGCCTTTTCAGAAACACTTTAGCGTTTGAAGCAATAAATGTAAATTAATTTTATTTACTTACGTGAAAAGAATTCACTTAACAATTATTTCTGAAAGCGAGCGCTCTATCTGAATTTAATAGCGAGTGCTCTTTATGAATTTAGTATTAGATTGTAAGTGAGAGAAACTATAGCATGTTAGCATGTTTATTCAAAAAAAATTATTCAATAAATTACAGCATTATTCAAAATTTTATGTTTTTTATCCGTGTGTTAAGCAAAACTATAACACTTCGATCAAAATGGTTGAAAAGTTTTTTCTATTAGATCGAGGAACATTTTTAAAAATTTTATCGAAATTCCTTTCTGTATAGACATTTATTTATTATTACTTCAGTTTTATCAAAAGATGAAATAGCTTCAATTCCGGTATATTACATAAATCGAAAACACATTTTTTTTGTCTGTGATTTACATAATAACATATAGCTTCGATAAAATTTGTTTAGAAAATTTCAAAAGTAATATCTGCTTTTCTTCTATTGAATAAAAATATTCGCTATTATTTTCATCAAAAAATGTTTCATAAAATGTACCCATAAGATTTCTTACCTGTAAATAACACACAGACATGTAAATTCATTATTATTGTAATTTATTCAAAGGATAGAATTACCTTGATTATAGAATATTACAAAAATTGGCAATACAAATCTTTTTGTCGGTGATTTACGTAAAATTATACAACTTCAATAAAATTTGTTGAGAATTCAAAAGCAATGAGGTTTTTTTATTGATTAAAAATACTTTTTTTTAACATTTTTATTAAAAAATTCCTTTAATGAAATAGTCTCATAAAATTTCTTTCCTGCATAAAACACACATCCATATATACGTTTTATTTGTAATGTAATTTATTGAAAAAATAAAATTGCAGAATATTATAAAAATTTACAAAACAAATCTTTTGTCCAGGATTTACATAAAATTATAAAGTTTCAGACAAATTTGTTGAGATGATTTCAAGAGTAATACTCGCCTTCTTTTATCACGAGTAAATAAGAAGGTTTTTATTTTTATTTTTTATCAAAAACTCCCTCGTTCATTAAAATACTCCCATAAAATTTCTTTTCTGTCTATAATACGCAGATACGTTCATTCATTATTATAATAATTTATGAAAACTATAAAAAGTTTTTTTCTATTAAATCGAGGAACATTTTCAAAAATTTTATCGAAATTCTTTTCTGTATAAACATTTATTTATTATTACTTCAATTTTATCAAAAGAAAAAACTATAAAATTGTTTTAATTACAGAATATTACAAAAATTGGAAATAAAATAAATTTCGATTTTGTCACTACAAAAGCATTTCTAAAAATGATGGTTTTACAAGTTAAATGTAGTCTTAGAATTCTCGAAATTGTAGCTCCATCCTGCTAATTAGTGAAAAGAATAAGTACAGAATTTTTTAACTATCCATTCTGATGTCTTCACTTTAATTAGCAATTGATATTTAACATTAATTGTTAATTAAAATGGCAGGAACTATTCTGCTGCATAGTTATTTTAAGTGTTATAGTAATGATTCTGTAACATGACACGTATATATTCACTGTGAAAAATTGTTGGTAAATAGGAAAAATGTATGTATGATAAAGAAAAATGCTACAATATTGAATTCAGCGCAAATTCTTTATTTATCCAAAATCTATCAGTTTTACAGACTTTATATTCGTATGGAAAAAGTTAATAATTTTGACTTAAAATGTATATACATTAAAGTTTTCTGACGTTCAGTAATTTACTTTTAATTTAAATGAGCTATAATAACTATGCACAAACCTAATTGCACATATCATAATATACTTATACCCTTTATTATTAAATATACCTGTTCTATAATTATTCAAGTTTCACATAGATATGATGAGGAAACCTGAAAAATATTTGAAGAATTAAATTTAAATACGAAGCTGTTAAAGATAAAATATTAAATCATTGCCCCATGCAGGTTTTTAACGACTCTCATGGCAACTTGACACAACCATTTTACATGATAAATTATTAATTGTGGCACCATATGCCCTCAGATGTCGATTAGACCTTTGTTCATGACATTTATAGATGGCCAACAAACATGTAGCGGTCAACCAGACGTCAATGCTGTTCATGTATAATTCACTCCTGTTCAGTAAGTGTCTATTTAGAGAATGTGTTGGATTGGTAATACTCTGCTTCCCCTTTTCAACAGATGGTGACCTGATTTGAGCCATAGAACAGAACGAACATATTCAACAGTGAACACTTCATAGCTCTATTGTTCATTGGTCCAGCAGGCTTGTTCCGTAACTCAAACGTAATTAAACATCTATTTATTCAATAGAGTACTCAAACATGTCATAAATGAAGTCATGTTCTTATAACTTCCAAAATGGCTTTAAGTCTTTCATATTAATTCTTATGATAACCAGGAGCTAATGCTCTTGAAAGTGTAAATTGTTTAAAGAAAAAGACGCTTAGTGAGAAGATATTATAATTAATATTTAATTGTCTGGTCGTTTTAACTCGTGGAAGCCCCACTTTAAACGCAGAGGTAGTTGATTTTGCAAGTGAATCGGACACTTCTTCAGATATATTATTCTAAATATTTCCAACACGAGATTCTATAACTTACCAAGGTTTTGAAAATCGAATGTGAAAGAATATAAGCTTTTTTTTCTGAAGAGCAGTCACGGGAAAAATTCTGATTGCTAGTGTTTCGAACACTAGCGTAATCCTTTTTATGAAATGACTTATCTTTCTTCACAAGAAAAGTGATGATAAAACAATGATGGTTTTAATTAAATTCATTCTAAGTTCTCTGAATGACTCTCTATGAAAAATATTTCATATAAAATGCATTTACCTAATATGTTAAAACATATTTGCATTCTAAAAATAAATAATGTAATGTGGATATATTATAATATTGATGACCATTTCTTCTTCAATTTTAAGCTAAGTTGTAATTCATTATTTATATATTAAATCTAATTGATTGATTATCAAAAAGTAGATTTATTAGTTCAATCTACATCAGTGTTTGATATTCAATTTTTTAAATAACAGTTTATATATCTGTGATTTTTGAATTAGTTTCTAAGAATGAATATCCTAAAAAATATTATTAGTACATTTCTGTTCAAAGTTCATTAAAGTTCATTTCAAACGTTTCAAGTATATGTACTGCAGTCAAAGAAATACTAGTCTATAAAAACATACAATAGTTGTTCTACACAAGGAAATAATCGTTGCTCAGGATTATAAAACTAATATCATGAACCATTTTGTTCTTTATCATGGGAGTAATAAAGAAAATATTTACCTAAAACGACAATATCACTCTACTCTTTCTCGAAGGAGAGTGGAATAAGAGGAAATATATTAGATCAAGAGATGTTCGCCAAGTGGGCTAATCAGAACAAAATTTATTCTTACGCATGGAACATAGAATGTTTAGCATTCTCATCACATGAGAACTATATCCTCGAACACTGAAATATCAATTTCTGAAGATTAGAATCAATCGCCTCTAAATATATTAAGCGTTCTCGAAAAGTATGCTAGGTATGATACTAGCTTTGATTTGTACTAATTTTTAATAAAACATATTTATAAAACACACAATAGGAAGAAATAAAATCACAACCGTAGATGTAAACGTATAGCTGATTAGGGTCATTCATTTTTTTTTAAAACTGAATGACAATCTACCGTACATTTTAATAAACTTTACTTAATTGATTTAGGGATGTACAAAAATTATTGCACAATAAATACATCCCAAATATATTTATTGTTACTAATAAATATTCTTATTACAACTTTGAAATTATTTTAAGTGTACAAAAAAGCAATGAATTTTAATTTTTCGAATTATTATGTTTTTGAAATAAAAAACAGTTCTTGTTCATATATTTGGATAAAAAAAAATAATTTACTCCTAAATTAAAACTAATTTACAGATCCCTTAAAACTCTAAACTATTTGAAAATATCTTTCAGAAACAAAAACATCGTAATACAGAGATATTGATTATGATTCCTTCGATTTAAAAATACTATATTTTCAAAAATTAGCGACGCAGAATGATAAGTAATTCATGAATACAAAGGAAAACTGCGGAAATGTTATATTGTGAAAATAGATGACCCTCGTGTGTTGTTTGTGAAGCTATTTCATGAAAGCTGTTTTAGAATCTTTCACTGAGTTACATCGTAGTTGGATCGGCATAAGTGGACCAGATGACTTAATGTCACACGGCTGGCCACCTAAGTCACCTGATATGGCCAAATGCGATTTCTTCTTTTTGGGGTTTGTAAAAGATAAAGTGTATATGCTACAGTTAACCACAAATTTATTTGAAATTAAACTACGGATTTCTGCTGCCGTACAATCAATTACCACTGACACTTAGCGTATTTGGCAGAGATTTATGTAGCGAATTGACATTATACATGTAACTACAAAAAGGTGTATTGAACACTTACAAAAAAAAAAAAAAAAAAAAAAAAAACCCCTTCTATATTTTCACTTTGCATTCATTTATTATTTATCATTCTGTGTCATTCATTAATGAAAACATGGAATTTTGAAATCGAATGAGTCATTTTGAATAACCTTGTATTTTAGAGAAATGCTTTTATAAAGAATAATGTTATATTCGTAATAAGATATTTTCATTCATTATTTCGAGTATATTGTGCTATTTTGTATTTATATTTTAAATAATACTGAAAACAAGTTCCTGCTAAAAGAAACTTGTTAATATAACTAAAAAAACGGAAGAAAAATTTGATTCACTACAAAGTTTTTTTTTTTTAAAAAAAAAGCGAACAAAATATTTCCTTTTAATTTTACAATTAAAAGCAGCTGTTCCTAATCAGAATACGCGTAGTGTGGATTTTGAGAACCTTCCTTTTAATTTATTGTATGGGCGTAACTCAGAATGAAAGGATATATATTTTTAATCAAAAGGAAACGCAAAATTGGAAGGATTCATATTTTTGATCAAAAGGAAACGTAAACTAAACACACTGGTCCTCGATTTTATTAATAGTAAAGACAAAATCCATTTTAGGAATTTCCTACCCTGCACCAATCTACACACGCTTTTCGATTTTCATCGATATTTTCCAAAGCTTTCAACAACCCGACTTATATCAAAGAATAAGTATCAGAGGGCTTTAAAGTAAAAATTGATTTTCGCCCAATCACATTTACGTTGTCAGGAGATATTTCTAGTTAAAGTAACGAACAATACCTTAAGCGAAATGAAGAAATAGACACGTTGTCAGTGTCAATAATTAAATTGAAAACCCTGGGACCAAAGTTTATTTAGGATGTGTTCTTTCAATTATTTTCCGAGATCAAAAGAGAGCTTTTACTTTGCTGGCGTGTCTGTTGATTTGGTGCTGTGTGAAGAACAAAGAGGTGATTGGCTGTCCTGTGAATCCAAAGACCATTTCCCGAGGGAATTAGAATTACTTTGTTAATAGTCGTGAAAAGATGACGAATAAAAGAAATTTACACTAAGTAGTCTTTGTTAATTTCTACTGAGTCCATAATTATCAGGAAAAGTCGTTTTAATTAGATAATTAAGGTTTCAGACACTCAATTAGAATTCAAAAATAATGAGGCAATTGCTAAGAATGATATAAGATATTCATACAAGCTCTAAGTTAGTCTGATATTTTGATGTTACACAAGTTTTGATTAAATATATTTAGAATCAATAAATTATGAGTCAACGCAGATATTTTTGGTTTCGAAGTATTAATTGATGGTTTTTTATTTATTTATTTTCGAATCTCTTTAAGAACCTAAACACATGATGCTTGTAAATTCAACATTATTTGTTAATTTAACCAAGTTTGAAAATAAGTGTTCATTTTCCTAAACATTTTACTTATTGATAACATTAACCAAACTTTTTAAGACATCGCTGGTTATTTTTAGAGATATCATTATGTTCACGTGCTACTGAAGTCACGTGTATGCTTTAAATTATTATACAAGTTTTTGTTTTACGAAACACAAAAATGTTATGATCATATTTTAAAGCAAATGCGTATTATCATTTTTAAAAAGAAAAAAAAGGTAACTATTGCAAATTGAAGGCCATTGGTAAAATGATAATATGGATTGCCAGTTTTCAGCATTTTTTAAATAAAAGGAATCGAAGAATGAGTGATGGGTAGCATTCTAGTGCTTCTGAAATTTTAAATGTATAATTCCAATTAAATGAAAAGGGGTTTGGTAAAAATAATACTAATAATGAATTACCACTACACTTTAAACATCTTAAGTAAATTAGATATTATTCTTGTGAACCAGCAAACAGAATTAATTTCAGAAAAATTTCTAAAACTAAAATTTTCCTTTTTACTTCTATTTCGGAAAATTAATATCTTACTCATAATTTTAAAGAGTAATTACATTCATCTTTATTTAAAATATGAAAAAGAAATTTTTTTCATCTTGTACTATATGTATAATTTTTTAAGAAAATGCACTGCGGAAGATCATTCAATAACATACATATTAAAGAGTATTAGAACATCGAAATAGAAATTTCACTACAAATTTGTTATTGATGTGGCACGGTATATAATTATTAGTTGTCGATCCATTATGTTTAAAATAGAGTAAATATCAATATCACTGTTGGAATTATATGGTATAATACAAATACGAAAAAAATTCAAGATTTTAACTGTTTAACACCAATGGTTAATTTATTTTTAATTCTGTAATTTTGCAATTTTATACAAAATTCTTTTTAATACGTTCACTCCCAGCGTATCACATGCGATAAGCTCGAGTTTGCTCTCCTGTGCCCAGCGTATCACAATAGATACGCTCCGGGAATACCTGCTGTAGACCAACGCATCAATAGTGATATGCTTAATGAGAACGTTTTATTTGTTTTTTTTAATGTTACTATATGGCGTTACAATACCGCGAAATCTATAGAGATAGGTTATTTGGAGTTTTGACTTTGATGATACGGGCTTGGATTTCAGTTCTTACTAT
>BMAW01033459.1:125456-219050 GCA_019974015.1 Nephila pilipes | reverse complement strand
ATTTTGCCCACGTTATCAGTAATTGTTAAAATTATCGTACAGGCGCAGCTCTTAAATGTAATGACATGATTTGCGTGTACTCAATCGGTTCACTTTTTCTTCGCTTGCTTCAGAAGTTCGAATGACAATTTATGGATGTTTATGGATAGGATTATAGCAAATGCTCATTGTTCGTCATATCTGGTCGTTTTTATTTGTAGTAGTCATGAAATAAAGTATTTATCTGGTACCGAGATTTGCGAATGAATGAATGAATCTGACAGTGATAGAAAATAATCCAAAATCTTGAGAGGAAGCGTTGACAAAATATGTGAAAGACTTTGTGATCAATATGCATCGAAGATTTTTCATAAAATACTATACAAGAGACAAGATTCATTTTTAATCTTAATTCCATGTAATTGTTCATCATGTCTTCATTAAATTTGCGTAACAAATGTAAATATTTTGTATTTTCTTAAAATATGATTTTAATGTAATTCTTGTATGTATGAAAACTTCTATAATTTTCGATTAATTTTTCTTATATATTAAGTTTAATGACAATATAAAATCAAACTATATTCTAACGAATTAGCCTTAGAGAATTTTCGTGAATTAGGCTTTGTATAATATCTAAAATCGTCTGGGCACAGTGCAGACACTCAAGCAAGATGCGGCCCAAAAGCACTTCTTTTTCCTCTGGTAGCGAAAGGTTAATCATGCCAATGACTCCCCATCCATCCCAAATGAAAAACCTTCGACAAAAACTCACATAATTTTCTACTCTTAAATGGGTTTGTAAGTTTGTAGTATTAAAATTAAGGAATTAAAAGCAAAAACCCATTTGATTTATTTAATTTATTGTTTCCCTTAAACATTGACTGTACCCTAATTTTTAATACATTACTCTCAAATTCTAACTGACGAAGCAATAGACGATACCAGTAATAACACCAATGAATAAAAGAAATTATCAGAAAAAGAATTATCAATTAAATAAGAAAAGATTTCTTTAAGTAATTATTTCATCCAGATTTTACAAGGCAGATATTAGTGAAAGAATATGTATACAGAAAGCTACTACATTTATCAAAATTTTATTTGACTTTCCAAGGTTCAAAAGGTACCTGAATTTGATTTTTAATTTGACCATATAATGAAACAACTTGTTTTCGAACATGAAAATAAACATTAAACATATTTTGACATACATTTCTGTTGATGTTCATGTAAAGTTTCTAAATTTAATAAACCTTAAAAGACCATTAATACACTTTACTATCAGGTTTTATTTTCAGAATCTGCTGCATCGAAGGAAATTTGCATAAATTCAGAAATATTATCCGTACGCTTTAAACTCAATTGAAATGAATTTATTCTATTGAACTTTAACGAGAGCACGAAGCTGATAAACATGGAATTATGAGAATGCATTAAATAATCCAATTGAACCTTGCTTGTAAATTAAATTAGAATGATAATTTTCAAATCATGTGACAACTGAGAACAACATACTGGATACATCAATTAACTGACACCAAATGCTTGCAGGTAGCAACAGAATAATTCCATAGAACCACTCCATACTTGAAAATTTTCTGAAACTTTGTTATGAGGGATTGAAATACTTTACAGTTTTCTAAGGTTTATTTTTAAATGCACTGATAAAATATAAATTTTAAAATTATTCAAATTATTTTACTTAATTTTGAAATTTTGTTGAGCTATTACATAAATGAAAAATGTGCAGTATGGATATTTATTTCTGAAATTATTTGTCATAATCAAAATCATACAGTTCAAATTTGATAATGAGATTTCCTAATTTTCCCTTCATACATTTATTAATATACATATATTAAAAGCATAAAAATAAAGCAATTCCATTTTCAACGTTTTGCATACATCTCAGAAATAGAAATTTATTGGATTGAGATATAAATGAAAATTACACATGGTTTGGTAGCTTTTTAAATACATTCAAACAGTTCGTATGACATATTTAATTTTGTATGATTCTTGTGATCTTTTCATTTATTATTGCTCTTAACTCGTTAAAACAATTAAACAAAGGCTTATGCATTTCTTTAATTTTATGTATATGAAAGGAAAAGACTATATTCATTTGAGGCAGAAGATAAGTGTTTTGTTTCACGTTTTTATAATGTTTTAATGAAGAGAAATACCCAAATTCTTCATATCTTCCACTTCATTTCCAAATACTCTGATGACGTGTTGTGCAAATAATATGCAAAACACCGCTTCATTTGGTTAGCATCATGATTCAGAAATATAAGAATTCAATTCCTTCTAGTTTTTCGAATTTTCAACAATAACCATCCTCCTAGAAAACACATTCTTGACATGACTAACAATTTTCCCTCGTATACTTCTATGTTTGTTCAGGAGCTGGGCTGGATGTATTGTCTTCCGTGCACCACCTCTTCCTACTATGAGGAGCGAGTATATTTTCTTTCAATCGAAGTGATCCTGTGTGAGCTGTGTGTTCTCTAGATATCTCAAATATGGTAGAGAGGGGGAGTGTGTTCGTTGTATTTTGTTGCATGAAGTGGTAAACACTTCTGGCGAATGATGGTTCTCTTTCCTAAGATGAATTTTACAAGGAACATATGCATGTAAATACAGCTGACAGTAATAAAATGTTCAGAAAACACTCGTTGTAATTTTCTTTAAGATTCAGATAGAAGAGGCAATCAGTTTTTAAATACACATGTAATCACACCAATGTAGATAAACATTAAAGTTCTCCAAGTTCTCCTTAACTTGTTAAAATTAAAATACATTATTTGCAATTTAAGCATATATATGTGTGGTGTGAAGATTTCAAACTTAATTTAATTCTATTTTCCTACATTTGACCATCATAGGGAGGTTTACCTGATCGTACAAACATGTCTCTAAAGACACTGGCTTCTCACCCCGTGCTTACATAAAATAACGTAACATTTGTGCATTATACAATATGTAAATTACCAGGCAACATGTAAAGAACCTCACATACAAATGTTCACAGAAAATCACAATAAAAGAGATGCTTTCCAAATAGTCATCTTTAGAGTATTTCAATTTTCCCTCATAGCCATCTAAAAGCCACTGACTTAATGCGTTAAAGACACACGAAGAAGTTTTTGTAATGAGGAGGTTATTGTAATAGTGAATGTGGGTGCTAACTAACAACAGCATTGCTGTATTAGAATTAGAGTCCATCCAACACGAGAGGTTACCCGTAAATGTTGAGAAGCTTAAGGGACTAAGGTAACTAGCTGACCTAATAACACATCAATCAATAACTCCGAGACTAACATTGAAACAACATTTTTGCAAAATTTTTATTCATCAACAGTGAACACCTTTATTAATCTAGAGTGATACAATAAAACCAACGCTTTCCAAATTCCTCTGTTTTTCGCAAGAAATCTTTTACGGTGTGAGCAATGATGTCTTCTGAATCCCACAATGACTGTTGCTGTTTTGTTCCATCGAAGCAACGGTGGCACCCACTTGAAAACATTTTTCACCACTTCAAAACCTTTTCAAATACATCATATGATATTACCCTGTGTCTGGTCTCAGCACCAATGGAGCTTCACTTCAATATCTTCATTATAATTTTGTCACAATTTCACCATGTTTTCTCTGGTGTAACGGTTTCCACAGGTCTACCCTGAACGTTCCGCGTCATTTGTGTCGGTACGACTGTTTAAACTCTGCCTCACGACAAATATTTTGATGGGACAAGAGACTGCAACATTTTTCAATCCATTGTTTCATTTGCACGGTGTTTTTACCCATTAAAAACAATACTTTATAAGAACACGAACTCGGTTTTTCATTTTTAAACAAACTACAAACGATTTTACTCCACCCTCGATAACTCAGCTGTTTCTGGTCCACGACTTAAAATTTGACACACGTTTCAAGCTAAAGGTTAGTACCTGAAAGACCAAGGGAGCCACAAGGGTATGATGGCCCTGGGCTGGGCCCTGGGAGTTATTGATTGATGTGTTGTTCAATAAGTGTCAGTCCCAAGCATTTCTTCTCACAGTTTCCGGAACAGGCATTTATTCACCATACATAAATAGGGTCTATTTAAAAATCATGAACGAACAAAATGAGATGGTTCTCAGTCATTAGTCATCCTCAAAAAGTGAACGACACTAACCAAAGAGGAAATATCCGGCTGGCCCCCAGATTGTGGTAGGCATCCTCAGATATCCCAAGGGAAAAACAGATTTGAGAGTTTAGGTGATAAAGATTCCCAGAAGATTTGACAATACCAATGTTCCACAGACCTCCTATGCAGTTACAAGTGAGGTGCGATATCGACGCCACTAAAACACACTTTGATTTTGACAATACTTCCTTCGGTAAAAGATTAAGACTCAGATCAGAACACTGTAACAAAAAGGAGAGGTTTTATGTATTATTCAAGCTCTCATTTAGCTTCCATATGTATGTCTTTCCAGAATATTTCAAAATCACCAGAATTTTAACCAATTTCCCATCATCCGATCGAGGTGAAATGTACCATACGCTTATAACCCCATGACAATATGATACCATGGTATACTAGAACGCTGAATTGTTAACCACTTCAAAATTTAGAATTTAACCCACTCTATCATCCAATCGAGATGAATTTTGTGTACACGTATAACCTGATGTCATAGTAATAGTTGGTAGCCTCCTGGGAAGCGTGTGCCTTTATTATGGGTCGAAGTTCAGGCTTTTATTCGCTTGTCCAGACCTTCACTTAAGAAAGTCTAATTCATTTGAAATTTTGTACACATATATTTGCTTTTAGTCTTGGGGCCCTCCAGACAAAAAGAATTAAAAATATAAACAAAGAATTTTTATATTGTATATTTTATTTAAAGATGTACTAAAAGGCACACCTTTTAATGTAAAGAAATATACAGTTTATAAGAACCTGTGTCAATAAATTGTTCTGTTTCGCCTTCGCTCGATTACTGATAAATTAAGTACTCAAGAGCTTGTAAATTTTAAAAAGTATAAACGTCTGCTTTTACATATTACATTTTTAACATTTAAATATGTTTTATGCCTTTCAACCTCTTTAAATAACACCTGACATGTTTTTGGTATATTTATTTAATAACCATTTTCGTGATCAACATATCGAGTTCAAACGAAACAGCCAAAATATAGTCCTTGTGCAAGAAATAACACTTGTTACCCAGTTATTAAACCAACAAGTGTGGTTGAAAAGGCTTTTTAGATGGGATTATTTTGTAAGCAATATTGCATCCCAAATAGAGACCACCCTGGATCAATTATTTTTAAAGATTATTTTTAAAAGCATCTGTGTACTAATCGTGTTTTTAGTTATATAACTACATATTTTTCAATGTGAAATTGTCTATGTAAAGTATGGTTCATCTTAATGGTTAAATAAATATCATTTATGCCCACAATAAGTTTTTCATATACTTTTGTCGTGGTATGCATGAATAAATAAACGCTTAGTTATTATACATTATAATTAAGCATTAAGCATTGGGCTTTAATTTTATATTCACTGTTTAAAGAATTTTGACTTATTTTAATAGAGCCATGGTTTTGTGTCAAAATATTTTCAACTATTGATAACAGAAAACACGTTAATTTCTTTATCTGTTCAAAGGTAATTTAAGTGTTTTATTATAAATTCCAATCTGGCTGCTTGCAGGTACAATCATATTCTCAAGTTAAAGTGAGGGTAACAGGGTTTATATATATATGTATATGTATGTATATGGCTAAGGCCACACATGTACATACAGCAATGCAACTGAACGAAGTACACCATATGATGTTACAATACCGCGAAATCTATATATATATATATATATATAGGTTATTTAAAGTGTTAACCTTGGTGGTATGGGCTTGGATTTTACTTCTGCTATTAGGAAGGGGGTGATTGTTAAAAACACGTGTTGCGGCGCAGCTCTTTAAATGTAATGACATGATTTAAAGGGTGTACTTCAATCGGTTCACTTTTTTTCTTTCTTGCTTGCTTCTTAGAAGTTCGAATGACAATTTATGGATGTTTATGGGAGTTAGGACTTTTGGTAGCAAATGCTCTCAGTTGTTCGCTTCATTCGGTCGTTTTTATTTGTAGCGACAGTCATGACGAAAATAAAGTATTTATCTGGTACTGAGATTTGCGAATGAATGAATGAATCTGACAGTGATGTTAGCGAAAATAATCCAAAATCTTGCGTGAAGCGTCAAAAGTTGACAAAATATGTGTGAAAGACTTGTGACGTAATATGCATCGAAGATTTTTTTCTTTATAAAAATACTATACAAGAGAATAAGATTCATTTTTATATCTTAATATTCCATGTAATTGTTCATCATTACACCATTAAATTTATGCAACAAATGTAAATATATTTTGTATTTTCTTAAAATATATGATTTTTTAATGTAATAATTTTATGTATAAAACTTACAATTTTCGATTAATTCTTTTTTTTCTTTCTTATATATTAAGTTTAATGCATTTTAAATAATATATGTAAAAATCAAACTATTCTAACGAATAGAAGATTTTAGAGGAATTTTTTTCGTGAATTAGGCTTAATATCTAAAATCGTCTGGGCACAGTGTGACACTCAGCGGTAAGACAACGCGGGCCCAGAAAAGCACTTCTTTTTTCTCCCTCTGGTAGCGAAAGGGTTAATCATGCTAAATGAATTCCCCATCCTGCATCCTAAAATGAAAAAAACCTTCGACAAAAACTTTTCACATGTAATTTTCTACTTCTTAAATGTAGTTTTGTAAGTTTGTAGTATTAAAAATTAAGGAATTAAAAGCAAAACCTTATTTGATTTATTTAATTTATTATTTTGCTTCCTTAAACATTGATCAAAATTTCTAATTTTTAATACATTACTCTCAAATCTCTGTAACTGACGCATTCATAGCTACTTAGACGATAATTGAAAAAGTATTAACAAATACCAATGCGTGAATAAAAGAAATTGGAATAGAAAAAAAAAAGAATTATCAATTAAATAAGAAAAAGATTTCTTTTGAAGTAATTATTTCATCCAGATTGTTGTTCTTACAAGGCAGATATTAGTGAAAGAATATGTATACAGAAAGCTACTTACATTTATCAAAATTCTTTATTTTATCTTTCCTGTCTAAAAAGGCTCTGAATGGTTTGATTTTATTTTTAATTTAATCATATAATGAAACAACTTGTTTTCGAACACAGAAAATAAACATTAAACATATTTACATACATTTCTTTGCATCTGATGTTCATGTAAAGTTTCCTAAATTTAATAAACTCTTAAAAGACCCATTACTCCAATTTTACTATCAGGTTTCTTTATTTTTCAGAATCTGCCAGACCGAAGGAAATATTTGCATAAATCTTGTACAGAAATATTATCCGTACGCTTTAAATCAATTGAAATGCATGAATTTATTCTATTGGGAACTTTAAACGAGAGCATTTGAGAGCTGATAAACATGGAATTATTTAGAGAATGCATTAAATAATCCAATTCGAACTCTTGCTGTAAATTAAATTAGAATGATAATTTCAAATCATGTGACAACTGAGAACAACATATTCGGATATCAATTAATTTAACTGACACAAAATGCTTGCAGCAACAGAATAATAATTCCATAAACCACTCCATACTTGAAAATTTTCTGAAACTTTGTTATGAGGGATTGGAAATACTTTATGAAGTTTTGCATGGTTTTATTTTTATTTTAAAATGCAATTGATAAAAAATATGTAAAATTTTTTAAAAAATTATTCAAATTATTTTTACTTAATTTTGAAATTTTTTGTTGAGCTATTACATAAATGAAAAATGGTAATGGGATATTTATATTTCTGTGAAATTATTTTGTCATAATCAAAATTTATGACAGTTCAAATTTGATAATGAGATTTCCCAATTTTCCCCTTCTTACATACATGCATACACATACACGCATATATACATACATATATATATATTAAAAAGCATAAAAATAAAGCAATTTCCAATAGCTATCAATAATTCTCTAACGTTTTTTGCCACATCTCATGAAATATAATAGAAATTTATTTATATTGATTGAGCAAAAGATATATAAATGAAAAACATATTATGATATTAGCAGCTTTTTTTTTTTTTTAAATACATTCAAACAGTTCTATGACATATTTAAATTTTGTATGATCTCTTGTGATCTTTTCATTTATTATTGCTCTTAACTCGTTGAAAACAATACCTAAACAAAGGTTATACTTTTTATTCTTATGCATATGAAAGGGGAAAAAGTAATTATATATAAATTCATTTATATGGTACATAAGTGTTTCTGTTTCACGTTTTTTTTATACGTTTTAATGAAGAAGAGAAATACCTAAATTTTCATACTTTCCATCTCATTTTAAAAGTAAATACTTGATGACGTTGTGCAAATAAATATGCAAAACACCGCTTTCACGGTTAGCATCATGATTCAGAAATATAAGAATTCAATTCCTTCGAATCATTTTTCGAATTTTCAAAATACAAATAACCATCCTTCCCCTAGAAAACATTCTTGAAGACATGACTAACAATTTTTCCCCTCGTATATCGCTTCTCTTATGTTTGTTCAGGAGCGATGAGGATTGCTGGATGTATTATTCTTCCAAAAAAATTGTCTTCTCTTTTCCTAGATAAGGAGGAGCGAGTATATTTTCTTTTTCAACTGAAGTGATCCGTGTGAGCTGTGTTCTCTAGATATTCAAATATGGTAGAGAGGGGGGAGGGCTGTTGTATTTTTGTTGCATGAAGTGGTAACACTTTCAAGTGAACGATATGAATATTTTAAACGTTCTCTTCTTTCCTAAGATTTCAGAATTTTTACAAGGAATTGATATGCATGTGTAAATACAGCTGAGAGACATTGAAAATAAAATGTTCAGAAAAAACACTCGTTGTAATTTTCTTTAAGATTCAGATTGTAGAAGAGTAACTTGGCTTTTAAATACACATGTAATCGTCACTCAATGTAGATGTAAACATTAAAGTTCTCCTAAACAAGTTCTCCTTAAATTGTTAAAAATTAAAATACATTATTTGCACGTATATATATATATGTGTGTGTGTGTGTGAAGATTTCAAACTTAATTTAATTTTCCTATTTTTCCTACATTTTAACTATCATAGGGGGAAGTTTACCTGGGTTGATCGTACAAACATGTCTCTAAAGACAGTCCAACTTTCTCACCCCGTGCTTGATATGCAAATAACGTAACATTTGTGCATTATACAAATAGCGTAAAATTCTTGCATTGTGCAAATATGTAAAGAACCTCATACGCGTTCGGCAGTGACCACAATAAAAGAGATGCTTTCCAAACAGTCATCTTTAGAGTATTTCACTTTCCCTTGAAATTTTCATCTTTAAAAAGCTTTCACGGGACTTAACGTTAAAGATCGTAGCCACGAAGAAGCTTTTTGATAATGAGTAGTGCGAGGTTATTGTAAATAGTGAATGTGGGTACAAATCACTAACAACAGCATTGCTGTATTGAGAATAGTGTCTTAGAGATCCATATCCAACACGAGAGGCTATCTGCAATGTTGAGAGAAGCTTAAGGAATTAAGGTAACTAGCTGACCTCGACCTAATAACACATCAATCAATAACTCCCGAGACTAACATTGAAAACAACATTTTTTTTTTGCAAAATTTTTTTTTATTCATCAACATAACACCTTTTGTTAATCACCTTTTAGAGTGATACAATCGTTCCAACGCTTTCCAAATTCCTCTGTTTTTCGCAAGAAATCTTTTACGGTGTGAGCAATGATGTCTTCTGAATCATCGACTCGTTGCTGTTTTTGTTCCATCGAAAGCAATCGCGGCACCCACTTGGAAAAAACCTTTTTCACTTCACTTCAAAAAACCTTTTTCAGTAAATACACTTCCATATGATATCTGTGTCATCTCAGCAATCTCACGGAGCTTCACTTTACGATCTTTCATTATAATTTTTGTCACTTCACTCACATTTTCCGGTGTAACGGCTTCCACAGGTCTACCCGAGCGTTCCGCGTCATTTGTGTCGGTACGACCACGTTTAAACTCGGCAAACCACCGACAAATCGTTGCTTTTGATGGACAAGAGTCCGGGTAACATTTTTCAATCCATTGTTTCGCTTGCACGGTGTTTTTACCCATTAAAAAACAATGTTTTATAAGAACACGAAACTCGGTTTTTTTCATTTTTTAAACAAACTACAAAACGACTTTACTCCAACCTCGATAACTCAGCTGTTTCTGGTCCGATCGACTTAAAATTTTGACACGTTTCAAGCAAAGGTTAGTACTCTAGAAAGACCTGGTTACTGGTTTACTACGAGCGCCATCTCTGGGTCAGTCTCGGGAGTTATTGATTGATGTGTTATACCAATAAGGCGTCAAGTTCAGTCCCAAGCATTTCTTCTCAGGCTTCCGAAATCAGGCATTTATTCACCTTATACATATAAATTAGGGTCTATTTAAAAATTTCATGAAATCTATGAACAAAAATGGAGATGGTTCTGTGTATCAATAGTCATTTCTCAAAAGTGAACGACACTAAACTAAAAGAGGAAATATCCGTTGGCCCCCAGATTAGGAAACTTTTTAAAGATGAAACTTTCAAGGAAAAGTCACATACACTAAAGAGATCTCTTCAGAAAGTATTTGCTTCAGTAGTTCAAGATTTTATGGACAATACCAACATCAAAACCTACAGACTCCTATGCAGTTATGAGGTGCTAGGATATCGGATGCCACTCAAAACACACTTTGATTTTTAATACTTCCTTTTCGGTAAAAAGATTACATGACTGACTCAGGATTAGACACTGTAACAAAAAAGGGAGGTTTTATGTATTATTCAAGCTCTCATTTAGCTTCCATATGTATGTATGTCTTTCCAGAAATATTTCAAAATTTGTATTAGAATTTTAACTAACTTCCTATCATCCGATTGAGCTGAAATGTACCGTACGCTTATAACTCCCATGACAATATGATACTATGGTATACTAGAACTAGGATATGGAATTAAAGAACTAATTTCAAAATTTAGAATTTTAACCCACTTCTATCATCCAATCGAGATGAAATTTTGTGTACACGTACAACTCCGATGTCATAGTAATACTATGGTAGGCCTCAAGCAGTTATGTACTTTTATTAAGGGGTCGAAGTTTGTAGTTTTTATTCAAAACACATGGTCCAGGACCTTTCACTTAAGAAAGTCTAATTCATTTGAAATTTTGCACACACATATAGCTCAAGTATTTGCTTTTTAGTCTTAAATTTCCAGACAAAAAAGAATTAAAAAAATATAAACAAAGAATTTTTTATCAGGCTTTTATTTAAAGATGTACTAAAAGGCACAATTCTTTTTAATGTAAAGAAATATACAGTTTATAAGAACTCAAGGTGCTTCAATAAAATACCTACTACAATACTTACCGATTACTGATAAATTAAGTATCATAAGAGCTTATGTGTAAATTTTAAAAAAAGTATAAACGCCCTAAGTTTTTACATATTACATATTTTTTAACATTTAAAAATATGTTTTTATGCCTTTCAGTCCCTCTTTAAATAACACTCGATTAATGTTTTTACATATATTTATTTAATAATCATTTTCGTGATCAACATAGTCGAGTTCAACGAAACAGCCAAAATATAATCCTTGTGCAAGAAAAAAAAAGTCAACACTTGTTACCTAAAGTTATTAAACCAATAAGTGTGGTTGAAAAAGGCTTTTTTTTTAGATGGGATTATTTTGTATAAATATTGCATCCCAAATAGGAGACTAAAAATTTGATCAATTATGTTTCTTAAAAGATTATTTTTTTAAAAGCATCTTGTGTAAATTAATCGTGTTTTTAGCTATATATCCATATATTGCTTTTTCAATGTGAAAAATTGTTCATGTACAAGTATGGTTCATTCAATGGTTAAATAAATATCATTTATGCCCACAATAAGTTTTTTTTTTCATATACTTTTGTCGTGGTATGCATGAATCAAATAAAACGCTTAGTTATTATACATTTTTATTATAACTAAGCATTAAGCATTAAGCTTTAATTTTATTTTATATTCACTGCTTAAAGAATTTTGACTTATTTACCAGATTACAGGTTTTGTGTCAAAAATATTTCGAATTATTGATAACAGAAAACACGTTAAATTTTCATTCGTTCAAAGCAATTAAGCTTTATTATACCTTAGACTCCATGTTTAAAGCAGGCAATAACTATCGCCATTCTCAAGTTAAAGTGAGGGTACAGGGTTTATATATATATATATATATGCATATGTATGTATATGTATATACACACATACATACTCGTCAAATGTGAAATTGCAACAATAAGAAATAATGAACGTAGCATCATGCAAATTTCAGGAGCGATAGTGGTCAGATGGATACGTAGATGATTTACTTTGCGCACGCATCTTATCACTTGGTACTTATATTCGGGTTATAAAGGTCAGCAACTTTCCTTCTCATAAACAGCATCCGAGGTTTTACGTAGCATTTGCGACTTTCGAAGAAGCGTAGAAAATGCCTCTGAGACGTCGGTGAGCTCAATATCATATCAGTAAACGACCGAGGAATGTGACCGTATTATTGAACTCCCTGAACTGGGTTTGTCACTGCTTACAGTAGCAACTCGTGTCGGGTAGAACGTGAGTACCATCCAACGTTGTGTCGCCCGATGGATTCAGGAATGTCGTGGTGCGCACAGGTGCACGTCAGATCGTACACATTGGCGTATTCGCCAGTTGACTATTCGAGACCTTTCTCTACGGCACGTGACATCCAAAGCCAGTTGTCTCCAGGAGCAGGTCCACCCAAACCATACGCAACAAATTGCGTAAAGAACATTTACGTGCACAGATATCAGCAACAGGAGTACCGTTGACCGCTCATCACAAGGCTAGATGCCTGGCGTGGTATCATCGTCATCTTACCTGGACTCTCAAATGGCATCGGGTATTGTTCACAGATTAATATCGTTTCTGTCTGTGAAGGAATGATGGCCGTTGACAAGTATGGCGGCGCCCCGGAGAACGCTTAGAATCAATCCATTTCGCCGAGCGTCAAACCGAGAGTCAACAGCGGACTGCTACGTCACTCAAGTTGTGGAACCTGTTGTCCTGCCTTTGTTGCAGGCGCATCCAACATGGGATACCAACAAGACAATTCCAGGTTGCCTGTCGCACGGCGAACTATTAATATCCTGACTGGATCGGACATCCTTTCTTGGCCGTCAAATTCTCCAGATCTGTATCCCATCGAATATCTGTGGGATTTCATTGGATGTGACTTGAACCGAGGACCACTGCGCAAACCGTGGATAATCTGCGCACAGCGGTGGATAAGGCTTGAAGACGGTTACCTCAGGCACCCATCGATAGAGTAATTGATAGATCGCCCCGCCGGATTGAGACCTGTATAGCTGCCCGAAGTGGGTGCATTAGATACTTAATAAAGTGGTTTATAATGATTTTATTTGTATATTTTTTTAATCATTTGCATATCCACCTCACCACTATCGTTCCTGAAATTTACACCTCGCTACGTGCATTATTTCTTGGTGTTGCAATTTCACTTTTGAGGAATATATATATATTATGTTGGTGCATCACTGGTCGAGCAACTAATACAAAATATGATGTTTCTCTAAAACAGATTTTAGAAATATTTTAAAAACCTTTTCAGGAATATATAATATTATTCTTTTTAAATTTTAAAATAAAAATTTTTTTGCAAAACTCCATTGTTAAAATGTAAATGAAAATAACTAATATGAAAATTTCAGCTGAACGAACTATGAATATAACCTCAGTTGAATAAATTATTTCTATATATTCGAATTTAGCCCATTTAACAAAATTAAAGGAAGTAAATGCTTAGAAGTATTTAAAAGCGTTTTTAAAAGAAATGTGACACTTTTGAAATTACTAACTGTAGTACTATATCAGTTATTTTCCTTCATTCAAAAATTATCACTAGGTGATGATACATTAAATATCTTCAATACAAATTAAGGCATGATAATTTTAATTTGCGATGAATTTATTTGATTCGGTTCTTTAGAAAAGGGAGATACAATAATGATACATGGAAGCTAGGCCCAGTTTTAATTTAATAATGTATTAATTAGTGAAAAACAGATTATACAAAAGATAGATTCCACAGCTCAAAAATATCAGTTTTCTTCTGAGAAAAGTAATGTATTTATCTAAAAACTAAATATTGAAGAAATGTACTTAAAATTTAAAATTATAATTATTTCAGATATTCAATTTTAGTATTGTCTCTTCGATGAAAATTATGTATTGAAATTTAAATATCTTACATTGAAATAGGAATACATGAATATGTATATTAGCGTAAACAAACAAATTCAACAGTTTTTCCTACAGTTAAATTAAAACGATATATTAAGGATTTTCTAATCAATATTTTGATCTTTATCATAATAATAGTACTCATCCTTAGGTATCTGAAATCGCAATTTGTGAAATAAATATTGTTGAAATTAAAAATCACAAATTGTTTGGAATCCTAAAGCGTGAAAGTACACGTAAAAGAGATTTTGTTTTCGTTGAAAAAAATTTATTAAAGTACATTTCGAGTTTTCAAAAAAATTACACCATTTGGATTTAAAATGTTTAATTGCTGTACAGAATAGCAGAGTTCAATACTCCTAGAAAAAGTTTTATTTATTCGGTCAAATGGTCATTTTCTGAAATCGAAGAAATTCTGAAATTGGCATGAAATTGCCAATAATGGTTTGTTAATATGATGTTTTACACGTGTGTTTCCTCGTAAATTCATTCTATAAATGAAATATCCTGAAAATGTATATTTTATTATCTTCAAAACCATTTCATAGTGTAATTTCATAGATCAAGTCTTTAATTTTTTTTAAAAACCGCGATTTTTTATTTATTATATGTAGTGTTATAATTTTGTGACATTATAAATTCAGTATTAAAATAATTTGAAATATAATTTCGTTTGAAATCATTTTTATTTCTAGACGTAGTAAAATTAATATAAAACACTAATTGTGAAATTTGAAAAGATTTATTTCTCAAAAATGATTTTGTGTATTGTGAACTACTTTTTCTTAGCTATTTCTGTAAAAGTAAGCTCTTTCTTTCTTATTTTTTCTTTTGGTGAATCACCAAATTTCTTAAGATTTACTGTAAAATTTAAAGCTTTTTCTTCTTTTTTGTGGTATTATATCAATTAAGATACTTGGAATATATCTAAATTGCTCTATGTGTGCTATAGATACTTTTCTCTGCTGTGATAACTAACTAGAACTTTCTTATTCAAAACGGAAGTCCTCTTAGTTACATAAGCTAATATACAGCACCCAAACTTCCAAATTTGCATACAGAATTTCAGTTTCATTCTAGACTCTATTTAGGATTAGAGAAATGAAACGTATTCTCCGATGTTACTTAAAAACTTTTCTCGTTTATTCAAGTCTTCTTTAGGAAAGGAATTCTTCATTCCGGAAAAGTCAAAGCATGCGATTCCAGAATATTTTGGCATGTTTAGAAACCACTAATTACTTTCAGAGGTACTATTTCACTGCTGAATGAGAAAAGTAGTGAGAATAACATTTCCAGTTACTAATGATTTTGTGGTTGAAAACCCAAAGCGATAATTTGTGTGCAAACAAACAACACGTACTTCATCTGATGCACATTTTTAACAAGATATGTGTAAATATGAATAAACTGTAACTTTAAATTCATGAATATAAAACTCAGATTGCAGCAATATAAAACATAACTTATTATTATCATTTTTTAAGTTTCGTTCACGTAGTTAGGACAACTTCAACCAGATTAAATTTTACACTAGTAGTTTTAAAGGAGCACGTATTGTTTTAATAGGAGACAGTTGTTTTACTTTCTGTGAGCCTTTTTCTACTTAAAAAACGAATATTATTTGCAAGTAATGATTTTTTTTTTAATTTTTTAGAATAAGAATTATTCAGATTTTAAAAACATTTAATTGTAACATAAGCACCCTTTTTTATGAAGTTATTTTTTTATTTAAAAATATTTCATAATTTTGTTCATATTTTATAAGAATTCATTTATAAAGCTATTTAAAATAAATTTTGTTTCAAAAATGTTCTCTTGTATACCACGTTATCTTAAAAATTATCAGAATTAAATTACATCATTAAAGCCAAAAATAATTAGAACAAAATAAAATTTCAAAATCTTTACTTATAAGTCTATTTCTTGTTATAATTTTATCTTCGTTTTCATAACACTGTTTCCATTATTTATTTTATTTTCTGCAGCATAGGAATATCTAAAAAGGCTAGGGATATAACGAAATTTTTTTTACATTTATTATACTCATTCAAAGCTTTTATTCTCTCTTAATAATGTTTAATTGTATAATAAAAGAAAAATAATAACGAAAAGATTTGTTTGTCAAGAAAATTGTAAAGACATAAAAGCAAAAAAAAAAAAAAAAAAAGTATAGTCCAATCTAAAAACCCATTTTTTTATATCATTTTATTGTTACTTAACATTTATGTAGATTAAATCATCTAATTTTGCAAAATTTAAACTCTCTGACCGAAAATTCACTTCTTGCAGAACTTTCAATGCACTAATTTTTCCTCTACCCAAGGCGATAATAATAATGTAAATCATAGGTGTTCTATGAAACAATAATTCATGTAATGTCCTATAAAATTAAGATTCAATCGCTTTAAAGCAATGACTTTGCATCTGATAAATGTCTGATATTGACCAGATTTTCATTTTTTCAATTGCATTAATTAAAAGATATGTACTTAATACCAAACAATTTTAAATTATTTCAGATTTCTATATTGCCAATTAAACTCAAATCAGTTCGATTAGAGCTGTGATCATATTGAAAAATATTGATTTAATGGGAAAGGAACTAATTGTTTGAGTAAATAAATCAGATGATCTGAAAGGCCATGTGACTGGCACACTACAAAAATTCACTTACATCCAAATAACTAGGTTGATAAATCATGTATGGGGATTGGGTAATGAGATGGAGCAGTAACTTGTTGAAACCACATTCGGTGACGAACATGTGTAGACACATCATTATGCAATTCTGGAAGAACCTCCTGACCTGAGATACTTGTTAGTGGTCATTCTAATTATTAATGGCGGAGAAACCTTTTTTTTTATTTTTTTGCAGGTGATCTGGTTCCGTGTGGGCTGAGTAAGACCCACGTATATGCGCTGAGTGTATTGAACACCTCTTGAAGTGAAAACGATGTTTCATTACTAAATAAAACTGAACTTATGAATTATAAGTCGGTCATACTTTTTTCAAGCCACTGTGAACTTTGAGGATAATTTTCCGTATGCAGCAACTGTGCTCTTTGAAAATGAAAATGATGCAAGGACTCACAATGCAGAACGCCAAGCAGTTGTTTAAAATTAACTATTTGTAGCGTTCAGTTCTGTTCAGCTATCCTATTTCATCGACCAGCTCCCGCATACTGGACATAATTCGAGCAACCAATATCCCGCCCCGCACATAATGCACTATGGGTTTGGAGAAGGAAGGCCCTTGATATGTGAATTAGTAGCTCGACCAAGCTTCAGGACACACTTGCATGAAATCTGTGTGCTTTGGTGCTCCAGGGTGTTTTGATGCATCCAGACATCTAATCAAACGCTATTGTTATTAAAACCCCTCTTTCCGGAATTGTAAACCGGCTGACTACCGTCGAGCTGGATAATCGGTGCCGGCAAATCATGTGTGGTCCCCTAACTTGGGAGTTGCTCTGACTTGTTGCCCCCGATACCTAGACTTCTTTGCAGTTTTTAACGCCTTAGCGGGTACTTGGGACTGTAGTACTTGGATCCTAGGCTTAACCTGTAACCTTTTTCATCATAGTGAGACTTTTTCCTACCAAGTTTATAGGGCTCTCCCTCAGTCACATTGTCGTATCGAGATACGAACTCTAGAAAATCCATTGTAGTTGCGAAGTACGACCTAGAATCGCAGATGGATTTTCCCGACTTGTTTCATCCAATATCTAGACTACTTTGCAGTCTTAACATCTTCGCGGGTACTGTGCAGTGCTTGAGTCCTAGGCATTTTTGAAGCCTTTTGCAACGTAGTGGGATTTTATCCTACCATGTATGAGGGGAATTTCCTCTGTATCATTATCATATAGTGATACGATCTAATACTTTATTTTCGCACTGAAGTACAATTTTAAAACACAGGGGGATTTACCCAACCTGTAGCTCCCATCTAGACATCTTTCCAGTCTTTTACGCCTTGGAAGGCACCGGTGGCTGTAATACTGGACCTCTAGACATCTTTGCAGCTTCCTACACCTATGATGGGACTCTTTCTTACTAAGTTTGGAGTCATTCCTTATCTTATGCTAGAATTGATGAGTTTATCGAGGTCATCTCATCGAATTTCACCACAATATCCCGTAGGATAGCTATGTTCTTAGGTCTGAGCAATGAGGCTAATCCATCTTCTAGATCCAACTTTGACGCCAACCCCCTGGTTATGGAACAATTGCTGAGATAGTGGATGACATCTCCATCTCCCTCACACTCGCAAGTACCCTTATCCGTGAACCCAAACCTCTTAGGATACGTTGGGAATCTGCCGTGTCCTGTCACCAGCTGGACTAATCTTTTGGTCTCCAACCTGGAGATGAAGTTCCAGTATGGGCAAAATCTGATATTTGAACCTTCCTTTGGCGTTGTTCTGCCATCTCAGTTACCACTTCCTTAGTCCTGAGTCTGTTAGCATCCACATCACTCTTATCACTCTTCATTTGGAAGATTTTAGTGGAGTCATGAAGTGCAGTAGTTAAGTTTCCCTTTTCGATGCTTCTTCCGCCATTTCGTTTCCCCAAATATCTACGTGGACCTTGAAACAGTATAGGCCGACTTCTCTTTCCACTTTTACCTTCTGGAGAGCTGTCTTGATCTCCTGGATCAATTGTTGTTAATGGTCTGGATTTGCGAGAGGAACCAGAACCGACCTCGAGTTGGTATAAATGTTGACTTGCAGTGTTGTTGAAAGTCTATAACACCACTCGGTAGCTTTCAAGAGTGTCAACGTCTCCACCTGAAAGATTGTGTTAAAATCCTCCATTCGGAAGAACATCTCCTTAATCTTGTTCCCGTATAGGAAAATGAAGGCGTTCCTATTTTGCCGTCAAGTCCTGACCCATCTGTGAAAATTTCAAGACCATCCCCTCCGGGCTCTAGAAGATCATGATCTAAGTGAAGTATTTTTGACAGGTGGAGGCTCCAGATGTCAAACCAGGTTTCTGTTCTATGTTACTCTCCCATCGATCTCCAGAATGGGAGACTCCCGTGTGTTATGGATAAGGAACTTTGAACATTCTACACTCGCTGCAATATTTAAAGGAGTCCCGAGATTATTTGTAATGCTACAGTGGACGTTTCTGCTTGGTTCATTGCTGGTAGCTTTTTTTCTCTATACTTCGTTTAAGTAGTAAGAGAACGCTTTCAGTTTCAGTCTATATCCCCATGCACCATGCCCATATATTGCAAATCTTTCGATAGTTTCCAGATAAATTCTGCAGAAAATTTACGGGTGTCTACCGAAGTGTTTGCGTGCTATCAGCGATAGTACTTCTATAGCGATACTGAGTGTCGAAAGATCTACTTTGATTCTCACATTCTTGAAGTGCGGGTGGAAGGTTATAGCGTTATCCCACATCACTTAAAGGTATTTAATGGAAGGAACTACTTGAATTTCGTGTCTGCCTAATCGTAATCTAGTGGGTCGTCTAACTTGAGTCTCAGCAAGTAAGTGATCGACAAGCAGACGATTTTAGTACTACTGAATGTCAACTTGTGGGTGCTACTCTACTGCCCGAACGTGTCCTATGATGTATTGCCTTTGATTTCCTATGCCACCTTGTACTCTCTCCAAACAACTAGGGTGAGGTCATCGGTGTATGCTAGAATACAACAGCCTTCCACAAATGGAATGCTCAAAAGAGAGTTTACTATTATTTTTCAAAATAAGGGCCACTGCAGGAACCTTGCGGGCACTTTCTACTCTTGGAATACTCGTTTCTAACTGCTGGGCTGTTGTAAAGAAGTTTGCGGTCTCTCAAGTAATATTTTACCAGCAGTAACAGGTTCATTTGACAGTTTGCTCTGACCAGGTAGAACAAGACAGCTACGTACCACTCACTATTAAAGGTTCCGGCTACATCTAATGAGACAATACTCACGCACTGTTTCTCTCTAAGGTGTTCTAGGATCTTTGTCCTCAAGGTCTAAGGAGAATGCTCACATGACTTCGATGGTCTGAAGCCAAACAACCTTGGATTTGTCATCGATCGCTGTGCGAGATGATAGATCCTCTGATAGACTAACTTATCCAGTACCTTGCTCCTCAATTACAGCAGGAAAATCTTATAGTAGGCGTTTTGCCCTTTGGATCTTTGGTGGGTTTACTGAAAGGAATCATTGCCCAGTCTTCCAGCGTGTTAGGAATTGACCTATGCACAGGCACTTGCTAAATAGGAATATGAAGAGCTACGGAGACTCCTTATTAATAGCTTCAACTATTATCAAGTTTATGCCCTCAATTACTGGTGCCTTTCCTTTTGCAAGTGATATTATTACTTGCTTGACTGCGATCTCTGTGAAGTCCATGTCAGGATTTACCGTATACTGTAGTGGGGATTTCGGCACACAGTACCCCATGCATCTGCTTCCATTAGTGTTGTTCATGTTGAACCAGGCCACTCGATATCCTGCATATCTAGTGTGAAACATTTATATTCAGGGAAATTCCAATGCACTTGAGCGAATATTTGGTGATTTGACAGGCGCCTCATATCTTTCCAGATACAATCGCTGATTTTGAGAGGTAGCGTACACCTCTATTCATCCAATCCCAACCATGCTAACCTATGTACGTTCTATACCTCTCCTCCAAGGCTCTACATGGAGTTCTGGGACATAATGTGTGTTAGTCTAGTGGTCATGATTGCGAACTCGTGGTCGCGTTGTTCTTGCCGAGTCGAAGGTACGAACCCTGATGCCACTAAAGTAAAGAGGCTGTTGCAAGTCAAATCTGGTCCTCCTATTGACGTGATGCGAAAAATGACAATAGGGACTCAACTCAAATAATTGAACTCAATAACTCAAATATAGTCTTCGTCACTTGCCCATGGTTCAAAATTACTAGGTCCTTCACCAATAGCCCTCCTGTTGCTTCTCAGTGTGATATTAACACGCAATCACAATCCTTTTGAGCAGAATATAGCTTAAAACAGATTTAAATTAACTTTCTGTTCAGAACCAAATCTGTGTTTAAAGCAAATGTATTTTATTTTCTTAAAATTATCAACTGAATGACATTAAATTATATAATTTAACAAGTTTTTTAGAGGACAGATATCTTAAGTATTGATATTTTTTGTATAATAATTATTAGTGAGATATTTCACATTAAGTTATCATTTCTACATAAGCCATCACGTTATATATAATATATATGAGTGTGTCTATGTATATACTGTCGAAAACTGCTAGCATCATAATCAATTATAATTAAAAACGTAACAGATTAGAAAAAAAAAGCTTATCCTTTACTTAACCGTTTTTGACATATATTTCTAGGTACTTTACTACATCTTTACTCTACATCTTTATTTTTTAATTTCATTATTATTAATCTCAACATTCTTTATTTCTTTACGTTGGACAACGTATCCAATAAATGTACCGAAATTAGTCACTAATTGTCAAATATGTTCCAGAATACGATTTAACATGTTTAATTTGTGTTTATCGAATTTTCTAACTTCCAACAATAGAGGTCTTTGTTAACCTTTTATTTACTGTGATGCTCTTATTCGAAAGGCATAATTTGATAATTAAGTTCTTTCAGTGTACACTAATTGCATTTATTTTCTGCTCATAACTTGCTTTCGGCTGTTATTTTATGATTTTTATACAAATACAATATTTCACTTCAAATATTCTGGAACAATTAGCATGATAATTCATCTGTTCAGAATCATACAAAAATTCCTTGCGAAGCATTATCTCATTAGAATCATTAAATTAATTAATTCGTGTTTGATTATTTTAATCATTGCAAGGATTTGTTTGTTCTGATTCATTCTATTTCGGGGTTTCTCTAAAAAAATCAACATAACTCACTTTTCTACTGGAATTTTTTTAATTGAATAATTAGCTTTTTTATCTTATATGTACTTGAAATTTCTTCCCAGAAGTTTTGTTAGTAATAAATTTTATATCTGGTACATCTTCAATATATATATTTTCCAAAAATATGTTCTGAGTATAGTTATAGTCGTTCCTTTGAATTAATTCATCTTGTATTCTCTATTCAACAATAATTAAGGTATTTCTAAGAAAAGTTTATTCTCCAGTACTTTTTAATTTTCACATCGATAACTATAAGCGACAGCTCCCATTTTATAGCTCCAAACAAAAAAGGTATTTTAAAATGAAAAATGCTCTCTATAACATAGAGCTTTAAGATAATACTCAAAAAGTAAAAAATGTAAGTCATAAGGTTAAGAAGAACGATGCAAAAAAGAAATAAAAAACTCAAAATATATTAAACATGGTAAGCTCCTCTTTAATGGATTTATGTATTTTTGCATTTATGTCTTATTGATTATATTGATACTGTCTTTACATTCTTCTCTTTCCTATGGTTGATTTTCTGATTCTTGATTTTTTTACCATATTTTATTGTAATGTAATTTACTGTAGCGTGATAGTTTGATCGTAATAACGTTAAGTACAAATTATTCTATTCCAAAATATGGAACAGTTTCAATTACGTAATTTTCAATATTCTAAATTTTGTTTTTCTTTCACTTGACTTTCTTTTTTACTTTTTCAGTTAGTTAATAGATTTTTGTTTTTGTTTTAAATTTAATTTTAGTATGTTTAATTAATTGTAATAATTTTTATATATCAGTTATATTAATTTTACCTAATTTCTTATTGATTTCCTTAAATATGTAATTTTTAGATATTAATGTACGATTTTATGTTTGATATGTTTAATTTGTTTGATTGATATTTTGTGAATTATGATTTTGATGATTTGATCATATATATATATATATATATATATATATATATATATATAAAATAAAATTATATTACCAAAATTATCAATCCAAGCAAAAGTATACTAAAAAAGTATACTAGTCTATATTTAAATGTTAAAATGTGAAAGTAAAACTAGTGAATTAAAAATACATTATAATTACATTGGTAAAATTAAAAATTACTGAAGCTTATATAGTAGATAACGATAAAAAAAAACAATTCTGTTATGTCAAAAGAAGGGGATAAAAATATCAGAATGATTTCATATTCTAAAAATAGCTTATTTAAAATAAATTTTTCTCCTAAGTTAATCCATTAATAATTAGCAAAGATTAATATTAAATCGTTCCTCAAAAACACTAGAGCACGTTGTGTATAACTTTATCTTCTAAACAGAGCTTTTCACAATTATTATCAAAAAGAGCGGAAAATAGAAATTTACCATTTTGTGTTTGGTTTTACAGGAAGTGGTCCAGTGATGCATTAGATTTAATATTAATTATAAATGGAATAACTTATGCGAAATTTTATTTAAAATGAGTTAATTTAGAATATGATATCATTTAGGTAGGTGGATTTTAATATTCTTCTCTGTTTCTTGAACCCAAAATTTTAGAATGGTTTATCCATGTTTTTTTCGATTTATGTCTCTTATAAATTATATAATCAAGTTATTTGCTGAATGTAATAGTTTATTTTCAATAAACATATTTAATCACGCATTTCTATCCAAAGCCAGGAAGAGCAAATTTAATTATTTTATCTCTATTCTTTGAATTTCTTTTTTTTCTTAACAGTTTCAGATTTTTTAAAAATATTTCAGTTTTTTTAGCTTTGCTTATTTTTATTATTTTTCTATTCATATTTAAGCCATTTTTCTTGTATTTAATATATTTACATATTTTATTAATTATTAATTCTAATTATTTTATTGCAATAATTGCGATCTTTTAAATTTTCAAACATTAGATTATCTACAGATTTCTTCTGTCTTCTTATAATTTATACATGTAAGATTTTCTAGCTAATTACCAAAGAATTAATTGTATTTTCAAATGTACAGTAAAACCAATTCCTCAGTTACTCTACAGATGGCACCACGAATCAGTGTCATGTGATAGATGGCGCAGGGACACCTATTTCTGAACAAAACTGAGCGACATTTCGTTTTCGCTCTCTTCCCCCCTCTTTCCGTTTCTCTTCTCCTTCGCATTACACGCGTTGAAAGTGAACTCCGAACGCCAGAGCGAGTTCCAACGCCTATCGCTGATATGTGATACAAGAAGTCCGCTATCTATCTTTCTCCGATGAACTGGTCGATTTGAATATAGTATTTTATATATATTTTCCCTTCATCTCTTCTAATAAACTAAGTAAAATAACTTAAAGCATTGCCATTTAAATTGCTACGAAGTCATCATAGAATCCGGTAATGGAATTACTCCATTAGACAACATCCCTTTACGTAAGAGCAAACCAGTGTAGATTCGGGATGTACAATCTCATCACCATCGTTCTACGTACATAATTACAAAACGTACTCCTATCCAGTTTTTTAAAGTAAATTCTACTATTATAAGTCGATAAAGATTATAAAACTTTCTCATTTGACGGGAAAAACTACTAGAAGGAATTTTTTTTTTTTCGATTTGTTGGAAATACTTAGTATCAAATAAATCTCAATGAAATAAATAGTACAACTTAGACTCTAAACACAATAGTTATAAAATAGAATTGGATTAGTATTTTATTCTAATCCAATTAATAAGAGTTTTATACAATTCGCAAATGGAAGCTGTAAAATACAATTTTGCCGAATTGAGCCAAATGTGAATAGTCATAAGAAATGTCCTTTACGTTGAATGGAAGCCAAGAAATTGAGGTATCTATTACTTGTTATTCTCGTCATCTAAACGCAGTTCAAAATTTCAGGACCAACAGTCATCAGGTTTTAGAACGATATTAATTCAAACCAAACCAATTTTGATGTTTTTAAGGTAATTCAAATATGTTTATGTGATCGTCTTCGAAATTCTTTTGACAATTCTTCGCAGATATTTTTAAAGTCTCTTTCATTGATCACAAAAAATTGTTGTATTTGCTGCTATAAAGCGTGGATATAAGTTTTAAGTATTATGAATTTCATAAAAATAGATTATACTAAATGCACAATTTTAATTCATTTTCTATTATATACTGACAGAAATTTAATAAAAATAGTTTTAGCTATATTCAACAACGAAACATAGGAACGAGAAATATCAGTCAATATATATAAGAAAATAAAATGAAGCTAAATTTCTATGAATAAGTCGGAATAACAATAATTAAAAGGAACATTCTTCTGTATTTTTAATGATTGTTCACTTTATTTTAATTGGCTTAAATCTAATTCTAGAATATCTGTTGATTAAACAAAATGAAAAGAATAAAAAAAATATATATTCATCAAATTGCCTTCGTTGATAAATAACACGAACCTGATATTTAATTTGAACGAAAAGAATATATAGATACAGTATAATGGTAAACAAGACTAATTAAAAAGACACACAATTATTGTTTATTTTTGCATGCATACTAAGAATAACATCACAATTTCAACCCCATACTTTTTATGCAAAAGAAAGAAGGATAAAATAATGGAACAGAGATATAAATAATACTTATCGCACAAAGCATAGTATTTTGTCTTTGTTTTCCGTGCGCATTGAAAATTGAATTCTTAATTAATTTATAATTTATACAAAGAAAAACTTTATCTGTTTTAAATAATAATGAATTAACTAATTGCATATACATATTGTATTGAGATCTTTTAAGTGTCCTTTATAAATATCAGTAATTTATCATTAAGTTTAGAAACGCAAATTTTTGAACTTCATAAACAAAACTAATGAAATATTTTACAGTAATTGATTATTAATAAATCATTATTTCTGATAAGTAGATGTATTCTATGTTGAAAAAATATTAGGTTTTTGTAATGACTTAGCATTTGCCAATAGTAAGAATTTGTTTTATATGCTTTTTTTTTTGTTTGTATTACTTTATCCGAGTGGCAACATAAAATAGTATTTTGAAATCTAATAGTAATATTCCTTTTAATTTCTTGGAAAGAACAAATCTGATGATAAAATTTCAAAAAGTGATCTTTATTTGTACTGCAAAAAAATGTTTTAAATGTTTTATATCTAAATATTACAAAAACTATTTATTTAATAAGTAGATGACATATTCAATAATAATATTATTATAATTGATTCAACAGAAATATTTTTTATTCCTGAATTTCAGGTTAAATAATTTTTAGTTAATTACACATTCTGTCATTATAAATGATTTTTAATGTATATATATATATATATACTATATATATATATATATATATATATATATATATATATGTGTGTGTGTTATTATTATTGTGTGTGTGTGTGTGGTTCTTACTAATATCAAACCAGACATTTTATTTAGCAGCAAGTCTCTATTGATTTCAGCTTAAAAGACACACTCTATAAATATTACACTCATATATTATTCGCCACTTGCGAAAAAATTCAATTCCTGTTCCTGACAGTTTTATGTGTAATGACATCAAAACACAGTTCTTTGCAATCGAAATCAAGGAAATTTAAAATTTACTTCTCGTTAGTTGTAATTTTTCAAGTATATTTATTTTTCATTTAAAATAGAAGCATCATGTTGAATATTTAAAAAAAAATTCTTTTCTGAAGTAAAAAAAGATCGTAAATTAATAAGATACTTGAAAAGTCTTGAACTTCGATAAACTAGTGCTGAATCTTTTTCAGTAGAAAATTATATGGTCGAAAAAATACAAATTTCAATTGTTTTATAATTATGCAGTTATAAAAATTCTGATATGGGTGTATGCGAGTACAATCAGTGCAACATGAAGGATAATGGAAAATGACTTTTATTCACAAATATTCAGGACAAATGCGGTCAGAAGTAACTAAAGTTAAACAGATTAACAGCACAGCACTTTCATATACTAGCGACACAACAGGAATTAATAAAGCACTTGAACAGATCAGTAACATAAACGCATGCAAAACAGCATTTTTTAAAAGGGCCGATCAGCTCACTGATTCGCTCTAGGACAAATCTTCACAGCAAAACTTCGTTCGAAAGCAGGCAGTTTCCGGTAGAATCCTGCTTCTCTGCTGATTCATCCAACCGACAAATCCTCGGCAGAACCACTCATTCAATGTCAACCGATTCAAAAAAAATTTTCTGTTGATGATTCCAGCATTTTCTAGAACCATCATTTTATCACCAAAGTCGTTGCCCAGATTAAGAGGTCATTGCTTGGCTAAACCTTCCTTGGCTAACTGATGAAATCTATGTAAATCTCTCTTTCCTATGAAAGCTATATAAATCTCTCTCTTTTTTTGTGAAATATATGTGAATCTTCCTTTAAAATAAGATAACCGTTGCATGGAAGCGTCATCTTGGGTTCATAATAATATATTTGACATGAAATACAGATAAAATTCAAAAATCAGAAATAGCTGTATGAAATAGAAAAAAAAATCAGCAAATTTTGTATAATTTTATGAATTCATTCTTAAAACTTTATGGACATAGATTATTTTCTTGATGTGAAGAAGACAAGAAAATGAATTTATTATTTTTTTGTATTTTTTTATTTAAATAACACGCTTCAATTTTTATACGTTTCGTTCTTGAATTATACTTCGTAATTTTTTTCGTTATTGATCTCATTATCGCATATCAATTAGCCTGAAATTCATGGATAACTTAGCATTTTAAAGTTTAAAATAAAAATCTTTCTTCAAAATAAACATTTCATACCTCTCACAGTTTCGAAGTTATTTTATTCATCATATAAAACTCCCCCCCCCCATTATGAACTGCAATATTCTATATTTATATAAGAAATACCTTTATATAACTTCCATCAGTTTTTCTGAAAATTAAAGTGAGGGTATTACAAAACATTTAATATTTCAATGCTTCTTCTCTCTCAAGAAATTAAACTCTTATACTAATATGCAAAATCATAATGGAGTGCTTATATTTGATCAAATATCTTAAAAGTGCACGTACTATCAATGGTAATATATAAAATTTTATTCCATTTTTAGGCAACAGAGTCTTAATATCCAATGTTATGAATTACTTATTGCATTAAATTTTATATACAATTCAGCCTTCGTGAAAGGTAAGTACAAGTCATTTTATTTTAACTGGATTCATCAAATGCTTGAAAACCGACAGCAAATGTTAAATATTTTCCATTTTCAATCCTCAATTTTCTTCTAATTACTTTGTGAACTTGTCTTACCTTATTCTGAAGATACTCAGTGACTTTTATATATTTAAGTAAAAACTAAAGTAGAGTATCACATCATTTCATGATTTCGAAGTAAATCATTATGAATTCATGGAATGTCTCCGTTAAAATTAGCACTCCTAAGTCTTGCGTTAACTTTTCCACTTTGGCCGTAACCATGGCAATGTTTCACTCGAATATTATATCGGGCAAAACTTTCCTTTTAACTTACGGGACTCTTATGTATTTAGGAATTAAGCACGAAATAAGCTGAAATATAAACACAAAACTTTCTCAAAAGGAAAGAAAATTCTCTCTTAAAATTAGAAATTAAAGAAGATATTTTGAAATGCCTATTTGAGAAAGCAAATTACAGAAACATTTTATTTTATCTAGTTATATAAGTCAGATGTTGTATCTCTAATTAAGGGTTAAATCTCCAATTAAAGAATCTTGAATTAGTAAGGTAACGCTATACGGTTAGTAGCAAACCGTAACATTTTATAGCTTTGAACAAAATCCAACCATTCAAATCCACACTAAATAGCTTCTTTAAGAGTTAAGCCATTTACTCGGAACTACACCTTTCTGAAACTTTTACGGTGTTCAAGCATATTTCTAAGGTAATTCAACCGAAAATGAGAATCAATTATTTTGAAATTTCCAGTCAGTTGAAGTGGATAAAACTTATGGTTCAGTGAACCAAAGTTCTCACAAAAGCTTCAATTTTGAACATTATATACAGAAAAGACCTTCGCACTTGTGAGAAAAGTAGATTTATATCCGTTCAGATGTTTTGATACTTTCATCATATTCTTACAGAACTTTGATTTCGAAATATTTAAGACAGGGGAAAGGTGCTAAAAATAGTTGGGAAATAATGATTCGTGCTGAAAGCAATCAATCTGCTGGCCATTAGAACGTCTGGACATGAAGTGGAAATTAATGATTTTATATGTACAGCAATGATATATCGCTTTAACTTTTCAAGTGATGATATTTTCCAAGTATAAGAGTGGTAAGGATTTGTATCACTGAATCGATCGTAGATTTTACTGAAATTGTGTATCGATCTCTTTCCAGTGAAATATTTCTTTCTTTTCAGTTCTTTTAAGATTTAGAAGAATACCAATTAAAATGTCAATTAAAAATAGTAAAATAGTGTTATAAAAGTTTTGTAAATTGCAATTTGTTAAATTGAAGTATTCCTACTATTATTTAAGACACTGCCTTTATTTTCTGAGCTCAAACTTATATTTAACTTGGGGGGGAAAGAAAATGTAAACGACTTGTTTGGCGAAATATTTGCTTCTTTCTATTAAATAAATACAATAGTCTTGATTAGAAAAGATATGCCGAAATACATAGAACATCTCACATTCATAAATTTCAAATATTGCCAGATGGAAGCCTTGACGTATTACTCTTTTTATTGGTAATCTGAATTCATACAATGCATGCAACACGCAGACCTAAAAGCGTAAACAACGATGATTGTATATAAATAATTAATTCGTATTAGGTCGTTATTTTTCCAAGATTTACACGTTACATATGATTCCTGTTTTACTTTTTTATGTTTTGAGATGTCTTCAAAAAACAGTGACTCATCAAAAACAGCTGAAAGGAAACTACCATTTTTAGGAAGTGGATTGAACTCTCAAGGAAACAGAAGAGGCACATTTCTTAAAATTGTCTATTGTGTTTTTACAAGATGAAAAATGCATTTTGAGACACATTTTTTAAAATAACATTAAAGCCTTTGAGTAACAGTTAATATTAGTAAAGTAATATTTTGACACATATACATTGTAATAGAATTAACAGGTTCATTTAGTGCAATATCAATATTTACAATATGATGATTAAACAAACTACTATAATATTTGAACCAATACAAAATAAATGTAATATTCAAAGTAATATTTTGAAAATTAAAAAAAAATCCCTACATTAAAAAAAATTGAGCTCGTTCAATATTTTTATTCAAAAATAAAATTTATTACATATTTTATCATTCTACAAAATGCTGTACAATTTAAAATTTGTGCAAAAGATAATCATTTTAATTATGTATGCTTTAAATTATGATATATTACAGTGAATTATTTAGTGATGCATACAAAAATTAATGTAAAGATAAGGAATTTTGAATTAATCTCAGAAAATTAATAGAAATTTCCATTACGGGAGAATTTTTAAAGAAATTATAATATAATCAACCCTTTTCCAACTTTTATTTCCCTTGGCTCTAAATCTGTGCTTATTTATTAATGATATTTTCTTTGAAAAACTTTTAGAAACTATTAAAGATCATCATCATTAATTTTACAGTTATGTTGATTATCTTATTCAATACCTTCCCAGTAATTTTCTACTTTGCAGCTAATAATTCAAAACGAATAGTTCGGAATAGAGGATTATTAATCCCAAAAGATTTTAATATAATAATTTATTTTCAAAATCCAGGTAAACATTTATTCCTCTCTTAGGTATATTTTTTCTTCTTGTACAAGTTATCGGTGGATTAATTATTATTTGAAGTAATTTATTATTGCAATTACTTATATTTATTACATTTAAGTATTTTAAATAAAAAAATAGAAATAACTATCATGATTTTTTCTACTGAATTTAAATGCATATTTATATGTATTTGTAAAACAGGATTTAACAATAAATTACCTTTTTGATGCAATTTCTTTCGACTTCTTAAAAAAAATTGTACTTATTTAAAAAACAAAACCAAAGCACCATAAAAGAGTTGTTCAGTTCTGAACTAAAATGGATGGTTAGAAGTAAAATGCATGATAAAAGACAGCAACTGCAATTTAAGTACCATTGGATGAATTATTCCGCAGTTTTAATGGCTAAGAGGGATGTAGTAAAAAGACAAGATATCTTGCCAAATTGCCCCTAATGCTGGCTTAATTGGTAAAATTCTATAATGATTTTGTGATTCATCCTAACAAGTCCTTAATGTGCTCTCTGGAGGAGAGATCAGGTGGTCTTGTTAGATTAAGAAGTATGATGGAAACAATTCATAGCAAGGAATGTAGTGTACGGTCCGGCATCCTCTTCTTGAAAAGGAATGGTAACACAAAGGATAATAGAATTTTATTTACGTCTCTCTGTTATGCAAGCGTGCCGCGATTAACAAGCAAATTGAGAGCCAGCAATAGAAGTGATACGCCTAGCCATAACACTGTGTTGTGGGCCCGTATGAAATGTGATAGCATAAGCAGGATCCTTACTCTGCTGTCCCCTGAAACGAAAGCTTTGGTTTCAAAGACAAAAACGGAACTCCTCTGTGAAGTTATTTCGTCCCAAACAGCGCTACCCCGGCTCACCACTACTGCGATCGGATATGTCTGGAGTTTTTTAGGGCAGAGTAAGGGTTTTACTTTTACATGTAACAAGACACTTTTCCATTCATTAACATTAACCGAGTGAGTTTTGGGGGTGAAACTGGATGTTAGCAACAAAGTAACCTGTGTCTTGGAAGCTCTACATTAAATATTGCTGAAATGTATTGCTCTTTTCCTAAATTTTCTAAGTATTGCTGAAAATTCTAATGTTTGGGGAAATTTCTTTGATTCAATAATTGAATCCGTTTCATATTCCAAATCAGTATTTCTTGGATGTAAATAGGTTAAAGCATGTTAGGAACGTTCTATGCAGCAATTTTTTGTTTCATTTTAATATTACAAAGCTCTTATGAAAACAGTGTTGTTAATTCACACTAAAGAAACAGCAGATATCAAAGTAAAGATTTATAACTTTTGAATTTTATGTGGAATCATTAATTGGGGTTGCCTTAAAATTCGAAATTATTTTATATAACTTAAGAAAATGTGACTAAAAATTCGAGCATTGATAACGATTCAGACGTAATAATACAAATTAAGTCTTTAAATTTAGGATTTTACTTGAAAGAACTAAATTTTAGCAAAATTTAAGAAATGATTAATATTTTTCATTGGAATTATAATTATTTCAAAACCGAAGCAATTCTATTAATATTACTATAACATTTTTGGCTATAACAGAAGAAAAAAATTCTACAATAAATATTGTATGTTATACTCCGTAAACTATTCCGTCATTATTTGTATACTTTTGAATGCAAAAACATTTTCATATGAATAATTTAACTTCACGAAACGTCAATAGTTTTATTTAAAAATAAAATTAGTTAACAATATATTTTGTATACGATTTGAAAGTAATTGCAAGAATCAAATATTTTTCTCGGATCATTAAATGCAATTGAAATAATTTAAATAATTATATTAAAGTAATTTATTCATTGATGAAATAACTGTGGTCAAATACAAGAAGACATCCCAAGAAATTAATAGATGATCAAACAAGATATTTCGGAAAAGTATGTTTAAGCAAACACAATATTGTCACGCAAATGCAACGTTAGCACACTGTAAGCATCAGTTAATCTTTAAAAAAACTGGAAGGGGTAATGATTCGTTAAATGTTTTCAAGTTCTTTGAGTCCATCAAAACCGTCTTGTAAAGAGACCAATCAACCAAAAACTTGATAAAAATGAAAAGAATTGATTGTGTCACTGGTATTCTCTTTACTGATGTTCCTTTTCTTCTTTAGAATAAAAGTTATTTATTACTATTTTTTCTAATACATAAAATTCTTCTGAATATTATTCTTTTCCTTTAAAAAGGACAATTTTATATTAAATAAGCTATTAATATAATCGAAAGATGATTTTGTTATTCTAAAACTGTTAAAGCTTTTTATGCCGTATTATGTTTATTTTCAACATGATACATGTTCTTGAATAAACAAGTATGATAAAACACACAATTATTTATTTGAACTTTTAAAAACGAATTAAAATAAATTCCATGCATGTTAAACTTCAATTGATCAAGTACATTGTTAATCGATTAATTAAATTTTCGTAATTTACATACTTTTAGTGAATATTCCCTAAGGAATAATGGAAGATAAGCTCAAGCCTATCAGGTTTTTAAGGCTGTTTTAAAGGGTTCTTATCCTCGCGTATATATTTACGCCAGAAGATTATTATTTCTAAAATTTTGAAAAAGACACTCAATCATAAAGGTAGCAAGTTACAACAAGTTTATATTTAAATTTAGCAACACTCAAATATGAGTTTTATCGTCGCTGAAAATCATTCTAGGACATGAGCGAATAGGTCAGTTTCAATGTCTGAATGTTGATTATTTGTGAACGCTAAAATGTCCTTGTCATAAATAAGGAAACTAATTTTATTATTATTTATGGGCATTTGTTGACCTCAATTCTCTCAAATCCTTTTTAAATAGCTTGTGTAATGTTGTTTCCAGAATGTATAATTTTAAAATTACAATGAATCCGCTACGTAGAATAAGTTACATTTCCCCCATTTGACAGAGTAATTTATTGCAAATTAAACTTTTGTATGAAAATAGGAAGTGGTTTTAATATAGTAATATAGTTTTCAATAGTTTCAATACAGTATTCAATAGTTTTATCACGTAAATACAACAAAACAAAAATTTATTTTTGAAGATAAAAAATGAATTTCGAATTCGTCACACAAAACACTGAAAACTGAATGAAAAATAATTATCTAGAGTAAAATGAATGTGAAAAGATCTAAACACAATTTTTTAATAGTTATCAAGACTAAATTATTAAATTCACATGATTACTTTCAAATTTATACTTTTACGTCCAATATATGCTTCAAAAGAACTAAAACTATTTATTTAGGTATCAACTTAGACTGCAAGAGAATGGATATGCTGATTTTCCACAACAATTAATAATATGCCTGATGACTACACAAAGCTTCATATTTAAAGCAATTGATATCTTCTCGTATTACAAGCAATAATGTTGCAATCGGAAGCCTGAAATGACATATTTAGAGAAAAGCCCTAGAGGAATAAAATTGGATCAAAGTTAATACACTACTAGAGATCTTTCACAATAAAATCCGCTACTGAAATCTGGGATTGATCCATGAAATCAAGTGATGGTGCAATCGCGGCTTTTATTGCAATGTCGTTCGAAATGGACACTTTAACTGGGTTCCAGTGAGATATCTGAGGCAATTAATATTTTATGGGAAAAGAAGCTTATCCCTTCTGAAGCTAGTTGAGTGAATTCCGATAAATACTCAATGCTGTAATTTGTCTAATGGGATTTCTCTAAGGATCCATTTATTTTGATTGCCTACTTGGCAGCATTAAGTACATTCATTTTACTCCTTCAAGACCGTTGCATTATACAGGGTACTGAAATAGTGTGTTGTCTCAACCATACGGAATGCCACAGCGGAAATTTCAACTTGTAATGTTTTATATAAAAAAAAAGGATTGCTTAAGATGACGGTTAAAACCAGATATTCTGATTACTAGAGTCTCAAGTAATTAAACTTATTTTTAATTATGGCATTTGTTTTATCTTTACACTGCATGTGATTGAATTATTTTTAAGGGAATTAAAAGACATGAAAAAACACGTCATAAAAAGTGATTGCTTTAAAGAGCATTCTATAACTTGTTTTGCTATTTTATGTTTTATTTATAGATTAACATTTTGTTATTACCGTATTGCTTTTTCTTGTTATTTTCATTTGTCATTTCAGTACTATAAATCAATCTTGAAATCGTGTGCCTAAGTCTCTCTTCATATATTGTTAAAAAATAGGGCCTAAATAAAAAACATTTTTTTTTCAGGTTGAAAGTTCCTCCAATATTCATATTACATTCTCATTTTTCCATCCTATAGAAAGCGGCATATTTCATTATTTTATTTTATTCAATTGAATTAACTCATTTTTTTCACCTTAAACTGCGTTCCATATTTCGTTCCCAATACCATAATGCTAAATATCTTTAAACCGTTCAGCACATGCTAATGCAAAAAACTGAATCTTATAAATTTTTCAGACGCAGTTTTATAGACATGCATAGTTTTATAGTTTCGATATCGTAGATTCACATGACAATTAGAACACTTATTGGTCTCAATATGGGTCACGAGTTTAATTTAGATTCTTTGACATTATTCGAAGACAGCCTGAAGAGTAATTTACATTTTTCTTTCAATATTGTGTTTACATTCTCGAAGCTGAACAAACAACAAATGAAACGAAACATTCTCCTCTTAATTAAGGTATTTATTTAAATCTAATAATTTTGATATTTACACAATTAAAATAAAACTGTGACGCTGAGCTATTCGCGATTTTCTCTTCACTAACCTTGGGGACTTTTATTGAGAATGATTGCATAAAATAACTATTTCTTCCCATCTAAAATAATACTTGATTATATTAATTAGATGCAGTTAGAAATAAAATGAAGCGATTCAGATATAATGATATATAAGTAAAGGGAAAATTAAAAGATATATAGAGGATAACGAATGTTACAATTGATGTAACTCACAATTATGAACTTGTGATGATAATAAAGGATTGTCAGGAGATTTCAACTAAGAAGCTTCGGTAAAATAACTTAACTTCAATTATAATTAGATCGGTTTGCTAAGATTGAGACCCGAAGAGAGCATATCAATTTCTAATCATTGATAATTAATAATTCCGCTTGATTATTCTTCTTAGATTGTTTTCCGTAGCTTAAAGTTAATATATCAAATAGGATTGTAGCATAAGAGCCAATTATTAGGGAAGTAGCGTTACAAAATAATTAGGCAAATGACATGAGTTATAGAAAATAAGGATTAAGAACAAGAACTGAAATAAAAGGACTATCATTATTTGCACTCATTAGTTTATTTAATAAACAAGTTTAAGTTAACATATCTTATACTTCTACATAACTGGATTAAGATGACATTGGTACCCCAGTCTTTGAAGTTATTCGAGTATTCGTAATTCGTGCACATAAAACTTAAATGAAATTAATATTAAATGTCTGTGTGATTTGCAAGTGTGACATGTTTGTGTGAATATGATGAGTGTGTAAATGTGCCCAATTCTTGGCAAGCTTTTTATTTAAGTGTGTCTCTAGGAGGGATGGAGGCAGCCATAAAGAGGGAGAAAACATTTTATCTCATAAAATTACGATTTATCCTTCAAAAGATTTCGCGTTCCATAATCCTCCAAGGAACTTTTATGAGAAGAATTAAAGTGTCCAAGACGGACTATCCCAAATTTAAAACCCTTTGTTTCATGATGCGTGGAAAACATGTATCACAGAGATCCTCTTTTCTTGGAGTGAGCTCTTGCGAAATATTTAAATTTCGAGTTAACATTACACTAGTAAAAAAATAGTTGTAGCATATTTTGTAATTTTGAACCACAGTCTGTTGATAAGAATGACATATGAGGATGTACTTCATTCCCATAGCTTAAACTTCAAGCAGACTCATAATCAATGAGCAGTGGGCCTCGTACTTCCAAAGACTTTTGTATAGGGGAGGGTATGATGAGGCTTAAATATGTAAGGAATCTAAGTGTTCGGTTAAGTACATCATACATATTGAGTATTAGCTCAGTTATCGACTTCTGATAGTGGCTAAAAATTAATAAATATATTCTCTGTTTTGAAAGGTTAGGGATTCAAAATGCTAAAATTTCGGATTTTTGTTCCTTTTTAGTGAAATTTATTGTGAAGATCGTTTGTTGCGGAAAGAGTTAATAATGTAAATATAAAATGTGTTTATATCATTAATAAAATTTATTTGAAAATTATTCATAAATTTTTGAGTTATTACTTTTTTTCACCGTTTCTTGGTAAGTGTTTGAATTATTCTCACTGCCTAAATATTTGTGTATATATATATATATATATATATATATATATATATATATCTGTGTGTAAGTTACAATCAGGCCACCATGTAAATTGATCGCAATTTATCTTTTGTGTACATCTATTCAACAACTAAAAAATAAAACATTTATTATTCAATTGCGAGTTCTGAATTATAGAATTAAAACTTTTAAATTTAAAACGACTTTCAAAATTTTAATTTAATGCAATGGATTATTAATTTTCTTTTTTCAAACTAATAATTTAATTAATTTTTAAAAATACAATTTTATCCCTAATACTAATATACGAAAAATTCTACATGAGAGAATAGGGCCTTATTTATTTTATGCAGGAATGCGACGATAAGCCTTTCACTTGGTACAAACACTATACGGGCATATGGTTTCAGCGTATTAGATACGAATCTTCACATCCAGAATCGGTGCAATGAAACCATTTTTATAATTTGTTTCATGATAGCTCTCATAGATTTTAATTACGATATTTTATATTTTATGTAAGTCTCAAATATATAGCTTATAGCTTTTTCAGAGAATTCTAAAAGTGTTTTTAGGGCTTTTAGAATTCTTTGAAAAAGGGAATAGAAATAGGAAAACTTCATTTTATCTGACTGGGTCTAATAGACTCATATAACTAATACGCATTGAAATACACATGAAATTAAATTTAGTATTTTAGGACTGTGTTCATTCTAAATAAATGCTTGACAAATGGCCTTTGATAAAATGCTATTTTCCTCATAATTGATTTTCAACTGAATGTGACTTAATTTACATATTGGTTCAAAAAAAATAAATCGGTAAGCCTCGTTTCAACTATGTACCCTGAGCCCAAAGTGTGGATAAGAACGAAGAGAAACTACAGATATATTTCCATGATATAAGGAAATTAAAGATAAAGTAGATACTATTGTAAAATTAGGTGCCACGAAAATATGTAAGGTGAATGCTTTTATTCTACAATGCATTTGACCTGGATGTAATAAATACGTTTTTTTGTTTTTAAGCATGTAAATACATCCTATATTTTAAACAAGCACTAAAATAAACACCTATTTATAAAAAGGACTTGGGAAACAGCTCAATGAATCTTGGATTAAAAATGGAAATTAGGACGGAAAAAATATGCCAACAATAATGAATGAATTACACTTGTGTATCAAATAGAAAATATCAGAACTCCTAAGACAGGATGATGTAAAGAATATGGTCCAAAGAGAGACCGACTGGTACAAACTAAGTGTGATTTATACTCCCCCTTTTTTTCACAAAGAGTATGCAAATGTGTCCCAGTAATGTTGTTTATGATTAAAAAATATATTGAGGGTAGTGGATGTAAAATTTAATAAATTTACTATTAAAAAATCGTATTACTTTTCGAACATCTTATGCAAACAAAAGGATGAATATTTAGAGAGATATAGAAGCAAGATAAAAGAGGGGAAAGTAAAAGATGTAAAATGTAGTGTCTTTATTTATAAATACAAAAATAAATAAAATAAAGGTTTGTAAAATATTTATTATGATTTAACATGTATATAAAGCAAATTGCCTCTAAGAGATCCATACAAGCAAAACGCAATCTTAAGAATCAGAGAAAGTACTAGTATGATGAAAAGAATGAATTTAAAAAAAAAAATGAGAATGAAATTATGCAAATTTTCTGTAAGAATGTTTTTGAATAATTATTTTTTTTAACTTAGACGACAGGTTCTTCAAAAAAGTGTATTAAAAGCATGTAAAAATTTTTGCTTTTGATATCCTCTGATTAATGGTAATTCCAAATTCGTGTTCCAATTTTACTATCTATAGATATAGATATATATGTTCAACTTACTTTATTTTTAGACCCACTGGATGGTATATATAAACTATTCCCTTCTAAACGAAACATCAAGAACACAGAAACGTATTTACTTAAATCATAAGCTTTAATTAAGATATTACAAGAGAGTTAAAAATAATCTTATGTATTCTCTTTTATCACATACATTTTTGTTAAAAACATAAATATATTTTGGTACAAAGTAACTATTAAAACTTTAAATAAAGAGTGATATTTTCCTCGTCACATAACGATGAGAAATACTCTAGGGAAATTTACACAAAAGGTCTAATATAAACAGACAATTTGCATTAGATTAAAAAAAAACTGAAATCAGCAAACCAAATGCAGAGATTTGGGGACCCAGTTTATTCAAAGAACACCATACTTTTCTCATTAACTTCTCTGCAGGAAAGAGTGCAGTTTCGGTTTTCAACAATTCATTTTAAGTAACTCATGGATTAATTAAAACCACATCTTTATTTGCTGTGATAAAAATTTATGTAGCAATTAGCACGTTTTACAGAAAAATGTTGTATTTTCCATAACAATGCACGTAATCACGAATTTTTCCAAATCGGTCGAGTTTCGCATTGCAAATGACTCTTTTATTATGCGAAAAACATAAACAAGAATATTCTTGTTAAGAAACTATTCTGAATAACGATTATCGTCTGCGCAGATATCGATTAGGGAGAGAAGCATATTCGATTTCTGTAAACGGGAGAAAATTATTCGAAATAGCTGTTTCTGGAATTATTTCCTCTCCAGAAATTTGTTCATTTTTCCCAAGCACTACGAATGTTGCGGATGATATTTCTGATTTATCTTCTGTAATTATGTGGCGTTCTCTTTTCACAGGGCTGATTAATTAAGTTATTAAATAATTCCTTGAAAGTAAATGAGGTACTTTATTCAAAACTTTTTGCAATGTAAGGGATAGTTAATTAATTTTAAGCTTTTAAGAGTATAAGTATTACCCCATCAATGAATTATACCAATAATTGAGAGAGAATCTTTATTTAAAGAGTTCTTTAGCGGAAACTTTAATTTTTTGAAATGTATCATTTAAATCATAATGAATCTGGATGAATTAGGACCCAATGAGTTTTATTGATCACTTTCTTTTTCAATGAGACAGCAAAATTATTCAAATGCTGGAAAACATGCATAGAAAAACAAGTTATAAACTATTTGAAAATATAAGATGACATAGGTTTTTCCCTTTCATGTTTGTATAGTTGGAATTCATTTATATGTCATTTTATGGAATTCATTTTTTATATTAAAAAAGTAAAGTAAAATTATTTGACTGTATTTCAAATTAGAAAATATAAATTTCCGCAGTAAAATAAGTTTGAGATTCAGTTTCAAAATTTATCACATTTAAAACATATAGGGAAAAAAATTCTTTCAAATTAATAGTTATAAGGTTTTTCTGTATTTATAATAATGGCTGTAATATCATAATTTAACGCAATAATTTGGTTAACAGTTTTTAATATTATAAAATTGAGTTTAATTTGTTATATATTTTCATGATTTTAATCCCTGAAAGAATTTTCAAATAATTCTTTGTTTCACAGAGTTAACAACTATTCTGTTTCAAAGACGAAATAACTCAAAAACGGAAGAATTTTTTTGGCTGTGATAAAAGGAATGAGAATCAGTTTGTAATTGAATAAAGAATAATTCTTTTATATGAATTCAACTTCTATTAGAACATGGGCTCTCTTTTACATTGTGTGAGATTAAGAAATTATTTAACAATCTGGGATCATTTTTTTTTTCAATTAAATCAAAAGGCATATTATTTTCATAAAAAAATGACTTGAACTTTCATTGCATAATACTCTAAATTAGTATTATGTAAAAAATTAAGACTGTCCTTTAAGTTCATTTTTCTTTTTTATGTAAGTCATACTTTCATGTAGTTTATAGTCTTTTACAATACGATATATTCAGTGTTAAGCGATTGGGGAAAAATAACTTTTTCCCATGCCCATTTATACTATACTAATTTTATTTTATCGTACTTACCATTTTGAAGGGGCCTAGAAGTTTGAAGATGGATATATCATCTTAGGTGTCTTCCTAATCACTTGAACGAGGCTCGAAACTACGAAGTCAATCAATGCTAACCCTCGTCTTATTCTAAGTTCGAAGTTAATAAACATTCACTCAATAAACTCTGTATTATATTTACATGTATTAGTGTGTATAATACAATATAAAAAAACGTCTAAGTTTTATTCATCCGTTTTTATTATTTACGAGAAAAAAAATGTAGACATTTGTAGAAATATTTTATCATTTTTAAAAGTAATTCATTATTTAACCAAATTAGAGTAGCATTTCATACACCATTACTGTAATAGAATCTATAATATTTAAAATTTATTTTCTGCTTTGTCTTCCAGGGAATTCTATCTCTAAACAATTCTTCCAGCAAAATCAATCATTGTAATCACGTAGTTTTAAATACGTTAATAGTAATGAAGGAACATTTTATTTTAAGTATCCACTAAATTTGAATTTTAACAAGCAACCACAATCGCACTTACTCTGTCATGTATAGTTTCATCTGTTATCTTGAGACAAGCGTAAAACGGTGAGGTTTCATTGCATCAGCAGAGAATGTTTAGCCCACACAAAGCGTGTCATTATTGGAAATTTCGCTAATGATGGAAGCCCCGAGCAAGATTCTCAAAGCATGGGTAAACGATAAAACACAAGGGGCATCAACATTAATCATTTTTGTCACGCAAACTGAACCTTCAGTAGACATCAAAGACCAAGAGGAGATGAAGGTCGGGTATAAATTATGTAAGAAAGTTTGAATAATTTATTCCTCATTAAATACAACATTTTGGTGAATTCTCGTATAATAATTTTGATAAATCTAGTAATATTTATGGAAAACAAAATATCAGACGTGTAAGTAATTCGACAAAAAAATTAATAAATTATTTTTTACATGTCGAAATCCTCGTTCTAATTAAAAATATCAAATGAGAAAATGTAATTTATTTTTAAATTTGGTAACAGTACTATAATTTGTATTTTTAACCTAGCATTTCATTTTGATTTTACTCGAATACACTCAACTTGAAGCATCATATAAAAATGTCAATTTATTTCGAAACAAATTATTTTAAATAAGGGTTTAACTTTGCCAAAAAATTTTAACATATTAATTATTTGCGTTTCTCTGTATTAATTTGATTGATATGTATTTGTTTAATTCTATTCCTAAGTATTTAATGCATTAATAATCTAGTGTACTTGTTTAATAACATTAGACAACACATTTTTAATGAATGTAAATATAAATTCTACACACAAGAATAATACAAATAGTACTAATATCGTAATAATTAAAATTCATGATTATTTTCTTTAAATTTTAAGCAAGAAAATATTATTAGACAATTGGTATACTTTTATATTATATTTAATTACTTTAAATGATATGTGTGCTTCATTTTTTTGTGTGTATTATACATCACACCACGGGCCGATCTTGAGAGTGGGTGCAGTCATAAATCCCCCAATCATAATTTGATATACAGACAAAATTACATACTTGAACAGAATATTCCAACAAATTTAAAAGCATTCATTTTGTTGTTTTACTTCAGTTATTTGTTGTGTCAAATACAGGATCGCGCTTTTTAGCACTCAAATTGAATTTGATTGCTGAGTTAATATTTAGTTTATTTTAGATCAAAGACTAAATAATCGTGAATAATAAACAATATAAACCTACACAGTAAAGTCTTATGAATATTTCTCAAAGGAAAAAAAGCTGCAGTGTCTCCTCTGTTGGTTTTTTCTGGTTCCACCACTGCATCAGACAATTCATTTTTCTCAAAAATATTAGATACTTGTATTTTCCCTTTTATTAGCCACCGAAGGGTGCTTTGATTTTATACAACCACAAAGTATCATCCCTGACCACTTTTTAAAGTAAAGTTTGAAATGCACGTGACTCTTTTTTAAATCTAATTTGATTTCTATCAACCGATTCACAATAGTTTCGATTTAAATTGTAGTAGCAGAACTGAAGTATTAGTGTTAAAAAGTGATTTAATTTTAACGAAAGAAAAATTTTATTGTCCACTGGAATAATTTTTCGTTTGCTTTAATTCTAAAATTTAATTTAATAATTTGATTTTTATCTCATGATCATCTGTTTTATTGTTGTGGTTATGAAAATTTGGTACTAGATTTGTTGGGTAGAAATTTCAATGATTGAAAAGTAACGAAAATAAGGCAAAGGAATAAAGAATGCAGTAGTATACGTGGAATAGACATTTTATATTAGAAATTTTAGATACTCATTCAAGATAGAGTTACTTTACGGGTAATAGTATTATCAGATTATACAAATCTTTTTAGAATTCAACAATTAGTTACATTATTAGTTATGTTATTGTCAGAAGATCATTACACAAACAAACCTTGTTTCTATGATTTAACTTCCAGCTGCCTACATTATAAGGAGAGTTTTATATATTTTAATGTATATTTATTTTTTTATATATGTATATAACAACAAAACTTTTTGAGACAGATTTTAAATCACGTGGAGTGTGTGATAGTGTACTTATTTATCACGAACCTTTATATGAAAGATTTGAATAATAATTATTAAAAAAAAAAATAGCACCTTTGGTGGATAAATCGGTTATTTGCAAAATTTTGCATAGATAAATTTAAAAAAATGTATTTGTATTTTTCTTCATATATATATATATATATATATATATATATATATATATAACATAAGCATATATATATATATCCTCTGTGTGTGAGTGTGTGTGTGCGTGCGTGCGTGAAAATTTATAGCATCTAATCTGTTACTAAAATGTCCAAATGCTTAGCATCTAACTTGTTACTAAAATGTCCAAACTGTGAATATTCCATCTCCTTTTGTATATCTCCAAAAGTGAACAAAATGCACAGCATCAACCTTGCATTTGTTTTTGGCAAAAGGATTATTGGAAATGGACATTCTGCTGCAAAATAAGCTGTGTTCAGCTATAAATTTGAACAATCTATCTAAGACAGATTACAGTTGTCTTGAAAAAAGTTGGAGAATGTTTCCAGTTTAGTTCCACTGAGATTCATGAGAAAATAATTTTGATGAAATTGTTCAGTGCGACGTTTCAGTCGATGGAACATGGCAGCGAAGAGGACATTTATCACTGAATGGATGAGTTAGTGCCATATTCATAGATACTGGCAAAGTGCTAGACATTGAAATTATGTCAAAAATGCGCAGATTTTGTCAAACAAATCTTGAAGGTAGAATTACTCATAAGTGTGTGAAAAGTGGGATCATCCAGTGTCATGGACCCATTGGTATTTATCGTATGTTTGAAAGATCAACTCACATGAGAAAATTAAAATATGTGCATTTTTATGGGGATGGTCATTCAAAAGGTTTTGATTCGATTAGAAATATTTATGGTGAAAATAGTGTCACAAAGTTTAAATGTGTAGAACACATTCAAAAGCGTGTGGGTTCAAGGTTTCTAAATACTGGTAATATAATGATACTGGTAAAGGATTACACCAAAATATAATGAACATCATTAAACCTCATTATATGAAACAATGCGACAAGCATTTACTGAATAAATGTTTGCATGGAAAAACACAAAATTCAAATGATAGTTTTAATGGCATTTTGTAGAAATTTATACCGAAAGAAGTTTTCGTTGAGATAATTGCACACTTTACGATTAGGCGACTACGTGGCTGTCATACAATTTAATAAAGTGTTTCAAAGTTTGTTTGATGTCTTAAATGCAGCTGATCTGCAAGTAGAAACAAATACATTGAAAGGGTTGCTCAACTTGATGAAGAGCGGATAACTGAATCAAGACGACATTCATCATGTAGTGTGAAAACTTCCCGGAAAAAAATAGATCTAAAAAGAAAAGAAAATTTGCCAAAGATGAGTTTGATGAAAGTGTAACATACAAATCTGGGGAATTTTAGCCTACCACATAGGAAATTTAATGTAAAGGTACAATGATTTAAACTTTAAATATGTTTTTCTCAAAATTGCTTTTTACGCATAATGTGTGCACGGTGACAATGATAACTGAAAAAACTATGCATATATTTGTTTGTAATTTTCTGAACCATATATCTATATTGTTTTCTAAGGAATGTACTCCAGTCATTCTTCGCTGTACTTTCACCGATGAGATTAGAACATGTTTAAAACAATCGTCCTTATGGCGAAGTGTCGAAACACTTCGACTGACCATAAACATGCGCGTACAATGTCAAAATGATCCATCGACAGAAATGTTTTCCGAACAATTGCTAAGTATTGGAAAAATTACAATAGAACTGCGATCAAATACGCAATGCAATAACTTTCCAGACAATTTCTGCACTGTTGTTGAGGCAAAAAATGAATTAATTGAGAGTATCTTCCCGGACATACAGTGGAATGTCCGGGAAGTATAAGTGGTATTTGGATCATAACTGGCTCAGTAATCGGCTATTTTGGCAGCCATAAATATTGAAGTTGACGAAATTAACTTCCAGATACAACAATTGTTGCCAAGTAATCTGGTGTCTTTTAAATCAATCGACACTGTTGTAAATACAAACGAAAGTGTAAATTTTCCAATTGAATTTTTAAATTTTCTGGATATGCCCGGAATGCCACCACATAATCTTCGGTTAAAGACTGGCTCATCTATTATTCTTCTATGTAATTTGAATCCACATCGATTATGCAATGGTACACGTTTGGTCATCAAAAATGTCACCGGACATATTCTTGAAGCAACCGTTTTGACTGGAAATTTTACAGGAGAAGTGGTCCTGTTGCCACGCATTCCAATGATATCGTCAGAATCTGCGATACCCTTCAAAAGGCATCAGTTTTCAATTCGGTTAGTTTTCTCCATGACCATAAATAAGTCTCAAGGTCAAACAATGTCTATTTGCGGCTTAGACTTGGAAAGTCCATGTTTTTCCCATGGGCAATTATATGTTACATGCTCACGTGTGGGAAAAGCATCGAATCTATTTGTGTTAGCAAGAGACAGGATTCAAAGCTAATCGATTGTGTACCGATTAACTTTGAATTAATTTAAAATTGAATATTTTTATAATTCAATATGCTGAATATAATTATTAAAAATAATAAATAATCTACGCTACCTACCTCATTTAAAAATGTTATATGTTATCAACTAAGAACTTCATAAATTACTCTTTTATTAAGAACTATACTTGAATATGAGATGAATAAAATATAAAATTCAAAATTTTATTTTGATTTGTGCTTAGTATTAACTCCACAAAAATTTTCATCAATCACCTCCACAAATTTTGACATAAGGTTCAAATCTCAATTCCGTGGGTTTTTACATCGGTTTCAACGTTTTCTTCTTTATTCCTAAATAATAATTTGATTATATTGAATATTTTACTACGATATAATTCTGAGTATAACTTAGCCACAGCAACGCATGGCCGGGTCTGCTAGTATATATATATCTGCAAAAATAAGATTTATATAAGATTATTATTTTTAAACCTTTTATACTACTTTTATTTTTTTCTATTTTCTATTAGACAGACATTTTGCATAAATGTATATCTAACTCCTAACTAGAATAGCCATTTTCTTTAACTCTAGCTGTAATTCTGGAAAACATAAGTTAGATTTTTATAACTCAATGTGACTTTAAACACACTATTCCTTCTTTAAAATTGACAGGGTAGGAGAAAGAAATTTACAAAAAAAAGTTCAACTTAAAATTAAATATTTTATCAGTATCCATAATATAAAATATATATTTATGATTAAAGTACTGAAATAAGATACCCTTTCATAATGTCATGGTGCACAATAATAATTATTTGCATTTAAAAAAAATCGAAGTCAGTTTTCTACATTAACATATTTAGTATGAAAAGTATTTTATCCGAAAACAAATTGGTGAATATTAAGAATTGTATTACATGACAAGAAATGAGATATCTGCACATGTACAGAAAATATTGCTGAATCTTAAAACACATAAAGTAAATAAAATTCATTTCGAATTTTTCGCATTTTCCATTTTAGCATTTGATATAATAATCGTAAATTAGGAATAACTTGTAATTATATGTGAATTAATAATAGTGATAATACTTTTGTAATACTTTATTCTTCTTATCAAATATTTCCTAAAATAAAGTTTAAATGAATGCTTAAAGTTAATATCCTATAACTGTGTGAATCTATACGTAATACGTTATATTTTTCAAAATTTTAAATAAAATTTAGTTAATAAGTCTTTTTTACTTATAATTTTGGAATACTTAATGTATTACATTAACTCAAAAAGAAGTATTGGCAATTTAATCTCATTTAATAATTTTATTTTGTTTAGTTATTTAAAATAACCAGTTTTAAATTAATACATATATTTGATACAAAGAGAAAAGATATTTCAATTTTCGACGTAGAGCGCAATATCTCTTGTCAAGATCGGATTTCTGAAATGATTAAATTTATACTTTTTCTGTTCAGAAGAAATGGCATCTAAAAGCAATAATGCAGAATTGCTAAATTCTTTGAAAATGAATCTAAAACGGCTGATTTATTTCATTTATTTTCTTTTTAATTTATTGAGGATGTTTAGATTGAAATATTATTAAATTTCGTAATATTTCTGTAAAAAATGTCACAATTTATGATGTTAACTTCATGAGCGATGGCGATTTACTTTCTCTATTACCATAGTTAAATATTCTTCAACTCTTACTTTTAATGGTGCTTTATAATCTGTGCTTAAAATGAACTTTTTTGCGAAAAAATACTTTAAAAATTTTCTTATCTATTAATTTTTCCGGCTTTAACATATATAACTTACTCTCTGAATATATAAGATTATATTATTCAGAAATAATCGAATAGTTAATACATATATGTCTGAGAAAATATTTAACTACTTTACATGCATAAATAATACAAGTATTGCTATTTAATCTCTTTATTTAAATTAAACATGCATTACTAGTATATCCCCATAAATTGAATAAGAATTTTTGTAATATCATCTTTTACAAAATCAAATAAATTTATATCTTTATTCATTTTGATCCACTGTCTTCAGCAATCAGCTAATATTTAAGAAAATACTCCAATTTTGAAGTACAGTACTAAATTTTTCGTATGCATCTACAAAATGATATGAAAATGAGATGGAATATTAAAAATTTTTGAAATAAATTGCAATATTCACCTTCTTTAAAAATTATGAAGACAACAAAATTTGACTGAATAACGTTAAGGCTAGTTTAACCGAATTATACGATATACAAATCGAGTTACAAATCAAAAATTGCTACATGTCTGACGTCAATTCACAAAAAGATATACTTTTTCATCTTCAAGGGAAAAGAAGTCATTTTAAATTTGCTATGAATAAGAAAAACATGAAATCATTGTTATAAAATCCAGTTCATCTGCTTTATATTTTAGCTTTATATGAGAAAAGACACACTAAATGCTGTAAAAATAACATTGAAATTACTATAATAGCTTAAAAACTGTTTTGATGCAAAACCAATTTGGATTCTACGATTCAAATTATATTTTTGATTTCAAACTGTTAAAAAATCCTTTCAAGACATACGTTATTAAGTGAAACATAATTACGGGTAATATCAACATTTTTTAACGGGAAATACCAGATATTTTTCAAAAAAATTTCAAAATATTTAAGAGATTACTGTAGAAGGAAATTTTTATCGTAAAAGTCTGATTATGTTGGAAACTTTAAATGCAAACTATCACAGCAAATGAATTCAAACAACCTCACACCTAGTGACAAACACAATAACGATGCATATCATTTTAAAATAGAGATCAACGCTGTGTGACAGGTGTCACAAGAATCCTTATTTTTCAAACTCTGTTAAAACGAATGCCAGTTAGACCCCTCCCCCAATTGAGAAGATATTTGAATTATCTATATTTTAACGGTTTGAAAATCATGGTAATAGATACATATCACTTACAATAAATATGTATGTATGCACCACAAACAGCCAGTGTATCAGCAAGAGAACTGAGATCCATATGATTGGTGCTATATTTGACTAATGAGACAGTTAAGACACAATTAACTATTGATTAATAAATAGAATCGAAAACTCAATTAGTGGAACACAACTGCATTTCTTTTATCCAGTTAACTTAACCAATATCGGAAATTTAAAAAACAAACAAATTCTTTTTAAGTTTCTTTTAAAATTAGCATTTATGGTTCTATATCTTCGAACTCATTATAAAAACAAACGAGATGCAACAATAAAATAGTTGGACTGACTATATTACAGACTAATTGCCACATGCACCTGAGTAGTATGACAAACAGTTGTGTACCTCGGAACCTCCTCTCTTGATTGCCGCCCCTTCCGTATCTGTACTCTCTTCCATTTTTCAGGTTTTCGTCGGTACAAGATCGTGGTTTATTTATTTTGCTGGAAAAAATGTGTAAGTTTTGAAAATGCAACGAAGAAACGATGACGTACGCTCGGAACGCCTTTCCAAGTCAGCATCCAAGAAAAATATTGAAAAATTGGAATGTGTACATAAACTGAGTCCCTGAAGGCCAAGCGTTTAATCAAAATAATTATTTCGAGTTTCTTAGTACTATCCGGGAATAAATTAGGGAAAACAGCCTGAGTTGTGTGTGTGGGGGAGCCATACGTTCATCAGGACAAGGCACAGACTCATACTACAAGGTCTGTCAAGGCATTTCTAGCTAAATGTAACATCTCAGTATTGAATCATCGCCCTTATTCTCCTGATTTGGGATCATGTGACTATTTTCTGTTCCCATGGTGAAATTTGAACTAAACAGAACAAGATTTGAGACAGATGAATCTGTATAAGAAAAAGCGGCACGCATGATAAAAATGCTTTCAATAACAGACTTCCAACTCTGTTTTCAACAATGGAAAATTCGCCTGAAGTGATGTAGGGACGAAGAGGGTTGTATATTGTAGGCGATAATGATTTATTATGTAAAAACAATTACTGCACTAATCTGATTATTTTATTGTTGCATCTCGTATATATAGTAAATAAATAGTTTAAACACATGTATGCGAATGAAAATGAAACATTTCCAGGAAAAACACATTTTTCTCATATTTCACACAAACATTTTTATTTGTATAAATGACCAATATATGTTTATCGTGCTTCATTTTTAGAATGCTCGTTTCAGAGCTTATGAACTCTTTTTCCGTTTAGTAATGGAACTTTTAAAAATCCTAATTTTCCAAAGATTACTTATTCAGTTTCAAATTATGTTTCTGGTAAGCATACTGTTTGACTAATTCTAGCTTACTTATGAACTGAAATAATGTATGAAATGAATATTTATTATTATGTTACAATAATTAAATTTTAGAGAAAAATAAAATAAAAAACAAGTAAAATAATTTATCAAATAAGGCAAATTTTTGAAGAAATGTAAATTAAGGAAAAGCACAAACTTTATAATCCTTAAAACAGCTATATTAACCACAATAAGAGATTAAGACATTGTCAAACTTTGTCGTATTTAATACGAAAATGTCAAAATTTATAACTGAACATCTTGCAAAAAACATTTTGATAAGAATCAAATTATTTTTGTAGCATTGAATACTTATTGCTGAAAATTCCCAGAATTATTAATGATTTTTAGTAAGTCATACCCTTTAAATTAAAAAAAATGATATCGATTTACTGTAGTACATGTAGATTGTTAATAATTATATTGGTAAAATGTATATCTACTTAGTTATACATCGTTGAGACGTGACACAATAATAAAGTTATTATTAATAACTAACATTATTGCAAAATAAATAAAATTTAGAAAGTTTTGTATTATAAGGAACACTATTAATTTACGGCAATATTATTTCAATAATTAAAAGACTGTATTAAAAGAAACTTGCGAAAACTTTCTTTTTAATCTACATAAATCTAATAATAAACTGAAATTTATTTTTCTCATTTTATCTACTATACAGAGCAAATTTATTGGAACAAACTACTTTTTGGTAGGTGTGTCTGAAAGCACTTCAAAACGATTTTATCTGCTTAGACTGAGAGTGAATCATCTCAAACCGGATATATCTTCTTAAAGGGAATGTGACTGTTCGACTTAACAGGTTTTAGTGTAGAAGTACTAACCTATTCTTTATTTGTGAGACTTTGAGTAAGGAAGTTAGTTGTTAATATTTATTCTCTCTTTTTATCACGTATTCAAAAATAGATATAATTCCAAGAAAGCGAGCTAAAATTATAGCTCTTAAAGATCACATTTCTATGACTGTTAGAGAAATATTGATTTGCCTTCTGCAGTTGCAGAAGACAAATCAAGTGTTTCAAGAATCCTAATTTCATTCAAAGAATGCGGATCAACTTCTCCAAAAAGGAAAGGAAAATGGAGAGGCGGCAAGCGGAAAACTATTGTAAAAATTGATAAAATTTTAGTAAGAAATGGCAAAACTAATTGAAGGAAAACATACTCAGATCTTTAAAGAGATTTATTGACATCGTGTTTGAATGTGAGTAGCTGAATTGTACCTCGTAGCCTTCGGAATGCTGGCCGTAAGGCAAGGAAACCAATTAAAAAACCATTTTTAACTCCTATTATGAAGAAAAAGCTTTTAGCACGGGCAAAAAAGTAAAAACCATGTACTGCTGATGACTTGAAGAAAGTAGTTTTAAGTGATGAAACTCATTTATTTGTGCAGGGATACATTTCAGATGTTGTGAGACGAAGTGATTTTGAACCTTTGAGATAGGAATATATCCAACAGACTGTAAAACATCCGCAGAAGCTGATGTTTGGGGGTTTTCCATGGCAAATGGCACTGGAAACTTAGTTACTGTTCAAGGCATGATGAATTCGACTAAATAGATCGAAATATTACTGCAGAAGATTGTTTAATTCACGAAAACCTCATATATTTCGATCTCAAATATTTCAGCATGAGTTGGCTTCTTGTCACAATTCAAAACCAGTAAAGGCTTTTATGCTGAAAAATCAAATTAAAGTGCTTAATTGGATTTGAAATTCATCAGAACTGAATGCCATTAAGAACTTATGGAATATTGTGAAGAGGCGTTTAGGTAAGATGGATTGTACAACAAAAGATAAACGATGCAATTCAAGGGTAATTTCATGATGTAGGACTCAAGAGCATCTGTACAAATACAGTGGAGTCGCCAAAATCTCTGCAAGAGGTCATTTCTGCTAATAGAGGTCATATGTCATACTAGAAAATGTATTCTAAATATATAGAATGAATAAAAGCATAGTTTTCCTTAAAAAGCGATTTGTTTATATTGTTCCAATTAATTTGCACAGGTATGTAACTTTAATTCTGTTCATAATTTAATTTCAGTGCAGGCTTGTTCATTTTGTAGCCGAAAGAGATGTTAAATGAGTATTTCGGAAGAAAAAATGCCTTTAACAAACTTTCAGGTATTTTTACTTGACAGCCTTTTTGAAATCAGCACACTAAATTTAATTTAAAGTATCCTGTTCTATATAAAGACCAGATGAAAAGTTGAATTTTAAGATGCAATGCACCAGAAATGCAAAATTTAATCTGTAGATTGGCTTAGAGAACTAATTAAATGTCATGAAACCAATGAACAAGGTAAATAAAATTCCTAATGTACTGTCCCCTATACCTCGTTTTTCCATCGATTAAAAATCGAATAACATTCAAAATTCTGATACAAATAAGAATTTGCAAGTGTTGAATAAGATTAGTGTCCAAATTCATGGAGATTCTCAATTATTTCTGGTGCAGTACTAACAAATAAACAAATCAAATTTTATTTAGTTAATATTTACTAGAATTGAACAAAAGGGTATTGGTGATGGCTTTGTAATTTCGTTTCTCATTTAACAATGTGAGCAGTATTTAGTCTGGTACCTGGTTCTCGAAATTACCATGCTGTTTCAGATATGGAAGTTCAGGTAGATTCATCACTCAATACATCTTATTATTTCAACAACTTTCTTCGACGAACACAATGTTTTTTGATAAACTTACAAATCTTACATTGAACGGTAAACTTTCGGAATACGGAATACTACACAATATTAATATACTTGTAAAACAACACATAAAGACAAGTTTTTTTTCTATTTAACTATTCATACAGATTTTTTTCATATCTTACGAAATTTACTATACATTCATTGTGATCTTAAAGCTAAAAAAAGAATTATCTATCAGAAAATTGCTTTCTATTCGTTAGCGTCAATCCTACATTGTTTATTTCTACTAACAATACTTATAACGTAACTCGAGGCCATATTAATCTTGAAATACCTCACTAATGATCTCATTTATAAGTTAATTTGAAGGGCTTGTGCAGACGACAATCTAAGCAATTAAATTGGTTAATATCTTTTTTTTATCGAAAGAGGGTCCATGAGTTTAATATTTTAGTTCCTAAAGAAGATGATTAAAGAAGTAATAAAAAGTAACGTTAATTTATAAGTAAATTAAGTTGTAATTTATTATAAACATCTTCATTTCTTATTTTACTTTACAATTTATATGATAATTATTTTGTATTAATACATACTTTTCCCTGTCAAAATTGTATCGATGATTAATCTTAATTTTTTTTAAATTACAATAGAAATATCTAACAAAGAGCATATGTCAATAGAAAGTTATAAAAAGAATTCGAATAATTCTTTAGCACAAGTTTGAGAAACGAAAACCATTTTAATACCAATATGTACCAAGTTCCAGTTCTGTATCAGCTAAAATTCTAAGGGGAAAAAATGATGATATGATTTTTTTTTAAAATATGAACTTTTGAATTATTAATATGTTTATTATATATTTGTCACTATTATATATATATAAAGATTATGTTTTTTTTCTGCTTTAAATTTTGTTCCTTTCTCTTTATTCCGCTTTTAGATTTATTTTTTTGTTTTAAAGTTCCAACAAATTTTGTTGTATTAAATTCATTCTTTCTGATACAAGGCATTGTGATATATCTCTTGTTTCATCATTAAGCTTCCAGTTAAAATGCAAATATCCCTTTTAAGTTTCCTTTTAGTGGAAGATTTGTGCAAATGTTGTTTTCCATGATGTCTCATAAAAGTTTTTGTAAACTTTTCTAAATCTTTTGATTTATTGTTCAGATAGTTATTTTCCTATTTTCATAGGGTACACACACACAGTAAGATTGGATATATCTCCTTGTGTCTACACATATATTTTATTAAATTTCTTCTTTTGCATTTTATGCTGTTTTTATTTCATGCACTTTGAGTTTTGGTTTATAATATTTTTCTGTAGGAATGTTTGGTACCTGTAAAACATTCCTTAATCTGCAAATCTATCAAAAGCTTTATTAAGAATTTAAAAATGTTCTATTTCATTTTCTTAATGTTTTTGTCTTGATTTTCATTGTTTTTCATTCTATGTTTTATACTTTTTCAAGTAGTTATATTTATCTTCTTGCTATTATGCATTGGTTTGATATTCTTTGAGGTATAATATTGACCTCTTCTTTAAATGTTTTGAAGCGTATTTTTTTTCTTTTTCTTTTGTTGTACGTTTTTGGTAAATAACAAAATAAAAATATTTCCATCTTATTTTCTCTATATTCTAAGAAATATTTGTCTACTTTTAAAATCTTTCAATATTTTCTTATGTTTTAATATTTTGCTTCTTTAGTAATTTAGTTAATTATTTTTAATTATATCTTTATATTATTGAATTACTCTTTTCATTATATATATATATATATATAGTGTAATCTTAAGTTATCGGCTTTATCTAATCAAAATTCTTGCAAGTTGTGAGGTTCCTAAGACTAATATTAAATCATCGATGCATTTATCCTAAATTACACGATCATTAATTATATCTCCTTGATTGGAAAAATTTCTGCTGATTTAAGTAATATTTTTTAAAATTTTCTATGCCTTATTGTTATAAAAAACATGGAAATGTTAACTTTTCAAATTTAACAAAAACAACCTGTCCCTGAGATACTTAAATAACGGTTATAATCTGCATAGTAAAAGTAACTATTAAAGAAAGAAATTACTTATTTCTAAGTCGAAATTGTAACGATATGATTGAAAAGATAGAAAAGGACGCAACAACTTTAATAACACAACAAAAACGCATTTTCTAGCATTCTGTGTGATTATTTTTAAATTTCCTAAAAAACATTGTCAAATTCTAACCAATAAACCATACTCACGACTTTAAATTGAAATAGATATAATTCTCGAATAATACACTTTAATCTTTTAAAAACATTAATATCCTTTGAACGTATAGAAATAAGCAATTTATTAACAATACCTTAAATTAATTATTTTCTTCTATCGTTCACGTTTTTATCAATTTCACTTATTGTTCTAGCTAACATTTTTACACTACTTTTTCGAGGTCGATATCTTGCTTTAAAGATGTTTTATTAAAATATTCTTCAACTTTTAATAAATTTAATTTCTTTTTGAAAATAAAATAAATTCTATTTGCTTAAGTTGCCTATTTTTTTTCCTTTGTAAGACTTTGTTCACACTTCATTTTTTATTACATTTAATATTTCTTTGAAATAAAATAATTTCTGTTTGCTTAAATAACTTATTTTTTTGAAAGGCTTAGCTTTATCAATAAAAAAAAATTATTTTGTTGTTCAAAAAATGTGTTTACCATAAATATCAAGATCTGAACTTTTTAATCATCTTTAACACTGCTAGTTGCTTTACAGATAATAAATCAAATTTATTGCCTTTTTTTCATAACTTTTATCTATATCGAACAACAAAAAGTAATAAAATCATGTAAATTGATGACTTAGTTTGAGTAGCTTTTCAAGACATTGTCTATTAATTTAATATTTTCTGCCGGTGAGATTTTCGTTAATCAAGTATAACATTTGAGGTAGATGCTTCAAACAGTTTTGTTCCTTTTAGAAATAGAAACTTCTATGCTTATTCAAAGTAAATTAATCATTTCAGAATGAAAAGTAAGTTAATCCGATTTTAGACTCATGCTTTGAACATTATTACATGCTTTGAAATAACGTTTAAAATACAAAAAAAAAAAAAAAAAAAAATCAATTCCTCCTAGAAGTAAAATATAGAGTTATACGATTTTGAATACAATTATTAAATATAAAACATCAATCGCATAATTGGTTCCATGGAATTATTTTTGTAACAAATGATTATAATTTGGCTATTTAACAACGCAAAAAAGAATTACCTTAAAGGACTTGATACAGCAAAAATTGTATATTGTTACCTTATTTACAATCAATAAATACTTTTATTCAGTTTAACATACATAATAAAATATCATTTCAAAGTACCTTCTATTTTTTCATATGAATGAAAAAAGAACAACGACTGAACAACCAATTAAATCGACTTCTCAAATTGACTTATTTTTCATAGCTCTGGCAGGCACCATGCTGTGTTCAATTCAAAATTACTTCTCTATATCAATATTCGTATAAATTGAAATAACTTGATCGAATATATATTTTAAACATTGAAACACAATATTTTTTTACTATTAGGGCTTCATAAAATGTAAACATGCTCGATTTGGTTAAAAATTGCATTTTATATTTCCCTAAATGGCCGAAATTAATCCCGTTAACTATCAGGAAATGTATAAATGTTCTTTTAATTATTTAAAAAAATAAAACAGTATTTTCAGCCATGTTTTTCGTATTTTTTGCATTGAACGATTAACAAATGAAGATTTACCATATAAATATGAAACCTTTTAAACTATTAGTGTAAATATTTAATGTTTTCAATACAGGTATTATAAAATTTAAAAAATATATATCTGAAAAATTTACTTTAATGAAAATCCCCCCCCCCAAATTTAAATATATCTTTTATTTAGCATATAGTGGGTAGTTTTAAAATTATCCTTGTAAATCATCGTATATAACATATTCTAAAGAGAGTTTTTATATCATTTTTACTGTGCAATTACTTTTTGATTTATAGCTGAAAACATTTAAAACACTATTGTACAATATACTGAAATTCATGTGCTATGTTTTCGAACCCAGTAATAATTGTACTATTTGTAACTATAAAACTATTTGAAATACAAACGTTGGAATAAATTTTGACTAAACTTTAATAATTGGAATTTTTTCGACAGTTGAATTGTACTCATATAACATTTTTGGTGTTTTTTTTTTAAAAAAATAACCCAAAATATTTCCATTTAAAATCTATTCTAGACTTTATGAGTCAGAAATTAATTTTCAAAGGAATAAAATTGTAAAATATAGTTAAAATTTTTTTTATTTCTCTTTATTTAAAAACAGTTACTGTAAACAACCAACAAATTAGCCATTCTACTTCAAAAGATAAAAGAGGAGGAATTCAACAACAATCCTTGAGATTAGTAAGCCGCGTAACAAAGTAGTCGGAAGTAAAGTCACACTTTTCTGCGATTATTTATCTTCATCACTGTAGTATGGCCGGAAGTGACTTCCTACATGTGTATTATTATACAAGATGTTTTCGAATATTATATAGTACTATGTGATAAAAAAAAAATGTAAGCATTGTAGCCATTGTTGCTGCATGTCTCTCATAACGGAAATACTTTTTCAAAATATTTAAACCATTTTTTTTCTTTTAATTAATTGAAAAAATATAATATGAATAAATTACCTGGAAGCAAATTTTAATCGTGAGTTTTTATTCCTACATGGAAAGTTTCAAGTTTTGATACTCTTTTAGTTGAAGTTTAAAAATTAACTTATTAACATTAAAATTATTTTGGTTATTTTCAAATTCCCCTTTTTTGTGTAAATAAAGTATTTGAGTTAATATAATTTGCAAAATTAGATTTGAGTCATTTAATATTAAAAAAGATTAATTACAATATAAATTCTTATTCTGTTAAATGTAAAAATGTTCATAGTCAAAGCACTAAGATTTAGTTTATAACAATCATTTTCACACTGCTTTAAATATGGTAGCAAATTTTAATCATCAGGTCTGATCGTATCACGCAAAGTTTCTGGTTTGAATATTATTTAGTTGAAGTTTAAAATTTTATTTTCCAATATATATATATATATATGCAGCGCTGTCAGTACAGCCCGCGAGTAAGGAGAGAAAAGTGAGTCTTGTGGAGTCAGCTGAAGGTCTTAGTAGCATGGGAGCAGTTGAGTAGGCCTCCCTGAAATTGCTACAAGGCTATTTTAATCTTAAAATAAAGTTTTGTTAATTTTTAAAAGTCGTAACTCATTTCACTACATTTTCGAACCACAATCAAACATTACACTGGCCTCAGTCAACAAGATATAGTGAGTTTTGAGTTTGTTCGGAATTGAGTGAATTTTGTGAAAATTCTGATTCCGTGGATTTGCGAATTGCAATGGATTTCCTAGCGAAAAGAAGAAAATTGGACTTGCAATACGTCACTCGAGAACTGAACATCGAGAATGATTCAGAGATGATAGTAATGGCACAGAGAAATGCTATTTAGAAAACAGAATTATATGAGGAAGTGTTTGTCAGAGAATTGCTCAAAACGCAGATAGAACATAGAAAAGAGATAAAAAGGAAACGCATGCAAGAATGGAATTTGAGATCCAGAAATTAAACTTAGTAAACGAAAGAATTAGAAGGAGAGAAACGACTAACTCAGAACTCGTTGTTAAATCGAAAGTAGAGTTGCAAAACTTTCTCCCAAAATTCCATCCGAAGAATAACGATATTAGCTTCTATCTATTGTTATTTGAGACATAAGCTAAAAGAGTTGAAATCAAAAAGAAAAATTGGACTTCTCATTTGATCGGACTATTGCCATACGATGTTGCATTTATGATAGCACGTGAAAACGGAGAAATCACAAACGATTTTGATAAGCTGAAAGAAATTCTCCTGAAAAGATATAAGTTAACTCCAGAAAAATTTAGACAATTGTTTGTGAAATATCAGGGAAAAAAAGGCATCTCTTGGGCTGATTACGCATACGAATTGACCAACTATTTCCACGAAAGGATTCGAGAGTTACAGATTAAATCTTTTGAAGATTTGTGCAACTTCATAATAACGGACCAAATCAAAAGGAGAACGCCTGAATTATATGGTCATTTTGTAACACCCGGCCAACCCGGGCGTTATCTTGTGCCATCACTAATATCTAATATTAAACAATACGACACCAATAATTACAGAACCACCAAAACAGCTTTCAACATTTATTAATATATATCTACTAAGACATTAATAATAGTGCTCTCTAGGTTAAGTTTATTAACACTTTAATTCAACCCACCAATAATAATCTAACAGCTTCTTACCAATATTTCGTACCAACTGCAATTCTGAATCTGGAACAACTGCTGAAAACACTAGAACAATTCTCAATCCGAGTGGTTTACACTCGGACCTCAACACTAATCTATAAGTCTGCCTTTCAATACTATAGCATTTAGATTCCACCTCCTCTCATTACAACGCCTCTCTGATCCTCCTTCGGATACTCTACTCCTTCAGATGGAGTTTATATACTTCTTAATTTAACCGCTTCAATTCATTCCTAACTGCTTTGCATATTACATTCTTCATCACGTTTCATTTTTGGTTGGGCAAAGGTTGTTTAGCTAAAGCAATCAATCTCAATTGAAAGTCCCCAAGGTTAGTGAAGAGAAACCGCGAATAGCCCAATGTCACAATTTTATTGACGAATGAACGCATTTCAAAAGACCGGATCAAATTGCCTCAAAATTAGACGATTAAGAAAATGCCAGAGCGAGTGTCAACAGAAAACCTACAGAAAATTTCCAGAGAGTATTCAGCTTTCATCAAACGACCGCCATGGGAAGAACAGAAAAATATAACTGTACGGAGATATATTCCACCTCATTCTAGAGAAAATACCAGAACTACAAAGAAGGGAGAAATAAAAATATCACCAGAAGAATGTTACATTTGAGGATTACAAGACCTGGTGAAGAACTGTCCAAATAGAAGAAAAGAGATCGGAAGTGAATTGTTATATCGATAGACACACGCGAGACGATCAGGCAGTAACCACAGAAATTCGAACTGAGCTCCTTTTAGAAAGCAGAAATAAGAAAAATCAAGGGAACTTTAATTACCTATGAGTGAACTCCAATATGCTGAAATTGCTGTCAACGGAAAGAGTGCAACGGCTTTAATTGATTCCGGATCGATGATAACTGTGTTGAACTCAGTTCTCATTGCGGATAAAAATAACGAGGAAGGAAAAATAACATTAAAAAGAGCATTCGAAGAAAAAAATAGTAGCCTCTCTTTCTAGTGTTCAGTTATGGATAAAAAAAACCAAGAAAAATGAAGCATTTTCGAAAGCTATTCAAGTGTTAGCAGCAATCCCGGATAAAATCCAAGGTCAAGCGATCATCCCATCAATTATATATCAACTGTTGCAAGAGAATATAAACGAAACCGCAAGCAGATTATTATTGAAGATTAATAAATATTGCTGTGGCGGACAGAAGTCCGATTTCATTAGGAGAGGAAAGGCAGAGAGCGGAGAGAAAACATTAGAAAATGAGGAATGTTTATTTTTGGAAATATTATTTCTCACGCAGGAGGAAAATGAATATCAAAATCGAGTGAGTGAAAGAGGTTAGCAGTTAAAATGTGACACGCTGAAAGATGTACGGAAACTATTTACTTTGAAAAAAGGGAATTTTTATTTGAGAGATAATCTACTATTCCACGACAATAGAGTAATTGGAGGAAAGGTGGCTCAATTGGTTTTACCTAAAATTAGAAGAATTCAATTAAATTATTTGAAAAAATTATTAAAATTGGCTCACGAATCTGTTTTTGGAAGTCATGTGGAATTCAAAAAAGACCCGTGAAAGAATTTGTTTTAAATTCTGGTGGCCTGATTTAAAGAAGGACATTTTAGAGTATTGCAAAATTTGCTATAATTTTCAGTTAAGAAGTCAAAAGAAAGCAACGGACAAAATACCTATAACCCTTGTTCTTAGGCCAGATTTACCCTTCGAGGTAGGGAATGTTGATATAATTGGCGAAAATGACCCACCGTCGCCCAGAAAACACAAATACTGTCTTGTTATGGTAAACCAGCATTCCTGGTGGCCGGAAGTGATTCCTCTTCGATTGTTGTCTGCCAAAACAACATGCGACGCGCTAATGGAGATATTTATGAGGACAGGAATTCCAAATGTCATTGCCAGAGACATGGGCACTAATTTCACTTCAAAGTTAACTCAGGAGTTCATGAAGCGCTTAGACTGAAGTGCCCCACAATTTTAAGTTTCTGGATATGAAGCGTCAAATGGACTCGTGGAGAGATACAACAAAGTATCAAAAAATTCATTGCACCACGTTATTTGGACTGATCCAAATAATTGGAACAAATATATACCGTACTTGCTTTTTGCATACAGAGAAGTCCCGAACTGCACAATGGGAGTTTTATCTTTCAAGCTGATGTATGGACGAACAGCTAGAGGACCTCTGAGTGTGTTAAAATTAAGCTGGTGTGGCGACATTGCGATTCCGTTAAACATTGGAAAATCCGTGGTGGACTACTTTCACGAACAAAAGATCAATGTAGAGATGGCCTCTGAGCAGGAGTCATTAATTGCCTCTGGAAGACAAGAAGCTTATGCAAGATATTTGAATATCAAGGTTCATTCCAAAAGTTTTGAGATGGGTGAAAAAGTATACTTATAGATACCTGATTCAACGAACAAGCTCTACGCACAGTGGACCGGCCCTGGAGAAATAGTTGGATTGAATTCTCCTCACTCTTATAAAGTGAAATTGAGTGATGGAAAAATTCGGCATTGACATGAGAATAAGATAAGGAAGTATTACCAAAGAGTTAATGTAATCGGGGTGATATTCGAAGACGATGAAGATTTTGGTGAAGTTCTTTCCATTCCTACTTCTTTCAGGCCCGGAATGAAAGAGTTATTGAAGCACATTGATGTAGGTCATCTGGAAGATGAGGAAGAAACCAAATTGCTAGAAATGTTAAGTGAGTACCCAAAACTGTTTACGGGCAATGTAAACATTGCTAGAGTTGATGCCCATAAAATCAATTTAAAGCCAAACGTCGAACGAAAAAAACCATTCATGTACAGGATCCGGGAAGCACTGAAGGGAAAAGTTGATCAACAAATCCAAGAATTATTGGAATTAGGATTAATTGAGGAAAGCAACGCTGATATTACATATCCGGTAGTATGTGTGAATAAGGAAGATGGATCCATGAGATTGTGCATCGACTACCGGGCTTTGAATTGTGCGACGGTAATGGATTATTTCCCTATGGAAGACGCAACAGAATTGATCCATTCGATTGGCAGAGCTAATATAATAACTACTTTGGACCCTTTGAATGGATATTGGGGAATCCCGTTGTCGGAAGAAAGTAAAGATTTTACTTCTTTCAAAACTCATAGCCAAATAGATTTAAAGTCATGAGTTTTCGACTGAAAAGTGCATCTGTTGTTTTTCAACGCATAATGAATAATGCACTTGCTCCTCATAGAGAATTCGCCCGTGCGTTTATAGATGACATCGCCATATTTTCGAAAAGTTTCAGTGAACATTTGCAGCATTTAAACATCATTATATCGAGATTGGAATAATTAAACTTCACTGTAAACCTCAAGAAGTGTGATTTCGTGAAACCTCAATTGAAATTTTTAGGACAAATTGTTGGGTCGGGAAGACATCAGCCTGATCCAGAAAAGATGCGTGCAATAAGAAACTAGCATCTCCGACAAATAAGAAAGAGTTACTTAGTGTTCTCGGTTTGTGCAATTACTATTGCGAGTACATTCCCAAATACTCGGAGCTTGTGTATCCCTTCACGGAGTTAACTAAAGAGAGAGTCTCCGACAAAATTCCATAGACTGATAAATATGAAGAAGTGTTCAAAAAATTAAAAGGTGCGCTTGCCGATGCTCCTTCCTTATATACTCCTGTGATGAACTGGTCGTACATCATTCATTCACACGCTTCATCAGTTGACATTGCTTCATGTTTATTCCAAAAGTTGGATGAAAAGACTTACCCAATATCTTATGCGATTCAGAAATTGACCAAAGTCCAGAAAGCTTGGTCAACTATTGAGCGGGAAGCATTCGCGATTGTGTGGAGTTTGAAAAAATCTGAATAGTGGGTGTTCGGCTCCGAAATTGAATTCTACAAGGATCATAATCAGCTCCTATTTTTAACAAAAAGTGCATCGCAGTCGTCTAAACTGCAAAGATAAGAATTCTCCCTCCAAGATTTAACATAACTCTGAAACATTGTGCGGGATCTAAAATGCTTCATGCAAATGCGTTATCACGCTTAGTGTGAACATCATTAATTATTGCTAAACTAAAGGATATTCTTTTGATTTCTTTATATGTATATCTGTGCTATTTTATGTGTTCTTACAATTCTTTTGCATTTAAGTATATCTTACTAATTTGAATCATTTTAAAATCATGAAATTTACATCAATTAACGTTTTATAATGTGTATGATTGTTGATGATTTGTAATGTGTAATAGTGTTCGTGCTTATGCGTTGCTTCTTTTCTAATAATTATTATTGTGCATTTAGTGTTAATAATTGTGAACTAATTATTTTGCATTGTGTCAATATTTTGAGTGTTACTCTTAAGAGTTTCAGCTGCAGAGTTAAATTTGTAAGCAAATGTAACGTCAGAGCTTGGGGAGGGGGATGTAGTGCTCCCCTCTCCTCCGAGCAATGGTACAGAGCCTCCGCTACGCAGCGCTGCCAATACCACCCGCAAGAAAGGAGAGAAAAGTGAGTCTTGTGGAGTCAGTTGAAGGTCTTAGTAGCATGAAAGCAGTTGAGTAGGCATCCCCGGGAGCGCTACAAGCCTATTTTAATCTTAAAATAAAGTTTTGTTAAATTTTAAAAGTCGTAACTCATTTCACTATATTTCCGAACTACAATCAAACATTATATATATATATATATATATATATATATATATATATATATACACTGCTGGCCATACGAAATGCAACACCCGGAAGGACCAGAGATATCAAAGAGAAATTTATTTGGCAGATAACATGTTGTACAAAGATTAAATGATTAAAATTACAGCCTCTTGTGAAGTGTATATGAGGACAAAATCAGTTGTTAGTGTAGCTACCATTGCTAGCTATAACCGCTGCCACACGCCTCGACATAGAATCAAAGAGGCTTTGGATGTATCCTTGGGGTACAGCTGTCTATGTGGCTTCCACATATTGCCAAAGTTGATCTGGTGTAGCAGTGGGCAGTGTATCCCGGGCCAGTCGTTGTGCAAGCATGGACCACATGTTTTCGATCGGCAATAGATCGGGAGAACAAGCAGGCCAAGGAAGCAATTCAATCTGATGGGTAAAGAAGAACTCTTGAACATTGCGTGCCACGTGTGTTTGCGCATTATCCTGTTGGAATATGGCTGATGGCAAGCGCTGAAGGTATGGGAGGACCACGGCCTCTAACACCTCAGAGATGTAGCGCTCGCTGTTCAGTGTACCGGTAATGCGTACTAGAGGGGTGCGGGAGTGAAATCCAATACCACCCCAAACCATGATACCGGTGGAAGACCAGGGTGGCTATGCATAACGCAACAGTTCAGCAGCCTCTCACCACGTTGTCTCGAAACTCGAATCCGACCATCGTGATATTGCAGGCAGAAACGGGATTCGTCAGTAAACATAATGTTCCATTCCGCTGTCCATGTCCGCTGTTCATTGCACCATTGGCGGTGCAAACGCCTGTGGTTTAGAGTCAAGGGTAAACGAAGCAATGGATGCCTTGAGGACATTCCACTCTGATGCAAATGGCGTCGAATGGTACGAGCGGACACTGAATGATGCGTAGCAGACAGAATCTGTTGTGCTATGGTTCGTGATGTGGCTAAGCGATCTATCACTACCAAGCGCACAATCTGCCTGTCATCACGGGCAGTGGTGCAAGGAGGTGGGTGCGATCGGCCCCGTCGGTCCTTCGGTCCCTCCTGCATCACAGTTGTTTGGTTTCGTCCAACACGTTGACCGATTTCTCTAAAAGAAAATCCGCAATCCCTATAGGTTACTATTCTTCCTCGATCGAATTCAGAATTTTGGTCAAAAGACCCTCGATGTCTTCTACGAGGCATAAGTAAACAGCTTACGCAAAAAAAAAAACCGCACGAAAAAACAATTGCCGTACTTCAAATCGCCAATCTGTTCTCCCCTTATATAGTTCTTGCGAGTGGGGCTACGGTCGCCCGTGATGTGCGTATTTGCTGCAATGGAAATGATTTACACAGTTCATCGTCGCAAACGCATGATGTAAATTTCACATGGTTTGCATGCTTCCTTCAGGATGTTGCATTTCGTATGGCCAGCAGTATATATATATATTATTATTATTAATTGTTTTTTTATTATTGATTTTTTTCAAACTCGATTTTTTTACGTTTCATTAAATGAATTTACTGTATAAATATAATTTGAATAAAAATGATTGAATTATTTTACATTAAAAGCATTAAATTTAAGTTCAATTTTCAAGTTCTTATCCTTTTAAACGTAAAGTTGTTTATAGTTGACTCTGAATATTATTTCGTTTAAAACGACCATCTTTCCATAAAAGAAATTATATACGGATAATATTTTTGTACTTAGTTCTATTAGCATGAAAGATTTGGTTTAAAAACTTTAAATTATATATATAGGAAAATTACGTTACTCAACAGTAAGCTCATTGAAAAAAATTGCTTATTTTAATAATACAGCGGTGTTTTTTTATGTGAATTGAGAATTTATCCATTATTATTTATAACGAAATTTTATAAATCTTCCTAAATAAAAATGAAAATTTAATATTCTTTTTCACATTTAGTATTTCTATATTCTTCAGAAAGAACAATCTTATTGAAGAATATAGAATATCAAATTGTTTGAAACCTTTTTCTTTACTTTTGTGATAATTTTTGTTCTGTATTTTTGATCCAAAAATTTGACTTATATTCTGAAAACTATGGGAAATACAAGGTATGAGTTACTTTAATAAAAACTGTTATAATGTAACATATTGAAAGAGACCATTGTTTTTTTACAATTGAAAAGGAACTGTGTTTAAAAATAAAATTTTTGAATTCACTGAAAACTTTATTTTCTTACGTAAACATTGTTACTCTATATTTTAAGATGTTTAGAATACTCCGTAATAAATATATTATTCTCCTCTGAGATTTTTCTGAAAATATTTTCCATTTTATCTTCTTATTTCTCAATATGTGAAGAATTTGCTGTCTAAATGTGTTGCGGTTCATGTATCTTCTTTTTACAATATGTGTACATTTTTTTCCCAAAAAAAAAGCACGTATAAGCTCTCTAATTTCCGTTTTTAGTTTTACTCTTTACACAATAAACTAACATTTAGTATAATATTACAAAAACAAATTTGAAACAAAAAAAAAAATTAACGTTACAAAATACATTTTAAGCATAACTCTTACTTTTCAAAAGTAGAAACTTTTTTTTACTGAAAATTTATTAAAAATACATCTGTTTGTACTAATTCAAAAGATTATTATTGATAAGTACCCTTTCTGTAATGAATTGTAAAGACAAATCTTTCCTTTTAAACACAGGCATTGAGCACTTATAGATACATCATTTTTAACTGAATGGTTGGAAAAACAAATGTCTTCTTTAACATCGATTGCCTCATGGAAGCTTTCTCGAGAATAAAAATTGTAAAGCTTACACTCTAAGGCACTTCACACTTCAGGTTTCAGAAACATTCGATCTTTCGAAGGATGTAAAATACCTCCATCTCCTTTTGCATAAACTTGAATGTACACTTGAGTTTGTTTTTGAAATTATTCACCAAATGGAATGCTTGTCCTCCTAGATGAAACATATGATGTGGTAGGTTGTCCATGAAAAGTTCTTTTGCATTTCTGAGGATCCTTCATTGTACATTTTTCATTCAGCACATTTTCTGAGCATTATTATTCGTTCGATCATACTTGCGTCACAATAGCCATTTTTAAGAATTGAAAGAAATCCAGATTAAAAATGTGGGTCTATATTGTTAATGAATGAAAAAATAATAACATTTATACAATATTCATTATTACCTTCAAGTCGTATACATGATAGAAACATAATGAAGTATATGTTCATTTGTGTAAAGCGTAAAAATCAAAATGGAAACTAAAAAGCTTGTAAGTACTTTTAGTGAAAAAAAACAGTCAAACATATAGTAAAAAAAATATGATAATTGCAATGTATTGAAATAGCAAATTTTTCAAGCAATAAGAAATTACGAGATAAAGTAAAAAAAAATATATTTTTTAAATTTTATGAAATCTCAGAAGGAAACAATGTATTCATTACGGAGTTTCAAAGAATTTTAAAATATAGAGTAATAGTGTTTACGTAAAAAATTAACGCTCACAGTGAATTCAAAAACATTTTTAAATGCAGTTTCTTTTCGACTGTAAAATAATGATTATTTCGGGACCATACATCATTACATTATAAAAATTTTAAAAAGAATATCGTTTGATGCCTGGTATTTACATATTGTTCAGAATATAAATCAAATCTTTGAACATCTGAAAAGTTTAGAAAATTAATGACTACAAATGTAAAAGTCCTACGCAGGTCCATAAAGAACAAAAGACTGTGGCTGCTCAAGGACGGTGTGATTCTTTTCCACGATAACGCGCGTCCACATGGCTCCAGGATCACAAACGCGGAATTGACCAAGTTCAAATGAGAGCAGTTTGACCATCCGCCCTACATACCGGAAATGTCGCCCTGCGATTTCAATGTGTTTGCTCCCTTGAAAAAATATAAAAGGGAAACTCTTCAACTCCGACAGCGAACTCAAGAACGCTGTGTGTGAACGCTGGGTCCCGTCATGGCTACAGGAATTCTGGTACCAAGGAATCCTTCAGCTCGATCAATGGGATCGTTGAGCTCAAGCCTATGGTGTAATACTTTGAATAAGGCCTTCATTTATACCTACAATGTCGTTTTGTACTTTTTCATTTGAACATACTTTGTATGCATATTATCACGTAGATATTGAAGCAGGTTGAACTGAATATGCAATTGATAAATGAATAACGAGATTCATTAGTAGATTAAGAACAGCTACACTTGGTTTGGAACTCTCCCAGTCTTTGAACACATAAATTTATATATTGCATGAGAATATTCCAGAACACTTCTCTGGCAACAAAGAATATTCTGGAAGGTTCTAGAAATTATAGAAGAGATATCAGAGATAAATTATACATAACATTAGCGCGACTTGGTAATGTTGTCAGCACTGGATTTGGGATCCGGGAACTCTCGTTCTGTAGATGAGCGCTTTACCATTGCGCCATCAGTGCTTACACGCTTCTTGGCATTGCTCTTTTCTCGGAAAATAGCGTCCCACTGCTTAAGATAATTCTGTAGTACAACTCTCATCCGTGAGTCTGTCATGCGTCCCAAATACACTTGACATGCATCCTGAATACACACTTCTTAAACGTCTGTTTGCTCTTCGCCTAGGATTAAGCTCGTCAGAATCAATTGAATCATCTGGAAACTGGATATGGGCATCGGGATTACATTAGATCTTCATTCGAAGAACAAATATCACATCTATTGTCCATCTGTATTGTGAATTGGGATCAAAGTCTTGAACTTGTTAGGTTACGTCAGTTAGTCATCTTAAGACTTGATAAAGGCCGAAGTACCTTTTAAGTAACTTTTCCGACAGACCTACTTTTCGTACAGGTGTGAAAATTCATACGAGATCTCCAGATTCATAGAAGATTATTCGATGTTTGGATTCATACCGCCTTCGATCTATTTTTTATACTTTCAAGGTTCTCAATCTCTCCAGAGGTCTAAAGTCTTCGGCTCTTGATTGTAATATAGTAGTGTAGTTTCCTTTGGTTTCTTCAGTGTGAATCGAGAACATAGTATAAAGTGTCGTTCTCGACTTCACTCCTATGCATCAGATAAAACGGTTGTGAACCGATTGTGTGCTGCTTCGATGTTGTATGCAAAAGTAACGAAGGGCAATATTTCAACCCAATCCTTCTGCTCAACTTCAACATACATAGACAGAATGTTTTATTAAAGAGCTCTGTTAGCCCATTAGTTTGGGGATGGTATGCAGTCGTCATTCGGTAACTTCCCAGGGGTGATTAAGTTCAACTACTAATTTCGTTTGAAACACTTCCTCTCATCTGTAATGATTACTCGTGGAGTTCCATGTTTGAAGATGATGTCCTCAAGGAAAAACTGGTAATTCGGCGCTTCAGCAGTAGGTAACGCCTTCGGGACTGCATGGTGGGTTAAGTAATCAGATCTGTACAGATGATGATTAATTTATGATCCCTCAGTAACTTTGGAAATCGTTCAAGCAAGCTTATCCAGATACAATGGAATAGTGTGATTGCGGGAGGGATAGGTATTAGATGATCCGCCGGCTGAAGAGGAATAGCTTTTCTTCGTTGACATTCACTGCAGTATGTAACATATCGGCGTACAGTGCAATATACTCTATACTCACTCTATCATACGTTCTGACAAATCCTCAGTGGCCTGCTATAGGAACGTCATGAGAATATCGGAGTATATCTTTGCGTAGATGTCTCAGAATAACAGGTAACCACATCTTTCCATCTGGATCAAAGTTATTTTTGCATAGTACTCTAACCATTTGATTCATTTTTAGTAGACGTCATTTTAATTTTTCGCTTAATTTACTTTCTTTGGAAAACTTTTATAATACATTGTGTTTTTCTCTTTTAATAAAGTTTGCATATTTATTTTTACTAATGTTTGTTTGTATTGTTTTTTCTGCATATTATTATGGATTTGTATATATCTTTTTACTCAAATGTACAGTAACGATTTCTTACTTATTGCATAATTCGTTAACAACTTAGATTATAGCCTAACTTGCTTTTGATTAAAGTAATGGTGTTTAATTACACATAAATGTCAATATATATATATATATATATATATATATATATATATACACATACACACACACACACACACACACACACACACACACATATATATATATATATATATATATATATATATATATATTAATAAAGGGTGATTGAGTGACAACGAGGTGTGTGATTTAGTGTGACTTAATGTTATGAATCAGGTACAATGAGTTACGAAAATATCCAACAAGTTTATCTAATGCAGTGAATAAAGACTTATTATATATAAAAAACTCTTGTGAGTGTATATTCCTAGACAGCTTAAGTTACACAGTTTTGCCCAAAGCCAAACATGGAATTACATATAAGGCAGTCTTTGTTTTGTACGGTTTTTTCCAAGTCATAGTGTATAATATATATATATATATATATATATATATATATATATATATATATATATATATATATATATATATATATATACGAGTATTTTGATGAAAGAAAAAAATATATATTCAATTCTTCATGCAACATAAAAAAGTACTGTCTTTGTAACTGGACGAAACAACAACCGAATCAGACTCAATTATTTCCTTTTCCTCCTACAGACATGCTGAATGTGAAGTTTTTGGAAATATTAGAAAAAGAACTTTTTCCATGCATTTGATTTGCGAATCGATCGTTTGTCTATTGTTGAGGAATGCTACTTGCGCTGAAATTGCGTCCGGAAAAGAAACATTCTGAAAGAACTTGTGTGATTTATTTTTTTACCCACCTTTCTGTTTTCTTTACAGAAAATCTTCGAATTAATTTGATTCTTTGGTGAAAAGAATTCCTGAATTCATCATTGCTTTACGAAGTTAAGAACAACTTGCTAAAGCAAAGACATTAACCAGTTCGGAATTTTCTTAGAACTTTTGAAACTTCATTTTTTTATGGAATAAGGATCTACTTGCATAGAATTCTTCCAAAGTCAGAGGGAAAGAATACCTTTTTCGGTAACTTTGGAATATTTGCATATATATCCTTATCAACTGAACTTTAGTAATGTTTGGTTTAAACCTTAATTTTTTCATGAAATTAATCTGATCAAAGTAATTAGGAAATATAAGTTGTAAAGTTTGTAAATAATACAACACGCATAGAGTAAACTAATATTTGTATAATTTAATAAGTCACATGTTTTATATTTGATATTATTTTAAAGCTGATTGACTAAACTACATTTAAAAAATACAGAATTTTTTTTTCTGCATAATTTCTTTTAAGTCATTTAAAAAATATGGAGAATATGTACGAGTTCCTCAACTGAAATAAACTGTGGAAGTGAAATTCTCCTTAATAATAACGTCAATTAGCCATTTTGATTTCATGAATATATTGTCAATCCTATGGAATTTCTTTTGCAGTCCTTAAATTTAAAATATTTTATCTATATCAATGTGAAAAAACGAACCCTAAAGAGAAAAAACATTAAAGGTTTCTGCAACATTTAACTCTCTCCCTCCGATTTTCAAAGATATTTTTAACCCTGTTTCAATTACTGTTTTGTGGATTTTTCGGTCTTAAAGAAATATTCTTACATATTTTCAAAATTCTAGAAGAAAATGTGATTCTGCAGAAACCTTCATTATTTTTTGCTTATTCGGATGCATTTTTCTTGCATTCAAATAGATAATATAGAAAATATTTGAGGCCTATTGTAGAAATTCCATAGGAAAAACGCTTCATTCTCGAAATCAAAATGGCTGGTAAGCAGGAGGCCTAATCCATGATACCAAAATGTTTAAAAGATAAATGCAAACTTAGTTTGTTTTAAGTAAATCTCCGGTTTCCCATTTCTGTTCACATTAAAGGTCCGATTAAAATAGCCACTAGTCCTTGTAGTTTAGATCTACGATCAGATGACGAGTTCGACACCTGTGCTGGCATCCCAAACCCTTCCAAGGAACAAAAGAATTTTTAACTCCGATATATTCAATATGTATCAGTCTTGCTATTCGTTGGGTTAAGAATTACGTATACACTGCTCATAGGTTAGAAGTTATTTACAATCTAGACTACTTCGAACACAAGTTCTCAATGAGAACTGCTGTTTTTCCGTTTTCATTTAAAATTCCAATAAATACCAAACCAGTAAATTAATTCATTCAATTTATCAGATCATATTAAATATATATAAAATTTTAATATTAGAATTTCAACTCACACAGCGTGAATAGATTGAAATGAAATCTGTATCCTTCTTTAATATCTAATTAGTTTTGTTTAACCCCAAATTATATTTATGGTTATTATTGTTGAATATTTTCACCGGAAGTCAACTTGCTAATTTTATAAATATGATTCTCCGACAGAAATCCATTTAGCAAATTAGAGTTCCATCTTGGAAATAAGAGCTAAGTTTTCAGTTTATTAAAGAATCAGTATAAAGTGATTTAACTTAGATTTTAAATTTGAGGTAACTACAACGGATTTACATAAGAAAAAGTGTTAATATATTAATAATTCATAACTTTGTCTCCTTATGAATAAGAAATAATTCCAATGTATTTTACATAAGAGGAAATGTAATGCATAGTTTTTAATGGCTCTAATTCTTAATTTTGTTATGATTCCCTAACCGTAATATTTTATATTTTATGCTTTTGGAATAGAATTTGCAATGTAAACCAATTATTATTTCCTCTGGGTAGTTTATTTGTAGATGACGAATGTTAAATTCAGACATGCAAAACAAATTGAAATTACTTGTTCGCATTACAACTAAAAGATAAACAAATTTTCCAGTCGTATTGAAAAAGTAATTACGTGGAGATAAAATCTAATATATTTTCAAATGTTACGTTTCTTCTTCATTTAGTAAACTATTCTGACATTCAGTTCTTCTCTCTCCTTATTTGAGGAGTTTTATTCACACAATTGAATCAAGGAAATTTTAAATATAACTCTGTTCTATAAATATACATTAGCACTTTCTTAAATAAAAATAATACTATTTAGCTTCTTGAAAATGGAGAATTGTAAATTTGACTATGCGCACGATAGATAAAAAAAACCTTTTCCTTGGAGATGTTACATATTTTATTCAAAAATTATCCCATTAATAAAAATTATTTAAGAAATTTTTTTATTACAATTGAAAAAAAAAAAGATATTTCTGATAACATAAATAAATCTTTTAATAACGATTCACAGATAATTCCGTAAATTCCAAATTACTTCTTTTCTCAGCACATCAGCACATTCTATGATGTTTTCTCTTTTACGACAAAACTTACTAAAAATACTACTGATAAAATACTTTTTAATATAATACTACACAACCTTAATTTTATGAATTATGCTGTCAAAAATAATCGATAACAGTTTTTTTCTAAAAACACTCAGTTGAATTTCCAACCCTGATTGAGTCTAATAAATCTATTTCTATAAATTTCTGAGGATAATTCCCAGAAACCTTAATAATGATTTCTTTTATTTTATATATTCTTTGTATAAATTTCTTAGTTTGTAGCTTATCTAAAGTCGTAAAATCGTTTTTTTAAAGCAAAATAAGAAAAACGACATTTTATATCATTAATATGCATAAAAATACAAGTAAAAATAAATAGAGTTCTTTGCTTGTCTGCATTTTAAATAACTCTCGACATTATCAAACAATAGAAATCCTTCTTTTCATTACTTGGATTTCAACCGAATATAATTTATTTTTCATATGGACCGGAAAGAGAATAAATCATTAATCTTTTTATCAAATATTTCCCTGCGGGCAAAGAGTTGTTTGAGAAAAAACAGAAAACAGATATAATTCCATTTTATAATAAAAGCACTAAAGGTGTCGTCGGTAATAGTAATATACAAGCTGCAGCGCATATATATGCAAAGTGGAACTGGGAGATGATTTACATATTTATTCTGCAACATAATTGACCTGACTTCTATAAATGCATACGTTGGTTTTATGCATGAAAATCCTTCTTGCACTCAAAACAAGCTATACAAAAGATACCTTTTTCAAAAAGGATTTGGAAAGCAGCTCAATAAACCTCATAAATACTTCAGGATGGAATATAATTCTCAATAACAATAAAGAAGTTGGCAGTTGCAACTGGTGAAAAAGCAAAAAATATCAAAAGATGCAAAGAATACGGTCTAAAGAGAGATCTAAAAACGGAAACGAGGTGTCTTTCATAATGAGGAGTTTTACAAGTGTATGTACATGTATACTGTACTGTTCGTAATTACTAAAAAGATATCAAGTATATTGGATATAAAGAGTAATAAGTTTTTAATTAAAACTATTCTATTACATTTCGAGCTTTTAAATACTTAAAACTAATTATGCAAACAAAACATTGTACAGTGAAAGGGTAGGGAAGAAAGAAAAAAAAGTCAAGTGGAGAGATATAAAATATATAAAATGTACAATCAATTTTAATAAGTACAAAAATAAATGAAATAAAGTTATATAAAATTTATATGTTACGACCTACAATAAATATAAACCTAACTGAGTCTATCAATCCGTGTTGGTAAAAGATAAATGTTTTTTTCAACAGAGTGTGAATGTTAAGTACTCTGAATAAAATTCAAAATATTTTTCAGTCACATAGATTTAGTAAGCACTTTTGTTTCTTCCAAAAAGTTTCTAAGAATTTACTTAATTCAAATCACAAAAGAAAACTTAAACATTTGAGACAATTCTAAAGAGAAGTTTTGTAGATACACACTAGAAAATACTTCGTAATAGTTAACAACACGAAATCCAATAGTTATTCATGGAGTCCTTATTGTTATTCTGCACGAAAGAGAAAGAGTAACATATTGGTAATGAAGACTTTTCCCCCCACAACTGGTAAATGACTCTCCACAAAATACTACACGCTGTCCAGTAAGTGAAATTAAAATGAATCAAAAAATGAAATAAATATTTTGGGATCACTATGTTTCGGTTTAATACTTATAGATTCGATTTTTATTTTTTCACTGAGCAATGTATTTACTACAAATACTTTTCTTCGCTTGAAAAGAAACATACGAACTTTAATTTTTTTTTTATTAGAAACAATATTAGAATATGAGTGATAATAATGTTCCATTTATGATGATTTCTTAATGTTATAGATTATATTCCTGTGGTTCAATTATACTTTGCTTAAGAGAAAATAAGAACAAAAAATCTTTATTCATAAACTATTATCTAAGAATAAAAAACTTGACAGTGTTAACAAAAACAATATTCTTATGGAATACAAATAATTCAATTATTATTAATCTAAATAAAAGGGAATTTTCACAATTCATAAGCAAACCACATGGATTGTTGATTCATTAGCATTGTACACTAAGATGCAACACTAGAGCCTTTCGCGAAAGACCTCGAAATTCTAACTCATGGTCAAATGACGAAGACTAACTATATTTATGTTGATAGTTCCACTCTCCAAACTTCCACATCACTCTAATGGAAAGATCTCGACATTAAATTAAACGTGTATCGGCCCCTCTACATGGTGGAGTGTTAGACATATGAAAATGTAATTTCGTTATTAGGGGAATACCCTAATTTACAAATTATTTGAATATTGATTTTTGAAACAAACAAGAAGAAAGTTTACTTTGTATTTTTTTTTTCTTTTCTGAGCTTTACCCTTTCTGTTTATTGTTTTATTTTTCAGTAACTTAATTTCATAAAATTCATTCTTATTTTGTTTTGAAATTGAAGGTTTGTATAAGGTTTTCACACATCCGGGGTTACTTTTTCACGAAAAGTTTCATGTCTAACTTTAAATAAATCTCTCAATTTAAAGTTTTTTTTTTTTAATTTAAAGTAGTTAGGAAAGAATTCAATCATCATAATTTTTATTTATGTCTTGAATCATTAAGTGGAATAAATGTGTTTTGTTTCGATTTGTATACTTATTGTTTTCATAGCATCTTTGAACATCTGTGAGTTAGGCATACAGATTTCTCAGACAAATATGTTGGAAGGGCTTAAACGTGTTGCAATTTATATTAACAAATTTGATATTTAATAAAAAACTGAAAAAGATTCTATTAGATAAAAATAAAACAAAAAAGAGAAATTCATATCGAAAGATAAAGAATCTTTTTAAGTAATATTTTCAAATAAGCGTGAATGTTATGATTTATACTAGGTTTTAACTGGGATTGAAAATTACTTCCAGTAATGATGTTATTAGAGAAATTTAAGTAAATGTATTGAAGTAGTGGACTATATTACAATATATAGATGCCCTAAAGGGTGTGTAAAACGGATGGACCACAGATCACAATTATTTATCCTAATAACGTGTCTACGAATTACGAAAGAGTAGATTTATTAGATGCATATATATGCCAAAGTATATTTATTAAATGCACATTTATTCCTTTAGGAATAGTATATTATCATGTATTTTATGTCAATTTTGTTATTGATTAATTTTGATAATATTATAATATTTTCTAGTATTTACGATAATTAGATTATTTATATGCTAAAATTAATGCAAATCTAATACTACGAAAGTGCTGGAGTCAAAGTGTAGCTCCTGTTCTGGAAGGAAGTTATACATAATACTAGTGTACAATGTTGTCTCACTTATATTATTTAATATTTTAGATGTACTAGTATTTCGTTTATTGCTATTATTTTGCTTCTTTGTATTATTATTAAATGAATCTTATATACTATGATAAGTGATTTTATTTAATGATAATTTGGTAAGAGTACAAATTCTCGCCAGTTACTCCCTCTTAAAATTGGTGGGGGAAATATTAGGATAGTTACTTTTAATTTAACCAAATTTCTAATTTCTGTTTATTCTTTGTTTTCTTTCCTTGCATATTTCCATTTTATGTTCAATAATTATTTCCTTAGCAAAGAGCAACAACATTAAATTTTCAATCACATTTCATTTCTTTTCATGGTCATATTCCGAACTCTATTTTATGTGTTCGGAATATGACACATAAAATAGAGTTCACGAAATACTAGTACATCTAAAATATTAATTCGGAATCTCTAATCAAACCTAAAATACTGTAGTTGCACTTGCAATTTTGAACTTCCAGATTTGATTTTAAATAAATAAAGAATTTTAAAATTTTTGAAGAATTTTAAATTTAAGAATTTTTACATCTGAAAGTCTGCATGATTTACAAAGTATCACACACTCACCCCCCCATATATATATATATATATATATATATGTGTGTGTGTGTGTGTGTGTGTATGTGTGTTCTTTTGAGGAAAGTTTAGCAAGTACAACGAGTTTAATTAAACACAAAACTCTTAAGCTATTACGGAATTTAAAAATGCTGTATTTTCTTTTCTTTTTGATTTTCTTTCTATTTATCTTTGATTTTTCAACCTGTGGTCTGTATTTCTTTTTATTGTTTTCATTGTACTATTCTTATCATATTATTCATGCGTCTAGTATTCGTTCTGTGGTATATTTGTATCTTACTGAACTCCTTATACGTTTCTGTTGTTTTACATTTTTCATTTGTGTATATATATTTATAGATACAAAAATGTATTAGATTGTTCTATTTTATAACTTTTATTATTTTTTTTTACATTCTGTTTTAATATTAGTTTTCTTTGTTTTTGTAATTATGTATTAATAATAATTCTTTATATTTATTTGAATTACTGTTTTAATTATTTTACATATAATTTGAAATTTGAATAGAAATACACAACAAAATGTTACAATTATAAACAAGTTTAGGAAACAAATCTCAAAAGATATAAAATAATATACTACGGGAGAATTTATTATTATATTATTGAGTAAAAACGTACACACAACAAACCATATCCACATAAATATACAAATAAATCACTGTAAATTGCAAAAAAAATTGAACAAAAATAAAAATACATATTTAATTACAAAAGAAAAAAATATGTATTTAAGATAACTTTCAAAAAGCAAAGAAATTATGTGAAAAATTAAAATGTCATATACTAAAAGTAATTGCTGAAGAAATAAAGAAGTAGAAAAATTGTAATACCCAAAAATTAACGAAAAGAAAAAGAATGGAATTAATATATTTAATGTTGTAACGGACTGCAAACTATTAAAAGCTGAGTTATTCCAGAATTAAAACATATATAACCTTTGGGTTAATTAGCGCCATTGTAGAAAGTTAGAAATCGACAAGTCTAAGTATGTAGAACGGTTAAGACTTATTTGAATATATTAATTTACATTTCTTCGTAGTTTGTAATTATCAATATTTGCTATGTAATTAGTAATTTTAAATATATCAGGTTAGAATTATATAAACTTCTTTAAATATATTACTCTACAAGTATGTAATTAGGAATATGTTGGTGTCCTTGTTCAATTGTTTATTTTTTTGTCAATTTCTGTTATAAAGTAATTTGCTGAGAGATATGGCTTGGATCAGAAAATGTTTTTTTAACAAAAACTTCTATCGAAAGCCAGAAACATTTTAAATTAGTTTATCTCCAAGTTTGTTCCTTTTTTCTTATTTCAGTGATTTCTAATTTGCTTATATATAATGATTATTTTGTACTTAATTATATATATATATATATATTTAATTTTAACATCAAATGCTATAAAAATATGGCCTTTAAATTACCTAAAAGGCTTTAAATTAACTGTTTACTTTGAAATTAATTAAATTTGCTGTTATCTAATATCAAAGATCAGGTCTAAAAATCAAAACAAATGTTTCTTAGGAAGAATTATAATATTCCTGTTATTTAAATAAATTGAAACATTTATATATCAGTTTATAATACAGTTTCCATAAAATTTAGAAACATTTATATAGTATTTTCTTAAAATGTTATTTTAATATATTCATAAATAAAAACTTATTTACCATTGCTTTATAGGAGCAAAAACAAAGACTATATAAATAAGAAGACAGTGCGTCGATCCAATCCCAAAAATGAATAATACAGTAAAATATAATTAATTGTCTACACAAAGAGTAGTCAGAATATAATATTAATATTGATGTATAATTATAATGAAAACCTTTTCCAAATTAGGACTCTATATATTCCTAATTAAGACTCAAAAATAAAAATTTTAAATTATCTTAAAATTATTTTGAATAAATAAACAAGTTTATAAGTTTTAATAATTGTCTCTGTATTAAATTATCGATTCTATAATCAGAAACGCAGCAAATCAAAATATTTAAAAAAAAGATGATAAAATGCAAATGATCAATGAAACTAAAATTGAATAACAGTTTATTTTGGCAATCATGTTAAAAAATATTTTTTAAATTTCAAAAAACTGCAACGCTATTCATAAAAAATTTCAGAACTCAAAAATAATGCCCAAAATTAATAAAAAAAAAAAAGGATAAAAGAATTTATTAAATGGGTAAAATAGAGCTTAACAAATATGCATTTTTTCTCATCTACAAGCCTTAATCAAGGTTTGGTCGCTTGGAATGTCTATATTGAGTTAGACAAAAAAAAAATGGCGATATTTATATATCTAGGGATGATAACATCATTCTTGAAAATTTATAGAGGATAACTAATTAGAAATATATATTATATATTTCACAAATATCTTGTAATAATTTCGTAACTTTCATAGCTAAATTTTAGGGATATGACAAAATATGGGTGGAAAGGTAATTTAACTATTAACTTAACCAGAAACATTTCGTACCAGAATAATTTAAATTTTTGTAATTTTTTTTTTCATATTAATATAAATTCGATGAAACAAGCATAATTCTATCAGTTCGATTAAAATGGATTTCGAACATCAGACACTGGTTTTAATAAGTATTTGATTCATTTAATATGCAGTTAATTAAACCCTTTTCTTGAAAGTGCGATTACAATAATGGGGATTAAATATAAATAGCGATTAATAATAAGAAGAAATCAAACAAAATTGATCGATCATGTCATTAACATAAGAATTTATTAAGAGTTACGGCAAAACTAATCTCATATGCTCTTAATACTCTGCTGCTTATTTTCAAGTAAATATTTTAAATACTGAGTCCTATTCATATCTTTTCATTGGTTTCACTTAAAATATTTCTGAATTGTACTGATCACCGAGTAATAATTACTTTTTAAGCCTTTTCCGTCCTACCAGGAAATCTTCTTAAATTATTAATTTAAGCAATAAATTATTTGCATTCAAGAAGCTAAGTAAAATATTAATTTTTCGGCACAATATCTTAATACCTAAAACAAACTTTCGAGCCGAACGGAGTTGTAATCTTTTCTAATAAAATTCTCAAAAGGAAATTTCTCTCATTATCGCTTCATTAATATCTGCGCGAAAAATCAATATTTTTCATCAAGGAATTATTGATTTATAGTGTCCGTTATTTACCATTGACCTTTCGAATCGTTAGCATATTTGAATTTCAACGGCCCGGAAGCAGTATTTCTAAATCTAATATTTATATAAATCGTTTCAACAGTTACTGAAGCGAGTCTTTTTCGTTTATTCTAGTAGTAATCTTTATTTCATTTGAATTAAATAAACACAAATTAACGATACGAATAAAATCTGAAATAATTCAAGCTCGAAAATAAAAACTCCATAGGTACCCTTAAATCAGAAAATTTAATAGACAATATGCAACAATGCAAACATAGATTGCGCTGTGTTAATGATAATTTCCTTATGATTATGCAAAATTTCCGGATTAAAATATATTTCTAAACATTCTCTTCTCTTTAGTTTGCTTAGAGCAAATATTTTTATTTCTTACTAGATACTTAATTAAGATATATATTATTATTCAAATTTTAAACACGGTTCCCATTTAAATAAAGTAAATATAAGCCTTTTTAATTATATGCCTGATACAACTATGAGAAACAGAATTAAATTATCAGCCTAAATGGAATTAGTTAATTAAGTCATAAAAACAAAAAATCTTGCAAAAAAACAAATTTGTTGCCTGATTATTACGTAACACATAGCAAACTACAAATATTATGCCATCAGTTCTTCGTTTCCATTCAGCCATTAAATATATTTCAGGTTTTCTCGTAAGCATACGTTTAGGGTTAACAGGACATGTGGGAGAAAATAAAATGTCGAATTTAAGACTCCTTGTTTTTGGGACATTTAGGTTTTAAAATTATTTTCACAGCTTAGAATTTTTGTGCGTCTAATATAGATATTTCAATCGTTTTATAAAACTGTAAAAGTAATTTTTAGTCAAAATGTTTTTTTCCTTAATTGAATATGGGCAAAATTTTCAGACTTTTTTTCGTTTAGGCACCATTTTTTTTGAAAAAAAATATTCCTTAAATATACAAATTATTTTATTCCTGATATATAAAGTAATGCATACAAAAGTAATGAATCAACTTTTTTATTGATATCATAGTATATTTTCTATGAAAAAATTGTAAGACTTCGTAATTTTGAAAATTTTAATTTTATTATACAAAACAAATTATTTCTTAAAATTTAGATATTAATTAAAGGAAAATTATTTTTGGTTCTCTATATCCATAGATATCCGATATAATAGCATACAATATTTGGTACCATATAGTGTAATAGTTTTGTCAATCGGTACCTAAATACAAATATATCTCAAAGATCATGCCCAGATTGAATTAAAACTAGAAAGAAAGTTTTGAGTAAAAAATTACTCTCGTAGTTCTATATAGAGATTGAAAATTCATTATTAATCACACATAAAATCTAAGCAGCTTTAACAATTTCAAAAGACATGTATCATAAAAAAAAGAAGTCTTAAATATGGTGATATAATTTTCCTCGCATGCCCTGGTATCCATTAGTACGATAAAGGAAAACGAGGCATGCCCTGGTACCCGAATTCATTTTTCTTTGTACTTTTTTTTTACAAAAAAATGTAAGTTTTTAATGCCTTATTTAGACAAAATGTGAAAACTATCTATCTTAATATCTTATGGTAAAACAATTTACGTATAATATCACAGATATACATGAAAGTTTGCAGCTATATTGCATAAGATCTTTGAAAGACGACATTTTTTTATTGGATCCCTTAAAATTCAAGCTGGTATCGAAAACAAGCATAGTGTTTGAATTAAGGAGATTCTTTCCAACAAACAGAAAAAGTTTGCATGCAATATCCTCTTAATTTCTTTCTTATGGATAGGTAATTAAAATTCATCTTTAACACTCCAAACAAAAACAATAATAATGATTAATTAATGGGTGTTCAAATTTTTGTTCATATCAAAATCTGCAGAAGAATGAGGAAACGGCTTACGCATGTTCATTAAGCGCATAAATTGTATTTTAAAATTATATTTTCTAAAATATTAAAGATGCATAAAAATATTGAATTTAAACTAATACTTGATTGAATTTTTTGTTAATTTAACTGCTTAAATAGGGGCTGAACTTATTAGAATAGATCACTGATCACAAGAGTAAAGAATATTGCCTTTTTCATTCTAAATTCCTCCATTTACAAACCTTGGAATTTCCTTGATAGCTGAACTCATTCATTTACAAGCCAAATGCAAAACAAATCAGATATTTTTGTAGAAAATTTTCTAATTTATAACGGATTCTCACGTGTTTCCAATCTAACAAACTTTTGAACTATTTTATGACTTATTTGATTTCAGGTTACTGAAAAATTCTGATGAATGATTACTCAAAGTGTTTCGATGAACCAGATCCTATGTAGGGAAGTGGGGGTATCGAAAATTATCAAGCAGTTATAACAACTTAGTAATTCAAATCTAGGTCTTAACTATGGGATTGCTGTGGATAAAATCTTTCAAAACCGCAAAAATTAAATTCCTTTTCATTGCGAATGTTTCGAGATCTACCATCACAAAATCATATTTCACGTAAAAAAAATATGTTGAAATTTATAAAAATTGAAAGTCAATCACGAAAAATTAATTTTTTACACTAGTGTTATGAATTTAAAGCCCATTTGAATAATTTTAATATGAAGAAATGCGATGAAAAGCAATACTAAGTAACTGAAGTAAAAAAAAAGTCAGTGTATTTTCAGTTTGAAAAAGGTGTGATTTATGACTTTAATTTTATTAAGTAAGAAAATTTAAATTAAGCGAAAGTTAGAGTTATAGATCATGGAAGACAGTGCTTTAAAACAGTGCTCTGAACAAAAAAGTAATCACCAGTATGGAAACATATGATTAATTTAATGGTAAAATATCAATAATTTGAAGAATAAAAACAAATTATGTGAAATAAAAGAGAAAATGTACTCAGTGTTAAAAAAACTAGCCTTTTTATTCCTACGATCATATTTACGTTCGAAAAACAACTGCATACTTACAGAACATAATTTAAAACTCTCTTCTAAAAAAATCTTATAACTTCGAAAAACGATAATTTTCCAATTCTAAGTTTTTTGATAATTTAAGAAAAAAATGCGCCGAAAAAGTTCTCAAAGAAAAGAAATCGATAAAATCATGAAATAATGTTTTTATAAAAGAGATTTACGTCATGAAAAATACTCCATAGAAAAACTTTTTTTTGTTTCATGTGGAAAACACAGTACTAAGAACATATGAGCCAACTTTTTGCGCTTTAAAGAAAGAAATAAAAGGCTGGAGTAGTTGTTAGAGACTCTGAAGGCACGCTAAGAACATCATTACGCTAGAAAAATAAAGGAAGTCTGCATTATCGGATACGACGCTCTCTACCACTTAAGTATTGTAACCAACAGAATAGTTAATAATAAACAATATTAAAGTAAAACATTTTATAGCTTGTCATAAAATATACGTTTATAGAATGTCTGTTATTCTTTTGTGAAATTGTGTATTTTATTAATCTATAGCAATATGCATTATATTACTATACGAAATTGTGTATGTTATTATGATATGGAAATGTGCATTTTTTTAAATTCAAAATAATGGAAATAATACATGGGATTAGAAAGGATTTATTATATAGGATTTAGATAAATGCTTCGAAAAAATTTATTTTATAGATGAATGCTTTTTTAAAATATATTATGTGCATATGTTTTGAAAAAGGCATTTATCTTTATTTATTTTAAGTTAATAAGACATAAAATATACATATAAATCTTGTAAAATCCTTTTGGAATAAGTTATTAATAAAAATATTAAACTAAGTAAATATATAGGCCCTTTTAACTAACAGATATGTTGAAAATTTTCCATCTTATTTTCATGAAATGCTAAAATATTAAAAATTTTAACGGCTGAATAGTAGATATACCACACTACTTTTAAATAGTGTTAAATGATTTCCTATGAAATATAAAAATTGTTTACAGCAATCAATGAAACCCTAGTATAATATGAAGAATATAGCTAAAATTTGGCTGGAAATTTGATAAACTTCGTGACTTTAATGACCTTTGAGAACTTTCAATATTTGTATTCGAAATTAGAATTAGAAATATATCTTAATTGAAAGATTTTAAGATGATCTTACCAATGAATGATTTAGATGTGTATTTGAAATTTGTGAGTAATAGAGCTATGTATGATAAGTTATAACATTCGGAGAGAAAAGAAGCTTCTACAATTTATACATAGAGAAAGCAGTTTCCTAATATTGTTATAAAAATGTTGATTTTCAATCTTCTGCTTTTCTATCGTACTGAAAATAAAAATTGTGCACTTAAAATGTTTTAATCATGAATTATGAGCCATATAGCTAAGAAAATTCTATTTTTAAGAAAAATTACCCTGGGAAAGAAGTTCTATCGAAATATATGACAAGTTATGACGATTCAAACGTCACATATCGCTTAATGGCTTATAATTTTACAAAGCCGTGTTTTTCAACTTTAACCAAAAATATAGATGAAATAAGCCGTAAACAAATAATAAAATAAGAATGTTTTGATTATATTGTAGTCTAATGCAGAGTGCAATTAAGATTCGCGCGCTTGAAACTTTTATCAACTAAAACAAACAGTATGTTTTCATTCCAACATTAAGAATAATAGCTGAAATTGTACCTTTCATAATTGCTTTTAATAAAAAAGTAAAGAAGTTTCATTAGTTAGTATTTCTTGACATAACGAAATGAAAATGCAACTTAAAAATACACTAATGAAATATCTTAAATTTCTTTTTTAATATATTTACTTAAGAAAAAAAATTTCAATTGACATTCATGAACATAGATTTTAAATATACATTTATTTTGAAAAATGCGAGAAATATTTGCATAGAAGCAATTTAAAAGTCACTAAATAATGATTTTTATTTATTCAAAAATAATTTCCATCACTACTGTCTATATGAAGTTTTCACTCTTAAAAATATTGTCGCGTGGATTGAAAGTCCAATAAAGACTACGGAATTTAATCTAACTCGAGAATGATCAATTTGGTATTAAGAACTTTATTATCTAAGTACCGATACTAATATTAAAAACTCAGTTTAATAATAAAAAAAACTCAGTTGTAACAATAAAAAAATTGAATTTACTCTGGAGTAACATCAGTTAGCTATAAATGAAGATAGTAGGATACAAAGCATATGAAAATCTATCTCCAAATACAGTTTTGCGTGAGATACGCTTATATACGAAGAAGAAGAAGCACTTCGCTTCAGTTCATGCTTCCCTGCACAAGTTCTCTAGAATAAATACGGACCGCAGATAGATTTCTTCTGTTGACGATGGTAAAATGTTGAAACCGTTAATGGGATGCTACGAGTGAATGTATATAGGTTTGTGGTGCAAGAGCAAATTTTACAATAAACGAGTATTTCTGCAATATGTTGAAATCGAAAGTCATAAATTAAATAACTGTTCAGAACCAGAAATTCGTTACATTTTGTTTAAAAATAATAAATTTCAAACTCTCAAGCTGTATGAAGTGGTGTAGTACTTTAAACATTACATTTCAATATCTCGGTTGAAATCTTTCTAAATTTAGTTAGTTTTAGAGTGCAGTTTATAGATTCATGAGATTAACTCATTTTGTCTCATGAAGCTCTGAGTGCAAAAGAAGAAAGAAAGAAAGAATTAGCATACATACATATAGCTTCAGGAAAAATTGAATGCTTTGTTTATTTAATGATTACATCAGCGTATGAACTACAGTAAACATTTTTTTGTTTACCAGTAAAATACGAATACTCCTTTGACTAGAAATATGGGGAAGGGGGAATTGTGAAATTACAAGTGTAAATTAAATTGGAAGGAAATATGTTAAATATTATTCTTTAAGAGTACTAGGACATGCGAAATAAAATAACGAATTAAAGATTCTTTCCATTTGTGTGACATTAATGATTTGAAATTATTCGTAGATGTTAGGAATTTTTTGTACCTAACAAAAAGTGTTTCTTTCCCTTTGATTTGAGCATGGGTATTATTTTCCAAATAAATAATCCATTTAGGTACCATTTTTAGGAATGAAATTCAATAAATATATAAAATATTTTACACCTCATCCATAAAAAATGCATAAATTAAAGTGAATCAAATCGTTTAATAATATTACTGTATAAATTCTTTGAAAAAATTGTAAGACTTTGTAATTTAAAAAATTTAATTTTTTTTCTTTCTCTTTTTCATTAAAAACATTTTACCTTAAAATTTAGGTATCACTTTCAGACAAAAAATTTTTGGTTGTTGAAATGTATAAGTACCATTTATAGAAGCATATTAAATTTGGAATCCTATTGTGTAACAATTTTTAAATGCTATTTAAATGCAAATATATCTCACAAATCATGTCCATATTCAACTAAGTGGGTAAAAAAACTTTTTTGACCAAAATCAATTGTTTAATATTTCTATAGAATGGATAAAATATCATTATAAAGCACACAAAAATGAATGAAAATATTTTATTCTGGAAAATCTGTCTGAAAGACATGTGTAATTATTATATTATTTTACCATTAAATATCGAATTCGGTACATTTTTGAATAGATGTAGATGCTTTGAAATCGCCTCAGAAAATGCAATTAGAATTCGAGATAAAAGGAGCGTTTTACGCTAAATGTTTTCAAAAAAGAATAGCTCAATTATACGTAAAGCAAAGCTAAAAATTCTGCAAAAATGTAAGGAAAAGAAAAAGCTGAATACTGCTTAGGCGATGAGTTAGAAACATTTTGTAATTCTAATTTATCCATTGCTTTAAATAGTATCCTTCAAAAATACCAATAACTTAGATACTTCTATCATGTTAAATATCATTTCATTCAAAACTATCCGTTAAAACTCTCGTTTGTGGTATGATAAAAATAAATTACTGAAAAATCTTCCCTTTGAGACGTTTTTCTTACTGATCTTAATTTATATCATACTATGTGCTTATCGAGTTCATCTAGCATTTACTGGAATACTGTTAATGTAGTATGCTGCACTTAGTAACAGGCATACTGATGTAGCATCAAGTTTTGCAATATGTTTTTTATGCAATATGCAATTTTAAGTTTTAATGTTGAAGTAAGATAAGCACAGAAAATAGGTAATAGCAATTTATAAATTATAAAAGAATAAAGATGTTAAATATGTTCCTGAGTCTATTTAAAGATTCACCGAATTGAAAACAAATCCATCAAAATTTGCATATGGTTCTAAATAAAAGTACAATTACGTTGAACATGCTGAGTATTTCTAAAAACTTTTGAGAAAAAAATATCAAAATGAGAAACTAAAGAAAAAAATTCATTTCGTTTCTGCGATGTGTTAATTATTTTCTACATGTGTTAATTATTTTTGTACCGTTTTGAAAGAATAATTACATTTCAAATTTTTAAATAAGAATTAGAACATTTAGTTATCTTAAATGTGTTTTTGCCAGGTTTGATTGCTACATTTTAGCACTACCACGTCGGATTCCAAACAGTATTTGTCCCACTACTACAGTTCAAAGCATTTAACATTACTGTAGTAAACTTTCCAGGTAAAATACATTTACTATCATATAAATAAAAAAAGCTATTTAGAAACAAAACAAACTTATTTATACAGGTAATTAATATAAACTCTTAATCTGTCTATCTTACTACATATTTAAGACTACAAATGGTAATGACAGTCTTTTTCCATTCGTCTCCAATGATGTATTCTTTTAATGCAACTATTTTAAGCTCGTCTCCAGTGCTTATGAAGAATTTAAAACAAACGAAGTATTACTATAAATCAATGTTACGACATTTGAGGAATGTCTCTAATTTTATTTTCTCGAGTATGCGCTATAATAACACAAAACTTCCAACATTTCTTATTAGAAGGACTAGTAACTTTGTTAATCACCAAATATGTACAGTATATTCGATGCTTTTTAATGCTTTAAGATACTTAAAGATAACATTTTACCCGATATAAGAACAATATTTCAATAATATTTTCATTTCAACTTCTTCTTTATGACACGATTCTTTTTTCTGAATAAAAGAAATACATTAAAGAAATTTAAAACCTTAAAAATCCCAATGATATTCTTGAATCTTTGTACAAGGATTTTAAATAAAGTATAGTAGCAAGATAGTCTAGATAGTCATAGAAGATCGGGTATGCGTAGCAGGAGGTGGCACTGTTGTCTATGTGTAGATTGCATAAGTCTGCCGATTCAGTTAGAAGGGTAGTTGCTTCCCTATCTTTAAAGTAATAAAGTCTTTAGGAGCAACCAATAGAGCCACTCCCCTCAGCATCCTGTCAACCAATTAGAAAAGCCGCTCTCATCTACATCAGTTTAATCCAAGAATTCGAGAAATATTGCAAAGTCATAGCTATTTCAAACAATAGGAAACTAGCTTACGAATACACCGGCTGATGGGAGCCCAACCACTTACGAACTCTACAGAATGGTCCCAACAACACTACATTTGCTATCATTACAGAATGCTCTAAATTCATTTTTAGACAAATTTCATCTATAATAACTCTGATACGAGCTTGAAGGCCGATGGCACGACCTATGTGCTCGAAGTAAGCGCAACTTTTGTGAATGTGAGAATGATAATTACCATGAGATGTTGAAGGGGATAGTGTCCTTTTTACCACCCTAAAAGTTCATCGGTGAGTGGCTGAGTTCTACAATGACTCACCGATGAACAGAAATGGCATCGGTATGCACTGGCTGTTTTCTACCCGTAAGATATTACAATGAAGGGGGCGTATTTTTGTCACGTGTTGTAACCATCGATGATAAGTAGGCATGAGCCTAAATTAAAGCGTCAGCCGATTGATTGATTTTATTAACTTCGCACTACGAGTAATACGAGAGCTATTGGCGACGGTCCTCGTAATTTTGAATCTCGGTCAAGTGACGAGGACGATAACTGAGGCAGCACTTCCCTCTTTTAACTTCCATTCTACGACAGCAGGAGGACTTTGAGTCTTTATATATTTAACGTCATTTGAACGAATGAAGTCAGCCAAGTTCGTTATGTCCACAGAAAATCTGATAGTAATCCATTTGGGTGCAGGTTATGATAATTGTGGAGTGTTATTTTTGTACATGCTGTGCCTGAAGGACAAACTGTCAACTCATATTACTATAACTGTTTTCTACAGCACCATTTACTTCCAGCTATGCAGCGCAAGCCCTCATGGTTATGGGGAGACAGTCTCCTTATCGTTCTGTGACAACGCTCATTGTCATATGGTACACAGTGTAACCAGTATATTGCAATGGTATTATTGATTAGTTTTGGAACACCCTCCGTATTCACCTGACACGAATTCTTGTGACTTCGACCTGTTGCCTCAGTTAAAAGAACAACTCCAAAGCACCCGATGTCGTGACGTGACATCTGTGCTTCGAGCAGTAGCACGTTTCGTTGCTATCGTCAACAAATAACCTCTTGCCAATGGTATCCTATGGAGTCCAACATTTGGCAAAAAAAGGCACAAAACGTTGCTGGGAATTTTATAGAAAGAATATAATGTAATTTTAATCATAACCCAATTATAAATAATTGACCATCTATGTGTGTTGCCCCTACTTTATTTACAGCCTTCGTATAATTATTTAATTGTTTTCTCTAAAATGTGCCCAAGTACGAACCAAAACTCATAAAAAGTCAGACTAATAACCGAATAGTTATTTTATTCATTGAAAGTATTTAAAACTTCTATTGAAAGAAATAACAAAAGTAAGCATCTACTGGAGAAGTAAGCATCTATATTGATTACATATAGGGAAATTAAGAAGCAATTTGTAACTGCAGCAAAATTTAACTTTATCTAAAGTCGATTAATTAATATTATCGACTGATATATATATAATTGTAATATCTTTTTGTTATGGCTTCTATTCTATAAATCTCTTCTCCCTTTAATATGTTGTAATATAATCTCCTTTTAATTGCTTAGAATCAAACTTGTAACGAAAAATTAGAAGAATCAATATTTTGTGTGTGTGTGTTACACATTTGTAAAATATCAGACTAAGGGTCAGCACTTTCTGTAAGAAATAAATCGATTGAACAAAAAATAAAATAATACAAAATGACAAAAAAAGTGAATATCATGCATCCCACCACCACCCTAACATACTTTTCTTCCATTAGAAAACATCTCAAATACATATGAAGTTTTAAAGAACATCAAAATATTTTTTTAAAACATAACAAGCTGTTTTTAAATATTTTAGAAGGAAAAGTAACTGATTTGTTTGAAATAAGTGTTCATAAATTTGAAAATATGTACGAGAAATATGAAATGAAAGAAAAAACTTTATAAAAAAATAAATTTAAACTAAGCGTATAGTTAGTAAGAAGCTTGTTTTTAAATAGTTTTTGGGATTTTACTAAATGAAATTTTTCTTATAGTATTTTTTATTGTAACTATTCGTTATAATGGAACGAAAGAACTTGCAATCTCGAGGCTTGAATTTAAAGAATATACTCTTTCTTGGTATGAAATGAACTGATTAAATTATTGTGATGTATTTATATTGAATTTGGTAAAATCTTTGATATGATGCATTTTGAATGTATTCTATTAATCAGAATTCCGCGACAAAATTGTGATAGCATAAAGGAATATACAAAATGAAGCAATCAAAAATCAAAGAAACCTTCAAAAGATTTAATTTTTGAAGTTATTACCACAATATTACGATTCTTTCAAGGAAAGAAACATTTAAAAATAGTTAGAATTGATTTTAGAAAATAAGAGATGTGTGTTAATGATTTTTCGAATTTCTAATTTTATTTTATGAATAATCATTTTTATATTATTATGTAAATCTTTACAATTAAACAAAATAATATTATCTATACAATTAGACAAAAATGACTTCAACATTCTCTGTAAGTATGAGTATATTTTAAGCAAACTTAGAGTGTACTTAAGTATGAGTATATTTTAAGAAATTTAAAGTAAATTTAGTAAAAATAAAATCGTAATTGTAGAACTAGTTTGATTTCTAAGCTTGATCTTTACGTGTCCAACGCGCCAAATTCAGAATAATAAATTGCTGTATAATACTCGTGTTAAATTTAATATGTGAATAAGGAGACCATTCGTTCTGATTGTTTTATCACATTATTGATTTTTAGTCTTTCACACACATTGGCTAATCGTAAAATATAACCACTTCACTTACATACTTAGTTTATACAAAGATATACTAATTTGTGAAGACAAAACCAAATTATATTATCACTTTGTCAAATTTCTGATTTTTGAAACATCAATCTTTCATCAGCACTCACGGAATTTTATCAAAACTTCCAACAAAATGAAGTGTTACTAAAATCAATTCATTCTTCAAAAAAATATAAAAAAAAAATTTTAAATGTAATATTAAAATTTTTTCGGGTAGGCTTTTATTACATATGTTTTATCACTTCCTCATTTTCATTTTATTTAGTATTAGTCAATACATATGTGTACTAAGCCAAAAGTACTATTACGACTATAATCAATTTTCATTAGTTTTAATTAAGTAGTAACCGCGTTCCAAGCCCCCCCCCCCTTTAAATGAATCTTGATTTTCAATTTTTGAGAAATGGTCCCCTTTCATGAGAATGATCATAATATAAATTGAAGATTCACTATGAAATCAAAACTGTTAAGTATAATTTTTTAGATAATTAAAATACGTATACATTTGCGCTGTGTTATTTCAAGCTTTAAAGTTATCAACATCGAACGTTTTAATAACTTTTGAAAATAGAATTAAAAATTGTACGTGATTTGTTACAATAATTCATTTTTATCTTTAAATGTTGAGAAAAAGTAAATTTAAAAGAAATTTTATTCTCAACTTGTTCGCCTATTGTTACTTATTAATTACGGAGTAAAAGATTTCACTTTTATATCTGAATTTTTGAAACAGATGAATGATTTTAAATGGTCTTCGTTAATTAAGACTTTCTATATTTCTAAATGAATTAGAAGTATTTTTTGATAAATGAAAACCAATTTGAACAGCTTTTTAAATGATTATATCTAACTATTAGATAAATTTATAATAAGAAAGGTTGATTTTTTAAATTTTTATTCAAAACTTCATTAATGTTTTTAGTAATTTAAAACCCAATTCTTTAATGGATTTGTGCTTTTATATTGTTTTTAGAATCCAATAAAATTAATTTTACTATAGTAAATTAAATTATATTAACTGTTTCAAGCATTAAATATTAAAAAACTTTTAAAAGACCATGAGCTTCCTTTCATAAAATAAATTTCCTACTCCTCTTTTTTCTATTTATATAATTCCGTACAAAAACAATTCTAATTATTGGATAAAAACCTTACCTTTCCTAAGATCTTCATGATTAAAATATATTTTTGTTGAATATAAGTTATACATGCATATATATATGAATGATTTTATTTGTGTAAATATTTCATTATTCTAAAACTTAAAATGCTTTCACAAATAAATTATGACAGCTAAATAAAATAATAGAATTTTTTAAACCTTCGAATTTGACAGAAATGGGTAGCAATACCCATTTGTAAATAAATGTCATTATAAGATTTTAAATAAAAAATATTTTTGAAGAAGGAAATTTTTGATGTTATTTTGTACCAAATTTATTCAAACACAATGTAAAAATAAAATTGTTGTATAAAAATCTAAATCATATTTTGTCCTTGATTTTATAGAGCAAAAAGTAAGTAATTTGTGATGTTTAAGATAAAACAAAGTGAAATGTGTTTGATATTTCGAAAATATACAGATAAGAAATATTCATAAAGTTAAATTAAAACAAAAATATCAAATTAAAGCTTATATTGCCTTTGAAACCGAAATTAATGTAATATAAGTGTTTTAAAAAAACTTAACTATATTACTAAACATTTTTTGAATAAAAAAAGAAAGAATCACTTAAAATTTAAGAACATGGGAAAATTATAAGCCGTTACACTTTTGTGTAAATATTTTGAGTTAATTTTTAAAATATTCTTACTGCATTGGGTATATGCCCATATTTTAAAAATGCACAAATACACACACACACAC
>BMAW01033459.1:87073-110052 GCA_019974015.1 Nephila pilipes | reverse complement strand
CCTACATTATCACTGGTATACATCGAAATTTTTATGTTATTTTTTTTTTCTGGAGTAATACTAATCACCTCATCTGCTCATATATTGATACGTCTCAATATTCCCGTTTCACACACATATAGTAGATAATCTGCAAAACGCTCTATTTCAAAAAATAAATATTTCACACGTACATGGTCTAATTGGTCATTAGCATCGAGATTTTTAAACTCAAACCCCTAATGTTCTAGTAAAACGTAAACTCATCAACCAACTATCAACAAATACTACGAAAAGTTCCCTTTGAAAGAAAACATTCCAAGTAAATCTCAAAATTACCTCAGAATTATTGTTTAACCATTATTCAAAGAATGGAAAAGTAATCAAATGATATTTAATCATATTACAGTTTTTCAATGTCTGCTTATCAGAAATTTTATTCTGAAAAGTGGGTATCAGACAGTCGAAAGAACTTTTTCTTCCAGAAGTTTTGAAGAGAAGTTTATTAAGACGGGGAAAAGTCCTTAATTGGTTTAAAAATATGCAAAACCTTTTAAAAGTGTTTGAGAGTGTTCTCAAAAGTTTTAAATATAAGTTCTTGAGTTTTAATTAAAGTAATATATTTTTTTTACTTTAAGAGTGATGCACTTTCCTTGTGTACACCTTCTTTTTGCTCAGTCCGCAAATATTTAGCATTTCAACTGATGGTAAATTGATTTACTTTCATTTACTTATAAAATCGTTCAGATAGCATTTCCCTCTTAATTTAATTCAAATAATAATAAAATATTTATAGAAGTTTTCTCTGATGAAGAAAATAAAACTTTCGACTAAAAGTCTAAGCATATTTTAAATTTATTTTAGATATTATAAATACATTTAATGGTTTCTGAATATAAACTGCTGTTTGTAGAAAATGCAACACCATGAAGGAATCATCAGAATCAAATGAAATTCGCAGCTAATGTCAATTATAGGATATTATGCAAATTAATAAGGTTTCAGAGCCATCGCGCGTGCGCGGCGCGCGCAGCGCCCTCTGAATTGATGCTGAAAGCGTATAAATAAAGTGCTGTAGCGGGACGTTGAAAAAAGTCTATGATATTATTTGTTAGTGGCAAACGTTTAGTGAGACCTGAGTATGCCTCCACGACGGAAGAATAAGAAATTCAAGCAACTTACGGAGTTTGAACGAGGGAGGATAATCGGCCTTCGAGAAGGAGGATTTTCCTATCGCGCAATAGCAGCTCGTATGCAGCGGAACAGTTCCACAGTGATGCGAGTTTGGAAGCAGTGGACCGACGAGCACCGAACAACTCGAAAAACAGGCACTGGACGACAGAAGGTGACGTCAGAGCGCGATGATCGACACCTGCTCCGCATGGCGGTGAATAATCGCACAGCTTCCTCCAGGCAGCTGGCAGCACGTTGGTCTACTGCTACAGGTGTACAATTGTCGGCTTCGTCAATTCGTCGTCGTCTGCTGCGCCGTGGATTGCGTGCAAGGGTGCCTTTATACAGGATTCCCCTCACGGCGAATCATCGACGGCTGCGTCGGCAGTGGGCTCTTGAGCACAGAGACAGGCGAGCTGATTGGCACCAAGTTGTCTTTTCAGATGAATCACGCTTCAATTTGTGGACCCATGATGGCCGTGTTCGTGTTAGACGTTATGCCGGTCAACGCTGCCTTCCTGAGTGTATTATTGAACGACATAGTGGTCGAACACCCGGAGTTATGGTCTGGGGTGCGATTTCGTATCATGGACGATCCAATTTGATACGAATTGAGGGTAATCTCAATAGCAACAGGTACGTCCGTGAAGTGCTACAGCCCGAAGTCGTTCCTTTCCTTCAAGGCATCCCTGGAGCTATCTTTCAGCAGGATAATGCACGCCCACATGTTGCGCGGACTGTTCGAGACTTCTGTTCAGCACAACGCATGCAACTTCTTCCTTGGCCTGCTTATTCACCGGATATGTCGCCTATTGAGCACGTGTGGGATATGGTTGGTCGGCGTCTCGCTCGTGATCCGCGTCCTGCAGTTTCCAAAGACCAACTTTGGTTGCGCATACAAGCGATATGGAATTCTCTTCCTCAAGCAGATATTCAACATCTGTTTGACTCCATGCCACGTCGTATAGCAGTAATTATTGCAGCGCATGGTGGCTGCACCAAATACTGATTTCGGACGCTTAATTTGTTTCTTTTGTTTTGAAAATTTCATCATTTATTTGTATCAGTACAAGTCGTTTCTGCATTAAATTTCATTTGATTCTGATGATTCTTTCATGGTGTTGCATTTTCCACAAACAGCAGTATATATATATGCATATATATATATTGTCTACAGGAAAGTTATGTCCGCTTATGCTGGAAATTGTTACATGAGAATAGTGGTGTCATACGTCCTTCTTTTCAATATCTCACCATCTATTTGAGCACATTCGAAGAACTGACATTCTTTTCTTGTAGAAATTGACATTGAGACTGTTCTGTGCTACCCGTAAGTAAAATTTTGATCTCCTGTGAGAACTTTCATACCAGTAAATGTACACCAATTGAAATTTAAGTACAGAAAGTGATTTTATAAACCTATTTTTTTGTACCTGCTATGCATGCTAAAGCTATTAATTGATGCTGATTCTTTATATTATTTTTAATCTAAAATCTGTTTAAGAAATTGTCGTTTATTTGACATTTGTACTAATTTGTCATTTATTTGACACTAAATTAATTGTAATTGTTCAATAAGATATTCTAATATTTTTTTCTGTTATCACTTATGCTGCTGAAATTGATTTTTTTTAAAATTCTTGAAATATTTTAATAAAATTGTAAAACCTCTTTGTTCACACCAGACTATAAGACATAATGTGGTTCACTATATCGATTCTTTCACACCGTCGGTTGACAATTTCTAACTCAAGTTAAAAATTGCTAAAAGGAAATTTCAGCAGATTTTGATTTAGGACACATTTGCCCATTATTCCTCGCCTTTGATCATGGTTCCTTAAAAGGTTACCTGGTGATGATTTTTGAGCTCTAAATGCTTAACTAAAAACCATAAATATCCAATCCCCAGCAATGTTTCCCATGTGTACCACAGGGAACGAAAATATTTTCTCGTATTCATCTTGTGAAAGCTTTTCCTCAAATTCCAATTGCTTCGGCATACATTCATAAAACAGCAATAAGTACCCCATTTGTTCTCTTCGAAAGCCATTGGATGCAGTTTGGTTTGTACAATGCTAAAAGCTCTTTTCAAAGATTTATTTTTCGAGTAACTCGTAGTTTGAAAGGTATCTATGAATTTATTGATGACATTTTAAATGCATCTCAATGTATTGAAAAGCATACTGCACACCTCCGTTCCCTTTCGGAAAAACTAGATTATTTTGGATTAACATCTAAACCTTATAATACCGGAATATATAGTTTAGAATAACTTCAGTTGTAAGTTTCTGAAGAAAGTTCATTTTTTCAGATCAAGTAGTAGCTATTCACAAAGTTCCTAGATCTAACATCTTTATTGAACTACATAGATTCTCGGGACAGTATAATTTTTTGACGAAAGACAGCATTAATTTTGACACCTCTCATTAATTTTTGGTAGGTCACATAAACAAAAAGAAACCTAATGGTGCATCTAAATGTCCTGAAACACTTATTGAATGGACTGAGAGAAAACTGAAAAATAATTTTCTGCTACTAAAACAAGTACAAGCCTACTGAAACATCCAATTCCTAATGCTATCTTAGGTCTTTGAACCAATACAAAATATTCCACCATTAGTTGCTCTTTGTTGCAACTTTGTAATAGAAAATGGCATTTTAAATAGAAAGTGGCTTGGCTATAGCATTTTTGTCTTTAAAAAATGCTTTTTTTTATTAAAAATCAACAAAATTGATCTCCTTAAGATGGAGAACTTTTGACTGTTTACACTTCAATTAAAAATTTTAGGCACATGCTCGAAGGCCACGATTTAATAATGTATACTGATTAAAAGCCTTTATTTCATTTAAAAGAATCCAGAAAAATTCTCCTTATGCCAACTCAGAACATCTAAATTACATTTTTCAGTTTTCTATAGATTTTCGCAATGAAATTGGAAACGATAATAAGGTTACAAATGCACTATCTAGAATCAAAATAGACGCAATTTTAAAACCACTTACATTAGACCTAAAATTCAACTTTTAGATGCTGAATTGTAATCTTTCATTCACTCAGAATTTTCCACTTGAAGAAATATATTTACAGTAAGTGTAGAAAGTATTCGTACAAGGTAACATTTAATATAACACTGTTCTACAATTATGAATATTGAGTAAAAATGTGGATAAATATTGAATTGTTTTTTCAATTATAAAGAAACTTAAAGCTTGTTAATTTTCAGGCTAATAAAAAGTATTCCTACGCTGAAACAAATGCAAATCGTTTAAATGTATTGTGATTAGATATGAGAGTTTTTTGTTGATAAGTGATATACTTTATCATCAGGTATATATGGGATGAAATGGTGGAATTTAAATTTAATAGACAATGCAGCATTTTGTATATGAGTTAAAAGTCTAAAGAAATCAGTTATACTGAAACAAAATTAAAATTTTATAAAGAAGGTAAAACATGTAATGAAATTTAATTTGTAGTTCTCCCTCTTTCAACAATGCAATTAATTACCCAGATGCTTTATGATTACTAAAATATTACATAAAGTTCCTCTACCCTGTCGACCTTCTCTTCTTGTCTCTGTGGGCAATTTTTCGTCCGTTTGTTGAGAAAATTTGAAAATAAACGTCTCTAAGCTTACAGCAGATTATAAGAAAACAGAGAAATAGCCGTACCTGTAAACACAGATTGAAATGTATGTAAGCAACAAAATTTCTACGGACGTGTTACACGAAAATGTCTTTGTAAATTAGATGAATCGGAAATTAAGATAATACTTTACTATACTATTCGTAAACGAAAATTCCGAGTTCTGGAAACAGAATGAACGATAAGTTTAAACGAACGTTAAGTTTAACTTTTTGAATTGCACAATAAATGAGTGACGTGAAGAAAACGAAACACAGAAATGCATCCAAGGAATTTACCTCTTACGATGAAACATGGAGGTGGGAGTATATTTGTTTGGGTTTGTATCAGTGACTTAAGGATAGGTAATTTAGTCCAAATTAATGTATTCACAAATCCCCAAATTTATATAGATATATCGAAAAATAATTCATAGTCTATTGATACAGAAATAGGTCTTCATGATCGTCATGTTTGCATGCATGGCAATCATTCGAAGCATACAGCTCTAAATACGTAACACTATTACACAACTACTTAAGCAACACTACTAAATTTATAAATTCACCTCCTTAATCAGTCTCATAAAACATGTATGAAAAATTCTTAATCAGAATGTTAGAATCAGAGCGATTTCTAATAAACATGACATGAGAAATGCTCTTAAGCAAGAATGGGGCTACCTTTCCTGTTCAAGGACATTAAATTTGGTTAAACTTATGTAAAAATGAGCAATTATTCAAGCCAAAGGATATCCAAACTATAAAATTCTAGCTGAGGCATTTGAGATTATGTACATTATACAAATACTTTCTATACGACAAGATTGTGCATGTATCAGTCCCATTTATGTCCATACAAGTCTTATACTTTTCTATCTAATTTTTCATGTAAACATTACATGGAAATAATATCTAGTATTCTGTTATATATATCTAAATACGTGTTAATACTTATACTTAATTTATTAACAACGAGGGTTCTTTAGACTTAGGTTCTTCTGACTTTCAATGTATAAATACTTTCTATACTCTCTGCATATTATGATAAATCACTTGAAGCTCTTTTACATTTCGTCCCTAAAGACCTAAGGATGTTGATTGTTGAAAATCATTTTCTTTTGCATCCTAGAATATCGGCAACTACTAATTTAATTTCTGAGTAATTCTTTTGGCCCCGGTTGAGAAAACACATCAAAGACAGAGTTCATGCTTGTGACAAATATCAGCTAACTAAAGCATTTAAACATACAGAGCACTGCTTAGCACATTTACTCTATCAGATGCTAGTTCTTGTATATTGCCCTACAGGCCAGAAGGAACAGGCAAGAGACAGCAGTAGAAATCATTAGTTACATGGCACAGGCGATTGGACGACCGATATTGCGTTTTGCAATGGCCAGGAGATTACAGAATAGTGATCTGTTTGCCCAACGACCTGTAAGGTGTGTACTTTTAACGTCTGCTCATTAGAGAAGGGTTTTTCTGTAGTGCAGGAGCACCAGAATCGGACAGATAATCAATGAGGTTGAAAACTCTTTACGGATGAGAACAGGCTTCGTCTGAGTAGTTATTCTGGACGCATACACGTCTGAAGAGAATGGAGAACCATAATAATCCTTCCAACATCATCGAAAGAGACCAGTTTGGAGGTCACGGTGTTCTCGTTTGGGGAGGCATCATGCTTGGTTGCTATATCGACCTTCACATTTTCAAAGGAGGTCCAGTCATAGGGGTCCGCCATTGTATCAACTTCTGTATGTGAAACGTTTTGAAGACGCTATGGGTCCGCAGTTCCTTTTCATGGATGACAATGCGCCTTCTCGGACAGTAGTTGTCGAAGAGCTATTAGACAGTGAGGATATTGAATGCATAGATTGGACGGTCTCCGAATCTGAATCCCATTGAGCATCAACAACTCAATGACAACCTCACATGTCCAGACGATGCGAAACCTGCATAGCAGTCAGGGGGGATCCTATCACCTACTGAAGACTGAATGTTTCTGGTAGAACACCTGTCGCATGGATGGTTAGGCCTTTAGTCGCATTGTGCTCCTTACTATTTTTTGAATAAAGTTCCTTTTTATACTTTTGATTTCTTTATTGATAAGTTTTGCTTACATTACTCATATTCTTACGTTTTGGGGACCTTCTGGTATTATATGTGCTCCTTTGGAAAACTTTTGCATAACGTTATATTGAATATATATATATATATATATATTCACCCAAAATTGAATATATATATATATATATATATATATATATATATAATGTTGTGAAGGTAAATATAGTTTCCTATTTTCGAAGTCATACTTATTCTCTTTTCTGTTCCAAAATCTTTGCAGACGGAGAAAGAAGAAAGAGATGAAATGAATGATGACAGAGAAGAGTCAGATGGCAGTGACATGGGTTTTACTCGTTTTTTAATTGTTAATTAACTATTAAAAGTTGTTTATTATTTTATGTATTTTTTTCAAAAAGTCAAATTTGAAGACTCGGGTTCTTATTTTCAGGAAACTTTATTAAATTTCTTGGGTGCATCTTACAATTAAGAGTATTTTATAATTTTCCTTATGATTCGTTTGATTAGCATACTATCCTCCAGTAATCGATTTAATTCTAAAATTGTTAGTTTTACGAACAACTGACTATAATATCCACACATACTTTATCACGTTCTATCATACAAAATTTGAATGCAATTTAAATTATAATATTATGGATTATATTGGAATGTAAAAAATCGTATAAAAGTTTAAAAGTATAGTATCTTTTCCATATTATATTTAAATTGTATTGTCTTCTGATAATTTTATTGAGTTTTCCTCATTCCAATAAACGTTATTTTTCACAATAAATTCTACTTATATGTAGGGACGAAAATTCTGGGTAATTTGGAAATAAGATTATGAAATTCGTACTCGGCAAGTCCATGAACTCGAATCCAGAATCCATCAAAAGCAGCCTTTGGAATTATGAAGGCTATTATAAATACATCTAACTGAAACTTAACTTAAAACACTTAACTAAAATTTTAAATCATGTGGTATTGTTTGAGAAAAATTTGTATATTTTGAATAATAACCACGACACAAGACTATTTATAATAAACCACGTAATTATGTTCTATATTCGTGTTATTAGGATGATTCCTGTGTTGGTACCTCACCGAACAAACGAGGACTTTGAGGCACACTTTTATTTAACGTGCAGAAGCCCAGATCATTCCGAACGACGGATATTCAGAGAAATCAGAAATAATTGAGATATGCTCAACTTTTTCATAATTGGTGAGTGGCAGTACGAAATTCGACGATGTCGAAGACCATCATATGGATTGATGGAGATATAATTTAACTGGACTTCAAGTGGATTAGTGTGAAAATTAGTAGAATGAGGCATCCAACTCAAGAGTTGTTTTGTCGTTGAACTGTGAGACAAACATAGATATAACATAGGTTAGTAATGGACAAGTTGCAAAAGTTACTAGTTGGCAGAGAGTAATGAATTCCCAACTGAAGTGTGGCGAGTTTGGGCCTGTTCCTTCCAAAAAAACATTGGCATAGCAGGCGTTACTTAACTTGCATTAAAAGCACGTTTAATCTATCGAGGCTGTATGGTTTAGCGTTGGAGTAGGGAAATCTAAAGAGAAAATGTTAGATCAAATACTGTCCTCTTCATTTGACAGTGGCTCAAAGTATCGAATTCCTGTTGCCAAAAGCCTTCTTGCTTCTTCTGATGTGACGTTAATATAAAATCTTAATCATTCAGTTATTGGATTGTATTAAGAACTCCAGTATCGCTTTTTCGGGAATTCGAAACTAAAATAGCAATGATACATTGTCTCTTTTGAGAAATTGTGTTTAACACAATTCAGTGTCAAATATTGAAATGTGAATATCACGAAAAATATTTTTTTAAAATATTTTAATGTTACTGCTTAGTCAAAGCCTTTAACAAAGAAAATTGAGAAATATTTGATGAAAATTAAACATTAAAACTACCAATCTTTTGAAAGAAAGTTATTGTAATATAATTTAAGACTTCACGAAATCTGATATGTTTTCTAAAGGAAAATTGTTAATATTCATTTTTATTAGAGAAAAAATTATTTATATTGTATTATTATATCCTATGAATACTGACTACATGATTCCTGGAAAAATAATCCATTTTTTTTTTCTTGATATTATTCTTTGGACAAAGTGTATCCTCCTACGATAAGCTATAAAGGTAGAATAATTATTATACCTAAAGACAGACCCAAACTTTAATGTTTCCAGTATAATGACATGCGTCTGCAATCACGGTTTCAGGAAAGAGAAATATCAGGTATTGATATAAATATTAGGTTTTCAAGAAAAGTTAAACTTTTCAAAAAAAAAAAAAGTAGTAGAATATTTATTATATGTTTTAACTACCGGTTTCTTATCAAAAGTATTAAGCAATAAAATTCATCAAAACGAAAGTTTAATTTCAGCTTAATATTCGTAATTTATATGTTGGTGATAATTAAAGTTGAATCAATCGGTACTCCCTTATAATTTCATAAACAGAATAACCTATTGTAAGAAGAAAGAATAATACCCACATTAATACAAGCATTATTCGGGAGGTAAGAGAAGCATTGTTTCGTAAAGAAACGCTTTTCTAGACATACATGCAATGGCTCTCCATTTTCTATTACGAATTGCATTGTAGTAATATTCTTATTTATTATAAAGAGGCTTTAGATTCATACTAAAGTATGTTCAATTTTTAAGTTTAAATTACAATCATAGTTTTAATATGATTACATTACTTTCAATGGCAAACACTTATCTCTCTAAACTTGGCTACATTTCATACTTGTGTAGGTTTCCTACCTCATTTATATTACCATAAAGATCTCAAATGTAGACTTGCAATTGATAAAAAAGAAAATGAAACCATACTTCCGAATTTCATTGCAAATACTCCCGAATTAGTAAATTTTTATCGTGATTTACCTCTTTTTAATTCCTATATTGTAAGCTAATACTCTTAAAAATTGTAACGACATTTTTTAAAAATTTTCCTATACTGTGAATGCCTTATAACCAATTTAGAGAATTTTCTAATTTACTAAAGTGGAACTATTGATATCGTAAATTTAAGCAGATACTGTGATATTTTAATATAAAAAATGTTAAAAGAAGTTATGGATAAAAAATATCCTATAATAAATAGTTTATTCTTAAAAATTGAGAGTTGCGTTAGAATCCCATAAAAATACAACATTTACGTTTAAAAATACAGACTGCCACTTTTTTATTCTAATTTTACAAATAGCAAGAATAAAAAATGTTTTTAAATTTTGATAACAAGAGCTTAAGTAAAATTCATCATGCTTAATTCAGAAAAATATTTAGAGATAACAGGAAAACGGTAATTTACATCATATAAAGACGTGATACTTAGAGGGTTATTTAAGGTCATAAAAAATAATTTTCAAAAGATAATTTTTATACCTCAATAGAAAAATAAACATCAAAAAGTACTTCTTTAACATAATAAAAACTTATGAAAAAAATTGGCTTCATTTCTTAATACTCTTTCTCTGGTTTAGTATAAAAAAATTTATAAGGATGTAATTGCCGACTTGTAAAGTGTATCAAAGTTAATCAGAAGCTAAAGACAAAAATTCGGGAGACAAAATAAATTTTCCTAAAACATTTCTCGTTATAAACATCAAAGGAACTTAATTCATTTAAAAGATCATTAGACCAAAACTTACTAAATTTTATTTTTTATAATAAAAATGAAAAAAGATTAAAAATATTTCATCAAGATAACTGTTCCCCATATTCGCCATTTCCACCGCCAACCCATCAAAGAATATTAATTTGGTCTTGGGACATCTTTAAAAGCGTACCAACTATATGATAACGAAGATCACTTCGAATAAACAAATGTATCATCATCGCTAAATATTAGGTGACACATTTTAACTGGTTCGTCCTACCTTCTGTAAGATCACCTTAATTAATCTTAACCGTGATGACTGTCCTCCCTTAAGGGTGGGGCGAATGTCAAACACACACGTCATCAGCCTCGTAGACATTTGACATCGATTGGGAGAACACGTCAAAATTCTATATTGGTGTTTTGAACAATATCCTGTCAATTATAGAGTATTGTTCTAAATGACTGCTTTCAGACTAAGATGAAAAGTACAAAGTGGCTGTCATACTGATTAATCACATAAAATAATTTTACTTGTGTTCATTTATTTTGCAAAACTATGATTTATTTTGAAGCGAAATGTTTTTTTAATAGTTTCAATTCGTGATTCATTAATTGTTTTCAAGCTATCAAATAAATGCATTTTTTTTTTAAATATTTAAAATAAATTTGTTTCAACAAAAAAAAAAAAACCGCTGCTAAAACATATACCGATGAATTGAAATCCATTCATAAGTATTAAGTGAAAATAATTTTCTATTCTTTTTTTAAATAAAATAGTTTGCGATCGAAATAAAAAGATTGTTAACTTTTTATTAATGATAATAGCATAAATTGGAAGAGTGATTATTTTTAATCGTGAAGTTATTTTCAAAAATAAATATTAAACATTTGTAATGTGGATAAAAGTTTTAAATATACACAATATAATGTTTAATTGTAATATCTTTTTGAATAAAACGCTATTTAATTACCTTTATAAATTGCATATGATTAGATTATTTTCTCATTGATATTATATGAATTGAATTCTAAGGAAATTGGATAAAATCGTCAAATAATTAAGCTAATTTTATTGTATACAGTTTTTCATATAAAATTAACCATGAAAATTGATCAAACACCAAAAATACTACTCATTTTTCCTTTTTTCCAGTAAAATTGAGTCAAAATTGAATTCCTTGGCTAAAAAAGAGAATAAGTAAGTTTTCATATACTATATGAAAACTTATTTATTCTCTTAAATCATAGAAACTTGAAATTATTCTCAGAGATATAAGTTTTATTTTGAGTATAACATTTTATCAACAAGCTTAAAATTTACCATTATATAAAATCAATTTTATTTACAATTTACTGTTTTATGAATAAATGCGTACTAAATAACAAACTTAGTATGTAAAAAGGCTATATTAACTATGAATAAATGACGTTTTTAGCGTTATTTAATAAAATTAAGAATAATTTGTAACAAACTAATTAAATTTTTTAATATAATTATATTTAACTTTAACTTTTTGTGTTATGAATCTTAATATTTCATATTTTTGAAGCAGCGTTTGATATTTTTAATGTGCAATTTAATTAAAAATGTGTGCATGACTTTATTTACTTTTACTTAACAATTATTTCGTTTTCTTCATCTAACTCTTAATTTTATTAATTCACATTCTTATATTTACACTTAATCTTCTTGTTTAAGTATATGCAATAAATAAAATTTAATTTCTCCCTTCAAATCTAAGTTAGATATTTTTTGCTTTTGTTGTAATGATAAAAAAATTAAGGTTCGCTGGGAAAATTAATACTACCCATTTAAAAAACAATATGGAAAAATTAATCATTTTCTTTCGAGGAGAAAAAATGAACCACAGAAAATAAAATAATATTAGATTCTTAATCTCCCATAATAACTTGCAAAAGGGTAAAAAAGAAATTTTAATCATTGGATTACTTACGTAAATGAAAAATGATGTTATATGTTTAATCATAATTAAAGTGAGGTCTCTGAATAATTAAGTCTCAAAAGTGAAAAGGTCGGTGACATATAACACTTTTGATTACGGTCTCCTAAATTGGAAACGAAACAAAGTATATTATTCATAATGCAAATATTCTATAAATTAATAAATTATTATTATTTGATTTTTATTAAATATGTATCAGCATATAAAATATAAATGCATATTTGGTGTTTCAATGTGTACCCGCTGTTTATTTTATATTCCATTGTACGCATTTTAATAAAGTAAAACTTTTAAATAAGCTATAATAGTTTTAAAATAACTATTTAAATGAAAAACATTTATAAGCATAAGAAAAATATTGTGCCATAAAAATTAACTGACTTACTTCGAGTTTTTCAGAGGTAAAGAATCTGTATAAAAATCCAAGTCAGGATATTCACCCATTTTTATTGAAATACATACAAAGGCTTATAGTAGAATTTAAACGCCGGAAATAGTTTTTCAGTCTCTTTTGATCACCAATATTATGCAACCATCTCATAAAAAATATAATGCCTTTTATGAAGAATTAATACATTAAAAAGTTGTTATCTCATTAAATATTAATATATATGAGTTATTTTGTACATTTTTAAACCTTTAAAGTTAATCATATGCGTTTGTCAATTAATGACAGCAACCAACAAATTTAAACAATCTTGTTTAGCATTAATTATTCTTGTGTACTTTCCACTCGAATTTTCGATGACGCAATAACTATTGCACATATGTGTTAAATACAGTCGGTATGCGAAATAACTATACATTTTCGCTGCGTTGTTTGGAAACAATAATTCGAAGAATTAAGACAAACGACCTCACCATTATAAACAAGCTGGCAGAATGATGCGTTTTTGCAACGTAAGCTGAAATGCGAATTTAGAAGCGTCAGCTGGTCTGCTAACTTAATTTGTGTCCCGTATTACGCATTGTACAGCTTCAAAAGACGAGTTTCGTATATCAAAGTTACAGTCCTCTGCATATTGATAGAGAAGGCACTTATTATCTAGGAAACTGAATTGTTCAAGGATATTTAAAACGATTTATTAGCACCTTATTTTTATGTACTTGCATCATTAGATTTAATTTGAATTTAAACGTTTATTTTTTACTAGGATATCGATATTGCACCGCACTATAGATCAAATTTCGTGGATAAATGAGAATCGTGCACATTTTTGTTCCCTCTTGTACGTATTTCACTTCTCAACACTACTTTGTAGTCGTTACTAATTTTATCTTTTACGTGAAAAATACCATTATTTAAGCATTTAACATTTAATGTGCGATATTCATTCAGATTTATTTTAAGTCTTCTGTATTTATATTCAGGTTTATGAAAATTGTTTGATTATTTATTTTTAAAGTCCTTTCCATACAAAAACACTCAACATTGTATTCTTTAATAAACAAAGAATCGGACTTGTTTCATCACATTCAGAATTTTAATATTGAAATATATGAAAGATTTATTTTTTTTTCATTTTAACGCATTTATGAAATTTTCTTGCATTTTTTTACTATTATTTCTTAAACCGGATATATTTATATTGTCAAATTTTAGGATCTGAATTCTTAATAAAAGTTGCACATTTTGGGACATCTTCATCGAACGATGTCGTGAAAAAGAATTTTCCATGAATAGTTACATAACGAAACAAATACAGATTACGGACCTGTCTTTATTTATCTTAACAAATTTACCATAACAGAAAATGGCTTTCAAGAATTAAGTATGAGAAATGATCCTGATTTTTTCCCATTAATCTCAACCCATTTCAATTTGTTCGAAAGAGGATTATAGTGAGCCAAAAAAAAGAATGTAATGAAATGGAGGAATGATGTTATAAATTAGGGAAAATAAGTATTTAAAAAAAACATGTAAAACTATACATTTTTATTTTAGAGTCAATAGTTAAAAATTGTATTAAAAAATTTATCACAAAAAAATGAAAATTTTATAATTCTTTCCGATGAATATGGGAAAATGAAATCAAAGAAACTCTCTATACAATATAATGAATTTGATTCTTTTCTCTTAAGTATTTGAGACTCACTTCGTCTAATGTTAAAGAGTAGGAAACAAACTCGAATTTTATACATTTTTGGAATGAAAAATTATCCAACATTAATATTACATTTTGTACACTCTAATACTATATATCTTTACTTATTTTTTTAAAAATAAAACCATTTTTACTACGTAAAATATTTCCCATGTTTCATCTCCTTTATTGTAATGCTAAAATGATGTTTAACTTTTACCCATTAAAGAGAAAAAGGGCGCCTTCATAAATACTTCAAAATTTAACAGACTCCGCAGTAAGAAATACGTCGGATATACAAGCGTACTACAACCATGCGAACTTATTTTAATATTAAGAGGTTTTCTTTTTTTTCTTTCTGAAAGTGTATTCCAAGTTTCGATCATGTTCATTAACATTTGGTTAGTTGTTTATTAGCGTCACACTTAGAAGCAACATGAATGCTGATTGCGATGGACTTCATAATTATGAACTGTAGTCAAGTGACGAGGACGACACCTGAGCTGACGCCATGCTCTGCTGGCTTCCATACTAATGTGGGAACTTCACCAATAGATTTTACATTTAACAGCCCCTCGACTCTATGGTTCTTCAGTAGCTCCGAGACTTGAACCCATTACTCGACGGAAACAACGCCGCTCCATGAGCTCGGGACCATGACTATACGACTACCGTGGCCGCCGTCTAATATTAAGGAATAAGACTAAACTCATATTAAAAAGAATTTTTAACTGAAAAATTATCAACTATTAGAATTACAATTTGACTTCAGTATCCTGTTGAAAGCAGTAAATTTTATTTCCCCTCTCATTTCTATTTAAGTATAACCCTTTTTCGAAAGTAAAATATCTCCCATATTTTTTTCTCCTGTATTGTAATGCGAAGTTGATGCTAAACTTTTATTCGTTAAAGTGAAGAAGGGCACATTTTTATCAAAGATTTCGAAATTTCATGAATGCGGTGTGCTAAATAAGTAGATATATTTAGGCATTATAGCCATGTAAGCTTATTTTTTGAAAAAAAGAATTTCCAAGTTTTGAAAATGATCATGTTTAATGATATTTGTTGCCCACAACCTTTAAGACTTAAATTACGTTTATGAGAAACAATTGTGAAAGCAAAAGATTGCAGAAATTTGCTTTCCAAATATCACAGGTGCATTACATTTCAACCGTAATGTACATGTTGTTCATAAGATAAATCCTTTAATGGTACATTTTGCCCTAAAATCTATAATCTATTCATCTGTTTGAATGTAATAAAGTGCATCTGAAAGAACAAAAATTTACAAAGGTTTTTGAGGAATTACGTTTTCCTTCCCCCCGACTCTTACAAATATTTTTACTCTTATTTTAATGATTCATTTGTTGGTTTCCCGGTTTTTAAAATATATTCTAAAAATTTTCAAAAATTGGAGGGAAACTAATTCCTCAGAAACCTTCATTATTGTTTGCTCTTTAGGGAGCACTTTTTTAAATTTATAAAATAGCCAGAATTTGGGAAAAGTAGTAGAAATTCTTTCGAATTAAAAATACGTTCACGAAATCAAAATGTCCGCTAGACGGGAGCTTTAAACATATAACGAAATACTGAAAGTAATATCATTATTTTAAAAGTAATGTTATTATTATTTTCCTTACTTTATTATTATTTTCCATACGTTATTATTATTTGTCAAAAGCACTGATATTAATATTTTCCATATTTCAATGATTGCATATTATAAATAAAATGCACATAACGGGATATGAGATTTTTCTTTTTCAATTTCGCTTAACCTTTCAGTTTAATAACAAAAAAGATCCTGTTACTATTGGAACTATTAATAGAATAGAGAAAATTTATGATGAAGAAAGAGTTGATTACTTATTTGAAATGTAAAAACACTCACATATAAATATAACTTTTGGTTTATCCCTAACAGAGCAAATATTATTGTGCTAGACGCTTATAATGCGAATATAATATCATTATCACTAGAAGAACTTAGTAAATTTGTTATGTGCTGTAATCGAAATATAGTTTACCTTAAATTTATAACTAAATGTTAGTAATACCAATTTTCATTGTTAGGAGATTTTTATATTTTCCTTTATTATAAAGTAATTGAATTTTCCTTTTTCGGGAAATTGTAAATTTAAATATTGTGATATTATAATATCGACCCTCAATAAATTTAAGAGTAAGACTCTTGAATCGGTACCTCACGCATTAAACTGCCACGCCAAATCTATCCACTAAATTCTTTGAAAAAACGAAATAAACAAACACACTATTTCTTTTAAATTTTGTTTAAAAGAGATATGCTTCTTTTGTCATAATTTAAAATGGTCTTCGTCAAGCGCATTTCTGAGTGTTGAAATGAACTCGTAAACAGAACTAATTTTTTTCAAGAAATAAGGGTGCGGTATTCTAATTGGTAGAGTAACAGACTCATAACCAATTTGTAGCGAATTCGATTCACTCTCCTCTTAAGATCTTCGAGAACCAAAGCTTGCTTGTCACCATTGGCAAACATGTATTAACTTCCAACATTGGCTCGGCGGGAATGTGAAATATGAGAGTTAAGTCAGGTGTCAACCCAACCCCCAGACATGTTTAAATTCACAATAGCCGTAAATGAGAACAGAGATAAAATTAGCACTCGACGCTTAGTGTCAAGAAATTAGCGATAGCTGAGATTCGAATCGGATTCTTTCCTGACTAGGACCTTCCTTTAGAACGGTTTCAGATAAGTAATTATTTTTAATAATCTTTTGATGAGGACGCGTAAACGATACTGCTTCACATTCGTAACAGTTGAATTCTGTGTTATTTTAAGCATATAATTAAATATCAGTTTGATTTCCTGTACAGACTCTTATTGATTGGCAGTGTTAAAACACGTGACAATTGAGGAACCTGGGTATTACGACTTTGTCATGGTGTGGACAGTGATGTGTTAGCTTAGTAGTCGAATTCACCATCTGACCGTGACTCAAAATTACGAAGAGTGTATTGACTATGAGTAGTGAATTTTATATCAGACAAGATTGATCAGTCAGAAAGTTTTCGTTAAACAAGTAGAACATGGGAAAACTTGTAAGTTCGTGTGTTCAACACAAAGAAAATTCATTTGCAAAGTCTCGTGAAGATGAATTTATTAAAAATATAATAACCATTCTTCCGTTTTCTAGAAATGGGAATACAAATTCAAAATATTTTCAATTTAAAAAAGTAGATTTAATTTTTTCTCATACTTTATTTTAAGCCAGGGGTAGCCGAAGTGATCTATATAGAGCCCTGGTGGTCAATGTGGTATAATTAGGGGTCGATTAGGGATCGATGAATGAATACCAATATTATTCCATCTCAAATTCTATTGACAGCAACGCAGATGTACAATTTTCGTTTAGAATACCCTTTGTAATTACGATATAGTACGTAAAGTTTTTACAATAGCTTATAGCTTATTTAATTTCTTATTCTTGCATATTTTTTAAATAATTATTTATCTGTTTTTACGTTTAAAGTAAGCGTGTTTCGTGATGGGTTCTCATTCTCAGACTATTGGGAAATGATTCTTGCTCTGTTTTGTTACAAAATAGCCCAATTAAAGCACAACCTCTTAAATCACGACTGTTCGATAAGCTTTGCGAGGGAAATAATGAACAATCAAACCAATTATTATTACACACCGAAATACGATAGTTGTTAAGAGGTGCATGCTTACAAAAACTGGTTGAATTGCTTAAACAGTTACAGAATTTCTTATTAAATTTAATTCAGCCTTTAGTGACGAATTGCAAAATAAATAAATAAATAAAAACTATCTCTTGTTTGGCCGTTGTATTTGCAAAGTTCAATGATATTCAAACACGTCACTAATTGAAATTTACAGCAATTGGATATAATCGATGTAGAATTGAAAATCCGAACAAATCAAAACTTAAGCAATATTTTAAATTATGCTTCGAAGATATTAAAAATATAGGTATCCCAGAATGGACTACCGCGCCACTTTCTGCTCATGTTGAAAACAACGACAGTCATTTGCAAGATGAAGTCATTGAATTACTAGTTGACCTTGAAGCAAAGATGCCTTTTAATAATTTAACTGTGAGTTAATTTTATACAAATATAAATATCACACAAAAATATCCAACACTTGTAATACGGCATTTCTTTTTTTATTTGTGTTGCCAATCTTATGCATAGTTGGGTCTGGCTTCAACCATGTAAATTCTATTTTAAGAAAGAAGAGAAATAAATCGAATATGGAGTTCCGAGTTGAAGACTGAAATCAACAAATTTTGAACCAAATTTTGCTAATCTAGCCAAGAGTCATCAGGCACATCCTTCTCATTGATTTATATAAGAATTTGTTTTCGTCAAAATCAAAAGTGAAAGAAACTTGTCCGTTTCTTAAATGATTTAATTTATTTAAGAAACGGGTAAGTTTTTTTTATCATTTTGTGTAGAGGAGGGTTCTAGGAAAGAATTAAGTGTAAAAAGGCAAGGAAAATGATTTTTAGGTTTATCCTTAAGAGATGTGTAAATTATATTTATTCATTTTTTTTATAAAATTTAGAGAGTGTATGTTTATTGTCAAACAAGAATTTCGAATTCTGAATGAATGTTTTGTTTCCAAGTAAGATATTTCATTTTAAATTAATATTTTTACTCCAGAGTAAATAATTGAATTTTTCATTTTTCAGTAATTCACATTTCAGTTCTTCAGTAAAATAAACCTCTATGATTTTTAATAGACATAACTTCAAAGTTCCGTAAAAATTTATATATCAAAATCTTTTTTTTTTCCTTTTATCTTCTTTTCCAAGCAGTTTTTCTTTTCTTTTAACATTTTACAGCTCCATTCACTATCGTTAATAATGAAGTTATTAGGGAAAAAAAATTCAGATATCTCTTGTTGGACCTTTTTCAGCCGTCAAATGAAATTATTCACTGAAATTGACTTAGGGTAAACGTTACTTATTTACTACGTTAGGGTTGATATTTCTCTCTCATTAGTAATGTTTCTTAATTATTTCCTTGTTACATTTTATAAACTCATACAAAATTTATTAATTCATTGAGTAATATATATGCTGATATAAATATCTTTTAACTGTTCTTACTTTTGTAGTAAATTAAAATTACTAGCTTAAAACAGCATTGTCTTGAATTTAAAGTTATGTTAGTAAGTATTTTTATGTTTACAAATATAGAACCAATCATGTTCATTATCCTAAAAAGTTGTAATAAGTAAAATATATTTTTTTAAAAAAGTTAACAATTATAATGAAAGAAATTGGCTAAATTTGGCAACAAATACGATCTTCGAGAATTCTCTGTTAGATTTAAAAGTAATATAAATTTTTCATCAAAGATGTAAAAATTTGCATGAAATAATGTATAGATTTACACCTTGGTCGGAGTGACCTGGGTTTTTAGCTAATAAGTCTTTTCTCTTTATGAGAAATTGGAAAAACTAGCTTAACTATAATACTGTTACATTATTTGAAAGTTGATAATTTAAGTAGTACTAGACGCAAACTGATGGTTATTGGAGACGTACTTTGTAATTTTGAGTCACGGTCAAGCGACGAAAGCAATACTTGAGGTAGTATCCCACTCTCTCACTAAGCGCATCAGCGTGAGGTCTTCGAGCTTCATCTGATTTTACAAGCAGCAAACTCTCTTCATGATGATCTTTTAAGAAAATTTAGACCCAAATCCTCTATACTTTAATTACAATTCCGTTGCCCTACCAAACAAGTTACAGTAAATATCAAAATAACAAATGGTTAATATTCGTCATCAGTATAAAAAAAAATAACTGCTACGTTTAGGAAAGCGAGTTTTTATACATGCAAACTAATAACTACTAATAATCGTATCGACATTAGCGACTATAAGAATATCAATTTTTACAATAAAAGAATTACAAAATAATAATGTCTTAATAAGAGGCTAATTATACAGATTTTTTCGTGCAATCTCAAATACAATAAAAGAATTTCGTTTCCTTAATGAGAAAATATAATGAGACATCAAAACTTCTTTTTTTTTCATATGTAACCATCACTCCGGAATAATTGAACTACAAAATCAAAATCTGGAAAACTGTGGTGAACTCAATCTTTTCGGAATATAATCTTGAAGCTTTCGTCTAGACATATAACGGTCGCCTAAAGCTCCTTATTTCAGATCGATGCTCTTCTAAAAAGCTTTTCATTGTTAGATTTTATCTTGTGGAACTAGGCAGTTTTAAATTAATTAGATCCATTAAGCATACATCTTTTTAGTGGAATTATGGTTTTGGAATGAAAATACTGTGGATTATCTAACTGTTTACTTTTAAACTTACTTTTAACTACTTATACGAGTAATTAACGATTTACTTTATTTAAATGCACGAAATACGTGATATTTTTAATTAGTTAAATATTTTTAGTCTAATTAGAGGGATAGGCTATTATCGCTTACTTATAATCCTCTTACAATCTAATTATTACGGGCATTTCTAAATATTAATATCATGGAATTCTTTCAGTATGTTTAATTTGAATGGCAGACTATGTATTTGATTTTCATGCTAAAACAGCTTATGGTTATCATTAACCAACTTAAGATTGTATAATCCTTACGGTCAGAAACAAAATTTTCTAATTTTAAAATAAATTTAAGTGTTACCTAAGAAAATTCTTGCTTGTCATTAACTTCAAACAGATTTCTATCTTTCTTAAAAATAATTTTTTGATACATTTTAAATCTGCTATTCGGTAGCCCATGGGATATGGTCCCGAATCAATTAAAGATTCTTAGTCCTGATTACATTAACGAGAAAAATGCAGAAGTAATCAGGTCTACAGTATTTTAAGTGTAACTGCTCATACAGCTTTCTGTGAAGCTATAAGAATGAGGTCAGATGTCATTCTCATCCCTTGATCAAGACTTAAAAATGACGAGGATTGTCTACAATGGTGATCGAGAAACTCTATGACTACTTTAACTCAATCATAAATTAGTTGCTGACTTTTATTATTCAAAAGTTAGAAGATTGATGAATTTATATAACTTTTTACTCAAATTTATGAATTTTCTAAGTAAAAAGATAGTTATTGAACAGTGTAGAGAGAAAATTTATGACTCTCATCTACCGACCAGTCATAAATATTGACATATACTGATTGTTTTTGTTTGCTACAAATATTAACATGATAATGTAAAATTATTTTTAACGTAATTTCTTATGTTTTACAAAGCATTAACCTGTGCATTTCATCAAATCACAATCAAATAAAGAATTTCTTTCCTCTACAGACTTCGATATCACCATGTGCTTCAGGAGTCTTGATCGCAAGCTCGTGGCCAACATTTTTTCTTTTAAATCCTAACTTCGAATCTGGATGTCGCTAAAGACTAAATGTGTAGTAGCTTGAACTCCTGATGTTAGTGTGATAGGGAAGTTTTAAGAGGGAAGTATCAACTAAGGAGTTCCCTCTTTATTTCACATTTTTCAAAATATCATTATATATAGTGTACTGTATAGCAGACTATTAATAAAGATGACTTGTTATTCAGGACATCACATTTATTTGCGCACATCTTTTCAAGCATAAATCAAATACACAATTTTCACAAGCACAATTTTTCAACATTCGTTTTTACATCTTGGAACCAAACTAAATTCTATTCTTATGTTCGTTGCCAGTAAATTTTCTAAAAGCAAAAATATCATCTTGTGTTGCCAATAGCATAATTTTATTTCTTTGTAACAATAAAAAGGGCGCTGGGTTCATTCCCACGTGTTAGCTTCTGAGGTTCTTCGAATCTAAGCATAAATAAAATACTTGGAACTTATGGGTGGGTGGGCGCTTGCTTGTCGAAACTATCCATAACAAATGCGACATCCCATCTTTGCTCTGGGCAGGAGGGATGGGAAAAAGCTGCTTCACGACAGTTGGCCAGAGATAATGTATGAAACATGACATAACTTGTGGAATGTTGCGTCGCGCCCTTCACAGGACCATATATCTCTTATACTGACACTGTTCTCAAAAGTTCCTGCTGTCATTTACCAGGGTGCTTTTCTGCTCGGTTGCAACAGCATCCGCAAATGAACACTACTTCTGGTTTTTCCAGAAAAATTACATTTATTTATTTCTTTTCAAATATCATATAATTAATAGAAATAACAATATTTATCATGTGTTATGTCTCCAGCCCCTACACACCTTTTTGTTACAGTACATTTTGTGATTCATACTTTTTCAATTTTCTACCAATATTGACATATATATATATATATATATATATATTGTGTATTGTATTGTGTGCTACATTAACTCGTATTATTGTGTGTTATTATGTTTTATTGTGTGTGTGTGTGTGTGTGTGTGTATGTGTGTGTGTTAATTTGTGTGTGTGTGTGTGTGTGTGTGTATTATTATTATTATTAT
>BMAW01033459.1:41903-82754 GCA_019974015.1 Nephila pilipes | reverse complement strand
GTGTGTGTGTGTGTGTGTGTTCTATACTTCCAGTATAGATAAAGTATCCATTTGAGTGACGAGTGTTTTCTTACTCTGTTCGACGTCTCATGTAAGTTTTTGATATCTTTATTTAATCCTATGCTTTATTACTTAGATTGTTTTCTTTTGTTAATTTCATGATATATACATTGGAAATATCTCTTTGTCTACATATGTATTTCGATTAATTTCGTCTTTTGCGTCTTGATATTATAACATTTAGAGTATTTTTTTTCTGTTTTGGAATGTTTGATACAAGCAAAACTATTTAACTAGCACTGTCTTAAGACAGAATTAAAATTTAAAGACATTATAGTTCATTTTCTTTATGTTTTTTTTTCTTTCTAATTATCATTGACTTTTAAAGTTTTCATTTGAACTTTTACATGTGAATACTTTTATTTTTTTAGCGATCATGTAGGTTTGATACTTTTTGTGGCCTATTTGTCTTTTACTTAATTGTTTTGTTTTGAAATATTTTACTATTTCTCTTACTTTTTGTCTTTAGGTATACTAAAGGAATCTGCACACGCTTCCTTTCTATAGTGTTTTTCATTAATATTTTTAAAAAATTAAACAGATGATTTCTTTTGTTAAAAAAATCATCTTTGGTTTTAATTTTTGCCTCTATTCTATTGTTAATTCAATTAATTATTACTTTGTGTTTTTGAATTGTCATGTATATATATATATATATATATATATATATATATGAGTGTGAGTGTGGGGTGTATGTGTGTGTACGTAATTTTTGCTGCTTATAATTGTAAAATAATAACTGATCGTATTTTAAAATAATTTGAAAACTTTTCAAGCCTTTCGTAGAATTGACTTAATATACTTTTAAATATGATTGTATAAAAAGGTTTAGTTCTACCCCTTTATGGTAGCAATTTATTTATATTTTAACCAAAACTGTGAAAAGAAATCCCTCGATATCTGTATTATTATTCGCATTTATAAAATGTAGTTTAATGCAGAAAAATACATAGTTATGAATAAATCCTGGTAAAAATTAATGCTTAATAATTAGTCAATGTTTTTGTTATTGTAAATCTGAATAATAAAATGATCTAGGAATTTTTAATGTTTATGGACAAATACTTCAATTAATTTATTCATTATTTCAATAACTCATTAGCTTAAATAATAATAAAAGCTTTGTTTAAGCTTCATTTGTTTCTGGGTATATCAAAATTTAATAGTTCTAAGTTTATATTTGATAAATACAGATGGGGGATGTAAAACTGCTGCGAATTAATATCTTTAAATAGATGCGGTATTATTCAGAATTTTCCGAATTAAATCAGTCATTATACAACTAATATAAAACAAGTATGTTTAAAAAATTTCTGCTATTAATTCTGGTTTTAGACATTGAAATCTTCGAATATTTTTAAAATGTTTTTAATTAAATTAAATAAAGAAGAAATATATCAAAGGAATATGTGGTGCACATGTAAAAATAATTATTCTCGATAGTTTATTTTCCAGCTTGTTAAGAATATTTAAATTACAGAATTTTAAGCATAAGAAAAAATACTAACAACTCGAAGTTGTAGATAACAATTATGCAAATAATTGTAAAGAAATATTTTGTAAGAATTATTTTGACATAATAGTAAAATCTAAGAGACAGAATTTTAAATAGCAAAATAATGAAAAAAGATTAGATCCCAAAATATACGTATGATTCGACGGCAGTTACATTGCGTATTCTATTTTTTGACAGCTTTCAATAAAAGATTCCCCTCGGAGGAAATTATGCAACAATACAAAGGAAAAATACTTTCTAAACGACTCCATACTAACGAACCACTTCCTGCCAGACGTGTTTTCTCATTTCATCTTCTATTTAAATAGCGAATCTAAAGAATAATTTTCTAACATAAGGGGAAAAAGGTACCCTCTCAACCATTTCCGTGTTTTGTTACCGTGATTGCAACAAAATAAACGCCCCACATTTCCAATTTGCACCTAGCGTAGGATGAAAAATATTTCCAAATGCTTCTTAGAACAGACAGAAATTTTCCATCTCGACTACTTGTATGTCTTGGATTTCGTTCGTAAAGCGAAACCAATTTGTATGTGGCTTTCAGAAATGTTCCCTAATCAGGATGAATCAAAATTGTGGATCCCTTTTTGTGCGTCGTTTTATTTCTTTTAACAAAACCCGTTGATAGCATGTTTCGAGTTCAGTAAAAAAAAAAAAATGCTTTTTATTATGTGGAATGTATTGGTTTTTTAAAAGAAAAAAATCTTTTTAAAGTAATTGTTTCAGCGAAGTTCTTAAAAAATGAGTTCCTAATTTTAAAAAAGCGCTTGACACGTTTAATGGAGGGGAAATCTACAGAACACTTTCCGAATGTTTTTTCACCATACTATAGATGTTTTACCACTTCTAAGAACATACAAATAATCAAAAAAAAAGTTATATTATTGTGCAAAATATAAATTATTAAATACACATAGTTACGTAAAACGTGAATTGTAACATACTAAAATTTTTAGACATTTTAATTTTTCATGTTCTTTAATCCAGATTTTTACCATTCACTCCAAAAAAGATAACATTTAATGTTAAAACTTTCTATAGGAAAATAGCGGAGCCTTAAGGGGCCATATACTAATTTATAAATCTTAATTATCGATCTATTTATCATGTGTAAATAAATGAAGAAAATATTATAAACCACGCGCGTTTGCAAATAATAATCTAATATTACACCTCCCTAACGGGTTTCTTCGAGTATCTCTGGAACTAATTAAAAATTCGAATAAGGATCAAAATAGAAGCTATTTAGATCTTTTTCTACCTTTCCTACATAATTCTGCCAAATTTCTTGTTCAGAAATGAGAAAATTCTTTTTAGAAAGTAATTGACTTTGGTAATTCTAAATTAATGATTTCATTAACATCAAAATTTAAATCTCTTTGAGATATAAACATTTTTATTAATTTTATCCGGCTACGAGGAAAATTGCGATTATTAATAAGGGTGCGCTTTTTTGACGATCTTTTTGTTAATAATGTTACATTTATTGCTTAGTTAAAAAACAAAAATTTAAGCACACATATTAGCAAATTTCAGCTTTACAATTTGTGTTAAATTATGTCAACTTAAAAATAAGAATTAATAAACAAAATTTAAATTATTTCAAAATTATTTTGTTGCAATAAGAATCTATCGGTGAATAAAAATTTTATGAAGATTTCCCTAAATAAACCTTACTCTTTTATACACAAACTTTCACTTTTTCATATAATTGTAATTCACCAGACAGGTAGAACACTTTTATTTACCAAAAGAAAGAAAAGAAAAGGAAAAAAAAAGGAATCCCAATTGGAAAAAATAATTAAATACGTAACAAAAAAATTTATGTTTTCTTTATTAACTATTTTAATGAAAAATTCTTAATTTAATGCAACCGTAATGGCTGTTTCGTCATAATCTGATGAATTAATTAAATAAACATTGGTTTGAAAAATTAAAAAAGCAAACTAGAAATAGTTTGTATATGACGAGGAGTAATTGCATCAAAAATGAAGTCTCTGAATTTGAAAATGTAAGCATGTATTGTTATCAAATATAGTTTTATCTGTGGATATGGTGACATTCGCTTCATATACCCATTCGTCAACATAGCTATTGAAATCCCAAAAGAGAGATGAGACAATGACATTCAGAAACAATGTTTTTTTCTTAATATTTAAATTCAAATACAGTGGTAACTTAATTAACGACGGTTATCTATTCCAGAATTATCATCTTTCACCAATACAGTCACTATCTACAAGTATAATAACATGTCATCCAATACAAATTGTGTTTAAAGAAATATATATATGATGTACATACGAATATTTTGAAAAATTTCAACACGCTTTTCTCAAAACTTATTGGCCGTCTATACCTCTAATCAGGTATTTTCCTGTTCAGGATAGGACATATTTCCTTCATTATTTAACTCTACAGCCATCTCAAAATCTAATTAAATAGTTAATAAGTCGAGTTCCTATTGAAGATACCCAAGATCAGGACAAAACACTTTATTATCCATCTTACATATTAGAATATGCAAGTTCGCTCTCTCGCGAATCCCGCTTATATATAACTGAGTTAGTCTTAGTTTACGAGTACGTTCAAATAATAACGCCTTAGCTTACCAAATCACTCATTCCAATTCAAGCATTCCTCGATTCTAACAGACTCAACTCATATTATTCTGAGCATCAATCATTTCCATCTACTATCAATATAAACAATTAACTGTAATGATTCACTCCAGTTTACAGCCTCTATCAGCTAGTAGTTCTTCTTCTTTTTCCTTTCAATTCTATTTCTTTTAAATATTGCTATCTCTAATTCAATTCACTGCACTCCTTATCTTTATTTAATTTACTTAATGATATTTTATTTTGGCTGGAAAGGAATTGTAATTTTATGCAATTTGAATTTCTAAAAAGTCCCCGAGGTTAGCGAAGAGAAATTTGCGAATAGCCCAACTTTATGAGGGGGGTCGGTCAGGTTTCGTTGAATCCTCCACAAATGGACGTCGTAGGTCAATCTTGTTTATGATTTGCTGTAAGCAAGGCATTTTCTATTCACTGTAACTGGTCAAGAACTAAAGCCGTCATTAACCAAGATACCCGTGTAAACTATGATTATTAAATTAAGAAAGGATTATATAAACTTAATCAAATGTGATTCCAGAAGTTTTCATTCAAGACACTAATATGAAAGTAATTTATTAAAAACATGAAGTTCAAATATATTTGTTCTTAATGTGTTATTTTTCAAGACAACTACTAAGACGAAACTTTTACTTTAATATTTTTATGGAAACAATACTTATTTTCAATCTTATTATAATGAAATATATGATAAGATTGTCAAAATATTAAATGATAAGAATGTCAAATGCTTTTCTTTATTTTTGAGCAATTCTTATCAGAAAAAGAAATCTGTTAACGGGAGCATAACTTAACTTTATCTTATTGTAACGGGGGGAGTCCCTTTCTCTATATTCCCCTCCTCTCTCTCTATTCATTTACACTCTCACTGTCAGAATGTTAGTAAAAGTGGAATTTACGATTGGTAAAATATAATGGTATCCAAAAAATACGGGTGACGCTCCCCCATGTTATCCTAGCGATCCTTCTCTTTTTGACCTTTCTTCTTTTCAACCAATTTCTGTCTTTTCTTCAATTTCTTCACGTCTGGACCACAGTTAAGTCTTGTTTGGCGCAGCATAGCCACGTGTGGCTCTTGCGTCAATAAGCTTCACATGCACTCTTTCACTCATCCAAAAAGCAAATTACTATCAAAGTTCAGTAAAGAGAATGAAAAAGAAAAAAAAAGTGAAAAAGCATGTATTTTTAATTGGACAACTAAAGCTCTAGCTCTTATATAAGAAGAAAAATTATCTATTGCCCCATATAGCTATCACAGAAATGTAAATATTATTTTTCTGTAGGGAATATGAATCAGTGTATAATAATTGCAGTTTCTGAACTCTTTGGAAATATTTAAAATGGGGAAGATTACTTATAAGGAAATTATTGTTATTTGAAATGCTCCCCGAAACATAATAAATTAAATTTTCAGTACATCTTGCAAGTGATTGAATATTAATCTTGACGGATGTGTTACGGTGGTTAGGTATTAAACAATCTCTCATTGGATAATTCATGTAATTTTATAATCCTTTCAGGAAGACCATGTGTGACATTAATCTCAATAAAGTTTCATGTTAATTCATTTTTTAAAGAAAGGATTTCGAAAACATCAATAATAATTTGTTGTTTTTTTTTTGTACGGTTTTCAATTAATGAGTTTCCAATTAAAAGTAGAAAACATATTTACTACCAGTTTTTTTATGCGTCCAACAGGTAATTTCAGTGATTTTTTTTTGCTGTTAATTATATTTCTTAAAGTAATAAATATATCCCTGCTATAACTAAACTGATATATTTCTCTTTTTTTTCCCTCTTTTTTTATTAACTCGAAATGTTTTACAACTTTTCAAGCTATATAAAAATCCCACTGAGAATCATTGTTCAAACATGCGAGATATTGACGTTCAACCTCGGGCATTGACCTAAATCTGCAAGACTTCAGAGACACACGAGTAAATTTTTATCACCAAAATTAGTCGCCATCGGTTACGTCTATTCAAGTAACTCATTTTGCTCTTGGCAAAGAGTATTGAAATTCAGAAAAAGACTTTACATAAAAATTCGTATCCCCTTTGGTAAAAATATTTATGAATAGTGAAGGCTTCAAGGAAGTAGTCTTTTTGTGAAAGGACAAGGAGACTTGCCTCTTCAAAGAATTTTCGCAAACATTTTTATGGACCATACATCGAAAAGATCTTTTTAGTAGTGAATTTAAGCACGTCTTTCTTACAGGTCTTTTTAAAAGTTAACAGACTATAATCCAGTATAAATTTCTTTAGCATTTTCTTTCAATAAATAAAAAGTAATTTTCTATTTATTTTTATATTCTTCAAGACTCAGGGCTTAAAAATTCAGGGCAGAAATTTATTTATTAAAATTCAACCAGAAAATGTTTTTTAACAATATTTGTACAAAGAATTAAAAAGTAAAGAGAAGTTAAAAAACGATTCCCGTAGAAGTAATTTTATGTTGTTATTTTACTATGTTAGTAAAATGTAATGAAAGCATATCTTAATAGCAATATTCTTTCAAATTTTAGCCCAACGCTGTTTTTAAATGTGTTACTTAAGTTTCAGAAATTCATGTTTTATGTCCCTTGGAATCACGTATTAAATATTTTTGATACATTTAACAGAAATTGTTACAGCAAGGACTTACATCAAATGGCTAATTGATATTATCTTAATTTGATGCGCGAAATAATGCTAAATGAGCCGAAAAATTTGGACTGAACATGCATAGCTTGAGGACAGTATCTTAATATGTACATAATATATATAAACACATCCTAAATTGCAAAAAAAAATTTAATAAGTATGTTCATTTATTTTAAAATTAATAGCTGCAAATTAATTATTAATCTATGCAAATTAATCTATATTAAACAAACAATTTAAAAATCTATATGAAATTTTAAATGTTTTTATATGGTGAATAAGACATGGGGCATATGAACTCAATATTTTTATTTAATTTAATCAGGTCCAAACATTCAATTTTTTTTAAATATATAGTTATGTATATGATACTCCAGACGTCCAGACATTATTCGATTTATGACCTATCGGCGCCGAGATGTCTAATGTAATAATCTATTTGTCTGCTCAGTACAAATCTCTTCCATGTCATAAGTTATCTTCATTAACAAAAGTCAAAGGACTTGTTAGGAATCAAAGTACAAACTCTGTACTTGTTATAGGCCATACTGTTAACGGATAAAAATTCTTATTGAATTTATACTATAAATCTATAGAAAATATTAAAAGACTAGAAACATTGCGCTTGTGTTGAAAAAAATGCACATATTAATGATTCCAAAATATATATATTTTTTAAAAATTAAGATGCTTACAAACAAGAACTGTAAAATCGGCTTTTATTCAAAGTTATTGATTGTTATATTCACTTCCTCACAGTTACTTGGTCAATTATAACTTTGCAAATATTAATTGCTTTGGTATTCAAAAAATTCAATGTAAAATTTCATAAAAAATTTAGATTATTCTTCAATTATCTCATTAATTAAAAAGCCCCACTTTTCTACAAGAATAGCATCATTTTTAAAGTCATTAAAACGTATGGCAGGAAACATGGAGTTTCTAGACACTCAACAAGCTTCCCTCAGGGAAACCCATGATCAGAACATTGCTTAAGTTGAAATGCTATGTGAGATTGACTCGCTTAACGCATAAGAACCTTTTGTTTGGTTGGAGAGTTCACGGGTGTCCTTTTTGCACTATCGTTTACACTGTTCATCATATTTTAAGTGTTATTTTCGGCGTTTCATCACTATCGTCGAATTTTTTTAAAAATCCAACTGCTTTACAATTGCCTAACTTGTTAGGGGGGGAGGGAGACCACATCCCAATTTGTTTGCGATTTTGTACAAAATAAATTTTAATTCATATTTATGATTTTTTTTAATTATTTAGCTTAAGATTGCAGTTACTTATAACCCATTAATATTTAACACGAAAAGTATCTATCGTGCTGACTTTCATTATGTGATACATTTTTAACAACTAAACTTTGAATCATTCTATCCAACTTAATCCAATCCATCTTATTTATTTATCGCAAAATTTTACGTAACTATTTTTGATAAATGCTTGGTTAGTTAATTAACATAACACTAAAAGATACATGAGTGCTATTTTTTGTTTGACTAATTGATTATTAACGTCGCACTTAGAAGTAACACAATTTTGAACATAGATCAAATGACGAGGACGGCAACTTAGTTGGCACCTCCTACATCAAGCTTCCACAACTTGCCAATGGGAGGATTTGGAGCCTCGACAGCTTTAACATGCCTCAGTGCGCTTCACCATTAATCTTTAGTGATATCAGGGCTCAAACCTAAGACTCGATGGAAAGAGCACTGGCTGGGAATTAGCCACAATTAGGCTAACGGGGCCACTCTTTGTTGGAACCATTCTCAAGAGACGAGAAGAAACCTGAATACTAGGATCACCCTCTTCGAACTTCTATACTACGCAGATGGAGGATCTCGTGAATTTATTTCATTTAATGTAAGATTGGGCCCATATTTTTTCCCATCAGGTTTTTGTGGATTCAAAATTAGAACATGACCGGCCACAAAAATAGTGACCATGAACGTTCCACTCATACGGGCTTATTTTATCGGTATTCTTAAGTACCATGTGGGGTGTGAAAATTGTTCTTGAGTCAAAGAAAATTTCCTGCTGTTATTTTATTCATTTATTTATTTTTATTTATTGATTGATTATTTGAAATTTCACTATTTTGAACGATACCTGTGTAAAATTATTTGCTCTTTGTAAACAATTGTACGGAACATAATACGAAAATTTCGAAAGTCTCTTACATTTCAAAATCTGTCGCATTTTAACTTCTATTGGATAATTATGAGTACATCTTTTTATCCTCTTTTTCTCGGATCTAAATATTATAATAAAAATGTCTTGTTTTTCTAATCTCTCTATACAATTTCTTTCATCTAATAAATGAATATAGATGTTTAAGATTTTACTTCTCTTAGACTCTGCTTATTTAAGACAATCAAATTCCATACATATACACAAAAATTGAATTTTTTTTTATTTCAATTGACTTTACCTGCTTGCATCATTATTGGTGAAAAGTGATTTTAATATAAGTTTCTTTAATATAAAAACAAAATCTTTTACATTTATCGAAGTTAAATAATACTTTAAAAATATTGTAATTTGAACTTATTCGCATTAATTTATTGTTGTATTTTAGTTACCAACTTAAGTTATATTGGTGCCAAAATACCTCTATTCTTGTTTAATTCATGATGTAAATTTTAAATTAGTATTTAAAACGCATTCAACGTTCATTTTCGTCGCGTCATAATTAAATATCACAGTTCAAAATCGATTTAGAATTGAATGTCACACACCTACTTTAAAATGATTGTAAAAGAGATCCGAGATAGAGACTTTAATAACATACTTAAATTTTTGAAAGTTTTATTTTATCGGTTATTTTAAAATTGGATAATCATGCTCGTTAGCTCATGACCACCATAGTTTCCGTCGAGTCATAGGTTGGAGGCCTGAAGCCACTTAAGTCCCATCGTATTGTGGGAATGATACATTTTAAATTTGTTGAGGTCCCAAGTCCTCCAGTTGGCATGTTGTGGAAGTTTGGAGAGGGAGATGTCAGCTCAAGTGTTATCATTATCACTTGACCGAAGTGCAGAATTTCTAGATCCATCGTCAGTAACCTTCGTATTATTTCTAACTGCAACGCTAATAAGCAATCAATCAGAAAAATGTACATTCAAAGTGAACACGAGGTGATAGAAGAGATACAGTTGTATTAATTTTTCCAAAATTTCAAAAAAAAAATTTAATTAAATTCTCTTCTCAGTCAGTATTACACAAGAGCTTTTAGATCTGATTTCATAAGTTTGAGCTATGATCAAATGACACGGACCACTCTTCGAGACAGTACTGCTCTCTCAGATTTCTTTGGATTAAATGGCATTGTATTCTATTATAATATATTACTTACCATGAACTGTTAACGACAGGAAATTGAGAATCACGGCAAAGAACGTATTTTATCAATGGTTACAAGTTTTGCTTCATAAATTTTATTCCAGAATGATTTGCAATAAGTTTCTTGAATGGCATATTTTGAGAAATGATATTCTTTCAGAAAAGTTCAAAATAAATTAACATTCGCCTTATGAAATATGTCCTTCATTTCTTGTCATGCATAATTGTTTTAGCCTGCCTAGTTAAAAATCGTATTAAAGTGATTACTTTTTCTTAAAGCGATGGCAAATTATAATAAATGATTGAAATTCTTGTAAAAAAGAGGAAAATATATAAAAAGGAATTTAAAAAGTTGAATGTTAAATTCACTTCAAAGTTTCATGTACATTTGTAATTTATATTTTAATCTTAAATGTTGTAGCTGTTCATTTTGCTTTTCTCGCGGCTTTTTCTCCTTAGTTAAATGTTTATCATTTGCGTTTAAAGCAATTAAACAATTTTGATCGTCAGAAAATAGAAAAGTTTCATATGATAAGTTTTGATCTGTTTCATTCGCTTAAGATGTATTATTTCCATATTATACCGATTTGAACTATTAACCATAACTCTAGAGCAATTAACACCATTTTAAATATTCTAAATCAATGGTACTTAAAGTAAATAATAACATTTCTATAAAATGCATATGAGTTAAAAAAAATAATGCAGAAGGAACATCTTAAGAATTTAAAATAATAATTAAATCGAAAATTAATACTAAATATTTGTGTACGAAATTGTTCCGAAATTAAAATATAATAATAATAACTGAATTTTGTAAATTATTTCTGACAATTTTTTGAATTTAGATCTCTTGTATTTTACGCTTTTTGTACCAATCCCAAAACCAAAATTTGATATGATTTCTAATTCACATTTACATAACATTTATATTAATTTCCAACTTATAACCCTTATGTGCGACTAAATATTATTATATATTATACGATATTCATATCATTGTTTTAATGAACATATAAATGTGTGTCTTTGATATTCAAGAATGTTTCAGAGTTCTGCTATGAACTATTGTTGGTATTACCTTCTGTGTTTCTTATAATTGTATATAATCACCAAATTCTTATACTTTTATGGTATACAGTACGGTTTAAATAAAACTCTTTGATTAATCTGTTCTTATGATTTTTTTTGCTTTTAACCTATATGTATGTAATACGTAAAATAGGATATACACTCAAAATACCCCAAAAAGCAAATAAATCAAATTTTTAGGAAAAATTTAAAAACTTATAAGGCATTTTTAAAATGCTACTCCTCTTACAATAATTATGTACTCATATGAAATTGGATTTACAAATTCATCAGACTACGTACAACAAAAGTTGTTATAGGATTTATCATAACATGATTGAAATTAATAAAAATAATTTTTTTACGGGTGCTTATTAAGAATTCCATTAAAAATGTATACATTTTTAATTCAATCATTTTTAAATATTAACTATAGCTTTGATTTAAAATCTCATACCAAATTATGGTATATATATTAATATCCATAATTAGAAAAAAATATTAAGACATTTGGCACAATAGGAAAAAAAAGCCTTAGCATTTTAAAAGAAGAAAAACTAGTGATTTTTTTCATTCTGAGATAAATCAATTTAAAGTTTTTATTTGTTATGAAAAAATATATAAAAGCAATAAAATTAGTAGATGAAAATACTGTACATGCAGAATTCATTAGAAGTTTCATAGAGATGTTTTGTGAATATTATTATTTTGTGTACTTAAAATTAAAAATTTTAAGTTTCTTATAATAAAATGCAAAAAATAAGATGGAAATAGAGTTTGCAAAGGCTTTTGAGTATACTTATTCACATTTTATGTTTAAAAAAGGTAAAAATACAGTTCTGTTCATAGAGTTTAAAAAATTGAGGACAATATGTAATTCCTTCTCTTTGAAAATCTTTCTTTTTGTAGACAGATCAGCACTATGCACTTTGAAATATGCATATCATCTATAATTTTGCTTCCAAGGCACCAATGGATTTGAATATTCATTTTACTCAAATTGTTTTTTTTTTCTCTTTGAACGAGGTATGATGAATTCATAAAATGCTCTACTACAATATACGCAAATGATGATTTATAAAAGTAAATAGCAAAAGACACAATTTGTCTTCAAAAAAACTGTTTTAAAAAACATAAACTAAATAATGTTTCTAAAATATGTAAAAAATTAATCAACAGAAGAAGCGCATCAGATGTAAACAAACAATGAGAATGGAATGCAATTTATACACATAATTTCAAAATAACTTATTGTCAGAATTCATTAAATAAGCAAGAAACCAAAAGTTCGTCAACTAGAGAATGATAAGCGTCAGAATGTGAATAACAATGAACATAAAAGCTATCATAACTTCGAATATATTTAACGTAGAGTTCTGTAGGTTTGATGGATAATAGAAAAATGTATAAAAAATAATTTGGAATACTTTTTTTTTGGTTCTGTGACCGATTTTCGTCAAATCATGCGATCATTAAGTAGCACAATAACAGTAGAGAACGAAGAGCTTGACAAGTAGAAAAAGATATAAAGGACAATAGTAAACTTACTGTGTTTCAGAGTAATCCACAAAATAGCAAAAGATTTCGAAACCCTTGTTTCATTCTTTTAATTATCATAAGTGGCATATGTTGCAAAAGTGATACAATGACATCATTACTTTGATGCATCAAACGTCTAGATATTTTCCCTCTTTTCATTTATGGATATTTTGGCACTTTCATCTACCTTATTTCGGAATGTTTCCTAATCGATGCTTTAATAATATATTGATAGATTTTGTGCTGAAATAATATTAACACATTTATTTTTGTTTTTCGAGTTAATTTACATCTAAACGTTTATTTATCTTTTATAATAACTGAAAGCTACTCACAAAGTAAGTTTGTATTTTGTTTTATTTTATTATTGTCGTCAAATAAATCATTATATTAGAATAAAACGTAATTTTAGTTAATAGTACTAATGCTCTCGTCTACCAGATATTTTGATTTCGAGGACGTCATGTTAATCCTTTGGGATTTCTACTACAGTCATTAAAATCTTTACTATTTTACATATTTGAATGCAATAAAATGTATTCAAAAGATAAAAAAATAATGATGGTTTCTGCAGAATTATATTTTTTCTCCCTCCAAGTTTTGAAAATATTTCAGAATATTTTTAAAGACCGAAAGCCCACAAACGAATAAATAAAATAAGGGTAAAAATAATTTTTTTTTAAATCGCAGGAAAAATGTAATTATGTTGAAACCTTCATTCTATTTTGCTCTTTCGGATGCACTTTTTTGCATTCAAATAGTTGAAATAGTATCGATTTGAGAACAGTTGTAGGAATTCTGTAGGATTAACATTACTTTCATGAAATCAAAATGGCCGGCAGACGGTAGTCTTAATTACAATTTATTGTTTCTCTCATGAGTTCTTATGAATTATGCAATTAGTATAAAGGAAGAGTTTTTTCTTGTAATTTTTTTCTCTGACGAAAATGTAAAATTATATTATTTTCGTATTTATTTAATACAATAAATTGAATAAGGATCTGAACTTTTTTCATTTTATAAGCGATTAATATTCAATTTTATTAAAAAAAGATTTAAAAAAATGTAATGAATTATTCATTTATTTACTATAAAATGAAACAGAAATAAAATCTAAAATAGTTTGAACATCATCATAAATTACATTTGTGTAAATTAAAACATAAAATAATTAGGCATAAATCAACATTAAGAAAACAAAGAAAGCAGTTATATCATTCAAGAATGAAAATTCAGAAATTATTTGGCACGATGAATGTAAATATTTAATGTAAACTAATTTTATTTTCGGAAGTGTATCAAAAGTTTCTAGATCAAGTTTGTAAAAGTACATGAATGTTTATGACTTTTGTTTCCATTATTTTAAAATTATTCGTATTAAATATTTATACTACATTATCTTAAGCTAAATTATTTCTGCTTTTAAAATATTTATTATATGAATCAATTGTTCCCTTATGCTCTGTAGAGTTAAATTTTAAAATAATTTATCGTTTATTAAAAAATTAATTATAATATTTAATAAATGTAAATTTATTTATAATAATCAGCAATTATGCACGGCTGTTTTCAGTTTTAAAATATTCGTATGAAAATGAGGTAAATAAAACTATAACCGTAGTAATTAGAAATGGAAAAAAAGTCTTGAAAAGTACTCAAATATTCGTATAAAGAAGAATTTACAAAACAGTTACATAAGATATCTGAAAATATTCTGATAAAAAATAACTGTCTAAAACAAATTGTATTTTAAGGGACATGTTCGAAATTCTTTAGAATGTTTGATTAAGGATTTCGTGGATAATTATTCTAAAAAATATTGCTGTGGAGGTACTGGATTTCTCAAAATGAACTTTTTTTTAATCAAAGGACTTCCACGTTACAGTAGATCCACATGCTATTAAAAAAGATCAAGGATAGAATTTTAAGTCAGAAAATTCAATTTCTAAGGTATACAAACTTTAAATTGCAACATATAAGATCTATAATGTTCAAATTATCTTTATTGTTAATATTATTAAAAGGCCTTTGAAGTTATGGGTATTATTAACGTATATAAATGTGTGTGTTAATACACACTTAAATACAATGCACAAAGAATAAGCAATTTATATATTTATAGCATTGTTATTTACAACATATTATGGTCAACATTAACTCAGAGAAATGATAGTTGGTACAAACAAAGTTGCCACGCACGCATTATTCTCGGCTGTAATGCGTGCTTGGCAACACTGGCACGGCACGCATCTTGTGCACCCAAAGGGTGAACGTTTTCACAAAACGAAATAGAATGTAACTGTTGGATTCTACGTATGATAAATTAGGCCACACTTGGGCCTAAAATACACGTGCAGTTTAAATAAAACAAATGGATAGAAAGGTTTCGGGATAAAATGGAGTTTCGAAACTTTTTTGAAACGCACTTAGAATTGTTTAAGCAATGATTTATCTTTATGAAAACAAAACGCAATTGGGTATATTTTAATTCTTTAAACAGGAAGATTAATACGAAATAAAAATAATAATAAAGTAATAAAGTTTGACAACAGTTGTAAGATTTCTATTTATATTTATGTAGTCCTTAAGCCACTTTGAAGAGTCCCTGTGGAATCATTTGATTCATTTCTCGGGAATAGGTTTAGAGTTTAGTTCTCACATGGGATCATTCTAAGAACTGAATCTTTCCATTGCTCATCAACACGCAACTTGAGAGAAATAAGAGAAGTAAAGTTCTACTTGAATTGAACAGAACATTTAATTTTAAATAAGGAAATTAAAATGTAAAAAGAAGTAAAACTAAATGTAACCTATATCTAAGTTCGATTCATCATTATCAACGTTAGCGTAAATAAATCAGAACTACAATACTATCAACCACCGACCTCAACTTAAATAATATCTCTTCCTTCCAGTCCATCGTTTCTCGATTGCTGAGCGATCAAACTTATAAAGAAAAATTAAATGACGCTGTTCATTTCCGCTTTTATCGACTTGTATAAACTTCGAAGAATAAAAGTAGGTTTTTTTGGAGAGAGTAGAATTGATTTCTATTGGTTCCACATGTACTAATATAGAATTAAAATATACAAATTGACGTAATAAAACAAAAGCAAACCTCATAATTATTTATCTATTTTATAAACAAACTTACATAATTATACTTGTTAAATAATGTTAATTCAAGCTTACTCTGTATTTTGCATTTTTTTCCCAAAAAATGATGCTATCTGTTCCATAATAAAATTTTGGAGAAATATTAAACGGAATAAATTTAAATTTTGGTTTGTTTTTATGACTGAAGCAAAAGTTTATTTATATGCCTGCTTAACACTAAATTTTTCCTTTTTTATGACTATTTTTCCTTTTTTATATGATTAATGATAAGCCTAAGCTTTCCAAAATTCAAAAGAAAAAATACTGCACAAATTTCAACAATGTTAAACCTTTTAAAACTATATAGAACTTCTCGCCGTAAGTTTGAAGAATTCTTTCACCCTGTATATATTTCTTCACGGATATTTCTCCATTAGCCTAAGACTTCGACGAAATATACATTATAAATATGAAGAAAAGATCTTCCATCTCAGAGGACCCCCCTTCAAATAAAAAGTATTGGATGTGAGAAAAAAAATGACATCGACGGATTTTCATCCGCCGTTGCTGTGGAAACGGCATCTATCGGGTATTATCTCCTGTTTTTGTCAAAAGTTTAGTTCCACTGAAGAGACTTCATTTTCAAAGGAAAGATGCGAATTTCTCTGGAAAAATTCAATTCCTTTTTCGAAGTGCTTTTTTTCTAATCTATGTGATTTTTTTTTTTTTTTTTTTTTTTTTTAATTTTTTAATTGTTATTTTGAAGAGAGGATCAAGTGGGCTTGATATAGGGATTTCTTTCAAAGCGTTTCTGTCTGTTTTGTGAAGAACTTAGGTTTAATTTCTAAGTTTATGAATGAAGGTAATAAAGTTAATTGTTTTTAGAGGGTGGATAAATTAAAGAATGCTAATTAAAAAAGAGCTTAGAAACTAAAACCAGTCTATTAAAGAAAAAGTAGGTGAGCACGTTCTGAGTGTTTACATTTGCATATTTCATTTCCTTGGATTTTATCATTTCAGACGTTGCTTTAAGGCTCCCGTCTATACGCCATTTTGATTTCATCAGCTTAATGTTAATCCTATGGAATTTCGACTTGAATTCTCCCATCTTCACTATTGATCTATTTGAATGCAATAAAGTGCATCTGAAAGAGCAAAAAATAATGAATGCTTCTGTGGAATTACTTTTTTCCTCCGATTTTTAAAAATACTTGAAAACATTCTTTAAAGATTGGAAAACTCAAAAACGAATAATTTAACTAAGAATAGAAATATTTTTAAAAAATATTATTAAAAAAGTAATTCCACAGAAGCATTGATTATTTTTTGCTCTTTCAAATACACTTTATTGCATTCAAATAGATCAAATAATAAATATGGGAGAATTAAAGTCAAAATTCCATAGGATTAACATTACATCCACGAAATCAAAATGGCGGGTAGACGGGGGCCTTAAGGCTCCCATCTATCCGCCATTTTGATTTCGCGGACGTAATGTGAATCCTCTGGAATTTCGACTTTAATTCTCAAATCTTTACTATTTGATCAATTTGAATGCAATAAAGTGCATCTGAAAGAGCAAAATATAATGATTGCTTCTGTAGAATTACTTTTTCCCCTTAGATTTTTAAAAATATATAAAAATATTTTTGAAGACCAGAAAACTCGCTAACGAATCATTAAAATAGGGGTAAAAATATTTTCGAAAATCGGAGGGAAAAAGTAATTCCACAGAAGCATTTGCTATTTTTTGCTCTTTCAGATGCACTTTATTGCATTCAAATAGATCAAATAGTAAAGATTTGAGAATTAAAGTCAAAATTTCACAGGATTAACATTATATTCAAGAAATCAAAATGGCTGGTAGACTTTAACCTTAATGATATGAAACGTCGTTCAAGTATAAGAAGCAAAAAAAAAAAACCCGTTTTGTTTTCATTTAATTTATATGGCTCTACAACAAAAGTTAGAAAACTGTGGCTTGTTCAATACTTACATGAAGTAATGCAATCTGATTTAACTACTTTAGAAAAGGACTATTAAAATTCTGCTTGCGACCGACTAAATGTTCAATATGGAAAGTTGAAATATTTTGCTACAGTAATGTGATGTTCTTTTTTATTTTTGTTGCTTCATCACTAATCCTTTTTGTTCTGAAGTTTATATTTCTTTCAACAAAATCATATTCATTTACCGAAATTGTTTCATGCTAAAAACTTAAGTAAACTTCATCTTGCAGTTTTGCATATAACGCTCATCTTAGAAACAGTCCAAAGTAGAGAGGAAGTTGGAGGAAATGAAAGTATACGGTAAGGAGGAGCTATAGCTACATTTTCTCCCATAATAGCTGAAGCGAATTTAACTTAATGTAGAATTTAGGAATAATCATTTGCTATGAATCAATATAGTTGCCACGCTTTTAAGCTGCATTTCTGTGTAGTTGATTACTTTTTATTTTTCCCGATTTCTAACTTATTTTTGTTATAGTACTCCTCAACCTGAGAATCTGTAATAAAGTTTGCTTAATTAGAGAGTTTGTAATGTATTTTAATTCTTACAATGTCTCGTAAATGTTTGACTGTTTTAATCCTAGATATATATAATTCTTAATCAAATAAATAGTCAAATATCAAAAAAAAAATTTGAATTCTCCTAATCTGTAAAATATGTTTGTGGTTCTCGAATAATTTATAAACAGCTTGTGAGTGAATGTGGCTTATATCTTCCATCTCAAAAATTCTAGTTACTGTTAAGTCACTCAATGGGTTAATAGCGAGTGCTTAATTAGAACCGTAGCCAAATGACGCGAAAGGTACTTGAGTAGGTTTCTGCTCTTAAAATTACCACATTATTTCAAATAAAGACTTTGAGGATCAATTAGATTTAAATAATTGTATATCTACATCGTTCTACTCTACAACTTTCAGTGGAACCTAAAAACAGTTCTAAACGAGAATTCTCACAAAGCCCCTTATAATCTTGCAGGACTCACTTAGTAATTTTTCTAAAAAAATTTATTATTTTCATCATTGTTTTACTAAAAATGCGCAATTTTTTATCCCGCAAAATATTTTGTTTCGCAAGTTTTGCTTATAAAATAATAATAGTTTACATAATAGAAATATTTGTCATTCATTATAAAACAATATTATTTAGTTTTATTATTTATAATAAAAATAATTATTATTAGCAGTAACAATGTTATCTATTAATATTTTTATTGTAAATTATTATTAATAGTTGTAATCAATATTCTTATATTATAACTAATGCTATTATACTATAATTAACACTATTGTACTATGATTAATGAATAATATTAATTATAGTGTAATTTTTTTATTTGTTACTATTACTACTACATACAGCATACGTTCTTCGCACGGGTGAATATTTAAAATAATATTCAACAAAAAGTTTCCAAAATTATTTTACTACAAAATGTTTTAATTGGAACAAACTAATAAATAAATAAAAAGGTTTTCGAAAAATATCTTTGAAGAATAATAAGCTGTTAGGTGCATAATTCGTAAGGTCATGCGATCGTAATATGCCAGGGAAAGCGAAAGAAAAAACGAAAAATCTAACTGTAAAATCACTGTTGTGCAATTAAATTTTTTTGTAAAATCCACAAATTGGTATTTCCCCCCTCTCCTCTGTTCTTTTTAAAAAGAGAGCCAAATGTTCATTCCATATACCGTATGGAAATTGTGTTTTTTTAATCAATAGATTTTTGGATGGAACTATTAGAAGTTAATGAAAAAATAGACTCAAAGTGGACGAAAAATGAAGCGCAAAATTTAACTCAGGTCAAAATATTGGAAAACCAGAATCAAGAGAACAATGATAGATAGCTCTGGTTTCAGAAAAGGAAAATAAGTAGAAATATAAACTAAAAGAATATTTCGTAAGGTGAGCAGGATACATATAAGTAAGAATTTTTTGAATAGAAGAGGATTAGCGATATCTCAGATACTTTTGAAAAAGAATTGATATGTTTTATTGAAAGTTTTGGCTTACAATACGAAATTCATTCGGGTAACATTATTAAATTACTTATACGCAACAGAATCATAATCCTATAATAAAGAACGAACAAATGCATAAAAAAAACCCAGAATCTAATACATTCTACTACAAAAAACAAGCAAATGGATAAATATAAAAGCCTTCAAAAAACAAAATAAAACCAGACAGCCAGAAGCAGAAAAGACCGTAACGTTCTGTGATGTAACATGAGCATTAAAGACAAAATCCATCTCAGCGTTCACTTTAAATTTTTAAACACCTTGAGTGAATTTCGAAATAACGACTCCAAGGTGCACACTGGAATAGATTATTTGTACCGAATTTCATGATTCTGTGTTTTTTAATCTTTACTATATCGTCCACAGACTCATGCACACAAATTCTTCCTTTTATTAATATAGATAATTATATATTAATGCTATTGTACTATAACTAATATTACTATAATAAATTTATTATTATTATTATTGAGATGTTGGAAGACTGTACTCCAGTGATAATGAAAAATTGAGGGAATAATCACAAGCAAAAGTAACAGTTGAGCTTATAAAAACTGAGTTTTGCTTGGTCTTGTGATCCTTTAGCACTAATCTATTTTTTTGACGTTTCCTTTAACACGATCGAAAATCATAAGAACTTTGCGTCCTTGTATCCTCTATCATCATTATTTTATAAATTGAAAATGGAATCTTTAAATGAATTTTATAAATATAAACATTTTAATATTTACATAAAAGCATTTTAATTTTTACATAAAAGCATTTTAAATTTTACATAAAAACATTTTAATTTTTACATAAAAGCATTTCACTTTTTACATATTATTTTATTCTGCCTGGAACTTCTTCAACAAAATGAACAAGTTGGAATTCGAATAAACCCGTGACGAGACAATGTAATAAACTTAAGAGAACAGAAATACACAAACAAATTATTCTAAAATAACAAGTAAGAATAATTATCAAATAAATTTAAAATAGACAGTAATATATTAAATTAAGAAAGAGATAATAAAACGTGAGCACACATAATAGATCAACCAAACACGCAATTATATTTTATCTTAGCTATACAATACACAACTTAACCTTTCTCTGACTGAATAATAACAACACTAAACATGTAACGAACTGATTAATCACTGAAAAAGAGGAATGCCATAAAAATTCTATAAACATCAAAAAACAATATTTGTTCTAATCGTTCTAAATCCATGTAGTTTTCCCATTTGATTTCACGTTTGCGAGACATTTCTAGCAATTTATATATTTTTTTGACCTTGTGCAATTTTCGCAGACTTTAAAAAAAGGTACTTTTAATTCACTTTTTAAATGTAGTGTATATTTTGATCCTTAAAATCTGTACTCTTAGCGTATTATTTTGAAACTAAAAACCCTTTCTATATTTTCATTAATATGTATATAAATTTGTCAAGTCAAAAGCTATTTTTATTCCAACTTTTGAAAGAAGTAAATAATTCAAGATTAATCACCGAAATAATCATAATAAAAAAGAAATCGTGCTATTAAAAATAAATATAAGTAAGATAAATAAAATTAATTAATTTGGTAATATATTACTGGTTTATATTTAAAAATAAGCCAATAAAAATTGAAGAATTAAATTGTACTTTAAAAACCACTATATTTGGTACAAAATGCGAATTAAACTTAAAGAAATTCCGGAAAATTATTCCCAATCGCATTCTATCATAATAGAATCATCATAGCTCAAAGGCTCATGATTATATAAATGGGAAAAAAACTTATAAAAGGAATAGCGCATAGAAAATTATATTAAGCCAAGCGTCAACGTAATGTAAAGTGACAAGACAGTCTTGATTCCTATGAGATTTCGCTTAGTTTTGAAAACACACTACGTCCATCCAAATATTTAGAATAAGAACGAAAGAAAAACGTTAGAAGCCTTTTTTTCTCTGCTATCCTAAGGCAATACTAAAAGCCGGCTTTAATGGAAGTTTAAAGAAAACGTCTTATATATGCGGTTGACTTATTTCCTTTTTACTTTGAAACCCTCGAATGTTCTATTCTTAAAGCATTGGCGTTTTATTTCTGGTTTCGTGACTGTTTTATTTGAATATCAGATAAAGAATTAGAAAACCGATTTTTCTATTTGTTTTTGTAAAGAAAAGGTATATTTTTCTATGAATAAAATCTTAAGGCCTTATTGAATATTTAGACTGTTTAGTGGAGATGTTTTCTTTCTTTAAGAAATTTTATATTTTTTGTTATTTTATATAAATGCAGAACAATTTTCTGTAAAATGTAAATTATTTTAGTTTATTTCATTGAATTTTTCCTTTTATATGTGAGTGTTTTTAATAAACAATCAGTAAATGTATACATTCTAACATCAATATGCATTTATGCAATAAATTTGGAAACAGGCAATGGACCGAATTCGAAGATTTTAAATTAAAGTAGTTTCTTTAAAATAAAAAAAAATATTTTCACTATTGTAAGAACAAATACTATTTATTTTCCATCAAAATTATTTACAATTGAAGAAACATTTTTTATCTTCCAAATGAACAAAAATATTTAATGGGTTATTACGACTCTAAAAACCTATTTTGAATAAATGGTGAAAAGCTGCTATAATTTACAAATAAAAATAGTTTTTTAATATATGTTGAAATCTATAAAATATCGATAATACTTGTAGTAATTATAGCTGTTCATTATATTTTGAGCTCTCTGTAATCCATTATTTTTCTTCAATTTGATCGTTTAAAAAAATTACCATTTTTTTTAATAATTTTAATTAAATTCAATATTCCTTAAATCCCAATTCTAAGTAATCAGTTATTTTTCTTAAAATTGATGTATTAAGAAATTAAAATTTTTTAATCATTTCAATTAAATGGGTACATTAGATTTCAATTCTCAGCAGTAAATTATTTTTCTTCAATTCGATCATATATAAAATCAGCGTTTTTAATCACTTCAATGAAAATAGAATGCCTTTCTCGTTCATGAACACATTTCAAAAAAGCGTGTTTGTCATATACGTAAGTATTGTTTGTATTTTACCACTTATGATGACCTTAATTTTCTAATATAACCTTATAATATACCGTCCGTGAGAAATTACTAGATTCAAGACCCAAAATATATTAAAGTCTTCATTTTTATTTAAGTAGAATATTTAATGATAAAATATGAAAAATACCGTTTTTTTATTAGCAAGAATTTTAAAATAAATTAAATATAACTTTGGTGTACAATATATAATGATTTTCATATTTTCATTCACAAAATAAAAAATTTAAGCCTACGTCTAATATATATATATATATATATATATATATATATATATATATATATATGGCAGTTAAATGACATGCTGCAGAAGAAGTACATAAACGCTAAATGCCAGTGACGACAGCTGTTTAGCGTGAAATCTTCTCTTTCGAATGATGTGACTCTCGCTTCTGTAAATAAATCCATATAGCCGTAGCCTTTGTTCGCATTAAAGTTATTTTTTTTTTTGTTCTACCGGTTAAATAATAAGTGTAACTCTAGAGGAACAAATTGTTGTGAAAATTCCCCTGAATCTTGGAAAAACCGCTATTGAAACTTATAAGTTAATGTAAGAGGTATATGGCAATGAATATTTATCGCGTGCTAGTGTTTTGAGTGGTTTAAGCGTTTTCAAGATGGCCGTGAAGACATTGAAAATGATATACGTTCGGGTCGCTCTTCCCCCGTTAAAAACGGATGACAATATTGAAAAAAATCGGTAATCTGGTTCACTGGCCGACGGTTAAGTATTTGTGAGATTGTTGAGACTGTTGGAATTGACAAAGAATCCATACGACAAATTTTACATAAAAATTTTAACTTGTAAAAAGTGTGTTTCATAATTCTCCCTTTAGAACAACAAGGAATTTTCAGAAATGTTTGTACTGACACTTTGAATGCCATTGAGTGGCCGCGGTAGCCTAGTGGTCATGGTTTCGGATTCATGACCTGCGGTTTTCGTTTAGTCGCGGGTTCGATCTTTGGCTGCTAAAGACCCCCGTGCAGTCGGGGCTAATGCACGTTAAATCTGTCGGGGCCCAAAGTCCTCCCGTTGGCGTGGGTGTGGATGTTAGGAGAGGGGGGTGCCAGCTCAGATGTCGTCCTCGTCACTTGACCGAAGTTCAAAATTACGAGGTCCGTGGACAATAGCCCTCGTGTTGCTTCTCGTGTTAATAAAAATTAAACTAAACCAAGATTTAACTTGAATGCCAGTGAAAATGACCCAAACAAATTTGGAAGGTTAATAACATGTGACAAGTCGTAGTTGTTTACTTATGATCCTGAAAAGAAACTCCAATCCATGCACTGGAAGAGCCTATCTTCACCTTGAGCCAAAAACGTTTGATTGAGTAAATCAAAATTCAAAGCATTGATGATTTTTTTTTCAATATTCACTCTTTCGAACATTGGAAGATTCGCATGGAGCGTTGTAGGGATAGAGGAGGGGTGTATATTGCAGATGATATTAAATAAATATGTATGACATCGAAATAAAATATTTTGCAGTGCCAGTCTCGTTATTTAATAGTGCATTTTTAAATTTTGAAGTACATCATTTGCTTATGCAATAATATGTTCAAGTTGAATTTCAAAGGATTGCATTAGTAGTATCTATATTAAACGCATTTTTATTTATATTTGCAGCAATATCCAAAATGCTTCACATCGGAATTTTTTGAAAACGTGACTTTTTTAAATTAGACTTATTGAAATTTTTATAATAATCGAAAACAAAACAAAGAAAAACTAGTTTTTTTGTAGCTGTCAAAATTTAAACAACGCAACATCAAATAAAGGAAATATGCGAGATTAAAATATCAAACACGATTTAATCAATTTAATTGCATTTAATGCTTTCAGTGCTTCTTTCACTGAAAAACAGATTACCGTATTCTAGAAAATAAAACTATTGTTAGTATATATTAGAAATCTATTCACGTCAAGTTCAGCAAATATCTTTAGATAATTCTTTAACGTTAAATAAACTCATGCGATTGAAAAATAAATGAGTAGTGAGACAGTAAATCTGTCCATTTCAAATTTCAACTTACCCTTGTGATCTTTCAGAAATTCTTTTTTTCAAAAATACCCTTTAAATCTACTACGAGATATATTTTATGTAATGAATGCTTTGATCCATCTTTAGAAGATGGATATATTTTTAACGAGCAAGAATCTTTTATAAAGCTATTTGTTGAAGTTTTAAACTGAGCCTTTGAAAAATGAATCTAAAGGTTTTGACTTCAAATTAATATTTCATTGCCTTAAAGTAGATTTGTTTCGTCTCAAAATACAGTTACGTAATGAAAGCATATGTTTGAATAAAAAAATGCTCTTTATTTTTAATCTTTGGTACTTTATAATGGTAAAAATAAAATAAATATATAGTATAGTGTGTTTTAAATATCATTCAGCAATTTAAGTAACTGTGAATTTATCTGTTTTAAGGTCTGTTTGTTTTGTATTTCTAAGATATGTAAAGTAGATTTATGATGGCATTTATTTGTTTATAATTCAGATAAATCAAAAGATATCTGTACTAAATAATGAAAAGTTGAAAAATAATTTTTATCTTTTCTGAAATGAAAATGTCTTTGATTATATGGGATTTTACGTTTCTTGTCATATTCATACATTTTGTCTAAATCAAGATTTTAAATCAATAAATAATGCTGAGGAAAATATATTTAGGTGAAAGAATTTTTTGGGCTAATCATGTCAAATTTCTTTTACCGCAATAAGTGTGCCAGTGAATATTCAACTGCTTAATAAAGATGTTAAGATGCTTCTGTACAAAAATACAACCTTTATTTTAGATATCTTTCCTGGAATGGAAAGATTTTTGATATATTTGAAATTTATAATTTTGTAAAATAAAGACTTCTGTTTCTGTAACCCTTTCAATATCCAATATATCCTTAACTTCCATACGCACATGCTTAAAATTTCCAAAATGAATGTTTGATGAAAATAGGTGTCTCAAAGTTCTTTATAATTTTCTTTAAGACCCCAAGATACCCAAATGATATTTCCGTGTTCCCATCGAGCTTATTGTATTTAGTAAACATGGGTGACTCGACTTCGGATTTCGTAATGACATTTTCCATTTTAGACCCTCCTCCTTGTATACATACCTTTTACCTCTTTTTATTCACCTTGCTTCTAAATCACAGATATTCATGTATATAATAATTATTTCCATGACGCAATTGGTTAGTAGTAAATCGATGAATGTTTCGCGTAGATAACTCAATTATCTTTTATATCAGGGGTTGACGTATATAGGCTGAAGGACGTACAAAGCGTATTGTATTATAGAGCTGGTTAAATTTTGAACTAATGCGATAAATGGAATTCTTTTTGAGATTTAATGTTTCATTCCATTGGAGTTCAAAATTAGTGTATGAAAATGTAAAGTTGTTTGAAAATAGTCATCAATTAATATTGATGTATACTGAGATTTTGCATATTTCTTTTTCCAAAAATTCCTTCAAAATTCGTAAGTATTCCCATATACAAATATAAATTTCCTAACATTATGTTAAATGGTATTTATTTTCTGAACGATATTTATAAAATTGGATTAGAATCATTTTACACATCAGTTTAGCATGTCATCATTTTGCAAATCAATTTCATCCAATTAAAGGTTCGAAGAGTAGCTTCTCAGTTGTACCAACTAATGGATTTTGAAACATGCAAATGCAACAAGATCCGGGGGAAAGAACTGTATCTGTAATTTTTTTTTGTTTACTGAATAGACTGTGGGTTAGATATGGCCGTCGGCTCGTAGCCTGGTGATTCCTGTTCCAGATTATACCACAGTATTACTTTCATAAATCCATCTAGTAGTTTACATATTATTCATCAGACTATTAACTACTTTTTTTATATTGTTGAACCAAACTATTCATATTTCTGCTTCATTTAATAAATATTATCTGATGACTAAAACATAGTTCTTTATTTTGTTAAGAAATGAACATGAACTTCCTTAAAGAAGCAGATGGTATGACGGGATCAAATTACAGTAAAAGAAGCAATGGTGGATCCAAGGGATGGTTACTGGAGAGCTCTTGCTCCCCTCTTCCATTATAATTTCATGCAAAGACATACCTGAACAGGAAAACCCAACCAAATTTTCATTATGGAACCATTAGATCTGCTGTATAAGTTTAGTTTCTGTTGACAATTTTTTTCGATACCAAAATATTACATTATTTAAGATTAGAATATTAAAATCTTAATCTTATACATTTTAAGGAAATTCCATAACCTGTGAAGATATGTTGTGAGAGTAGTTGCACGAAAAAATGTGATTTTGTGCCCCCTTCCCCACTGTTGTAGATTTTTTTCTGGATCTAATATAAGAGCGAGCTTAGAACATTAAAAGTTGAAAATATTAAATTGCTTCGTATATTAAAAAAAGTAATTTAGTCCAATTGTATCGTAAAAGCAAGTGTTAAGCAGTTAATAATGATCCTCTTGAAATGCATTCTACAGCATGGTGGATTTTATTCTAACACTTTAATTTGATTTTAAAAGTTTGACAAGTCCAATACGTAACAAGTTGAAACTCATATCAAGTCAACAGCGAACTAAAAAACAAAAAGGCTGTCAAGAAAAAGAACATCACGTTCCAATTGTTTGACGAAGAGGAATAAAACATATTCTATTTCAAGCAGGAACTTAAAAGGTATTTTCTGCTCTGTCATAAAATAGCAGGAGCATGGTAGACAGTAAAAGAAAGGGCTTAAAATCTACTCTTTCACTCTATTTTATCGAAGAACCATTGGCGAATCTATCTAGCTACTTAATGAAGAGTTTCCATCTTTTCTGTTTCCCATGGGTTAGGTGTCTTATCCATGAGTTTTCTGGAAGAAAACGGAAAATTGATCATATTTTTATTTATCCTGAGATTCTTTTCCGCAGTCCCGAGAGGGGAGTCTGAAACAATTTTAGTTTTTATCGGTAAGAGGGAAAGAAATACCGCCGGATACAAACGAATGATATTACTTTCTTAGAAACAGAGAGTAATCGGAATCAAGGAAGTCGTTATCGATTCGATTCAAGAACTTTGCAATAGCGTTTTGGAGGAATTCACCATAAAAATGAGAATGGAAAAAAAAAGTTTTTGAATTGATTGAAAAGTGTATGAAATTTCATCTTTGAAATTTTTATAATAAGCACTTGCTAGAGAAGTAGAAAGCAATATCTCTGAAATGAAATACTGCGTGGAGGTATTTTCCAATAATCTTCTCTACAACTTTGGATTGCATATTCTTCTGTGTAATGGATTATGTTATGCATCATAACTCTTGTTTTATACTTCTGATTGAATATTTTTGTATAATTTAATCTTAGAAGAATGGATATTATTTCCGTAAAATAACATTTCGTAGTTAATGAAAAAAATTCTTTTTTGTTGTTGTTGTTGTTGTTGAATCAATGTCAGAATCAAATATTATTGTTTCTTGATTTCATTACTGAGGATGAAATAGACAATTTTAGAAAGTAATATAAAAAAGTAGTAAAAACTACATGTTCACAGTTTTTCATTTTCCTCAAGCATGTTAAAAATAATTAAATTTCTCTCAATATTGGAAGAATATTCTACTACAGGCAAGTTTTTTGTAAAAAAAATTAGATATATTTTTCTATTATTCAGGGAACATATGAAATGTGCGTAAAGTTATGTTTAATAAAAGAGGATTTCATTCTTCGTTTAAAAATTGTGTATTTTGAAGTATTTCGCTATTCTGATATTTACAATCACTCATAATCATTTCGTGCTAAAATTGTTCTGTTCTTTTGAATTTTCCTTAAATAATTACCTTTTGAACAGTAATTTTGTTACTTGATTGCCTGTCTGTATGCTTAAAACAAGTATTTTTTTCTTTTAAAAGGAAAGAATAAATTATAGAAACGTTCATATTTCTCCTACTACCTTAATGTTAAATTTTAAAACAAATTTTCACAAAAAACATTTTTGCTTCTCAGAATAATAATAACTGAAAATATTTGAACTTTACATTGATATCTTAAAATTTTAAGTAATTTAATCGATTAATTAATTGATTCTTAAATAAGTTTTAAGACTTCTCATTTCTTAAAAAAACAGATGGATAATTTTAATTCCCTTCAATATTTTTAAATAACTTTCAATTATTTCATAATGTTTTATCAAGTGGTTTGAATTTTGTAAGAGAAATTTTGGGTACATTTTCCCGCGATATATTGTAATTTAATCAGTCAGCTGTGATATTATATTTTGAATTTCATAAACAGACTTTTATTTTGATAAAATTGATTTTTATTTCCAAATATTCTAAAGCAATGTATACAGAACTTGTAAACATTTATTTATGAGTGTTTCAGATCATGATTACTGGCAAAAAATACTTCTCTGAATCCCATACAGTAAGCCTAATCCTAAAAGTGTGGAAAAAATTTCCTTCTTAAATTTATTTAAAAAAAATTATTAAAAGTAAACTATTCATTAATGAACAGTAAACCAGTTCTTCAAACAATTTTTGATGATTGTAATTTTTTAAAACTATGCAATACTTATCTTCTCTGTAATTACTAAAACTTTTTGTTTTAGTTAAAATCGTAAATCATCGTATAACTAGGGTTTAGAGTTGAAATCGGAATTTAATCGAAAACGGAAAAGAAAATGCGAAATTCAATACAATGAGTCGCATTAGTAAAACCATTTCCTCTAAAATGCTTCTCTAATCGTTGTTGCAAAACACAAGATAGATTATTTTTGGAGTTTATATCTGAAAAAAATCGAGAATTACATAAAGAGATAATATCTAGGTATGGAAGCTCAGCAAATTTGAAAAATATTTTTAGTTGAACGATGAAAATTATTTGTGTTTCATATGGTCTACAAACTCTACATTTTAATAAATTGTCTCTTATATGTGAAGTATTTATTAGAAATCATTAAGATTTCATAGCAAACTTTATCTTTTTAAACAATATGATCTTTTCATTTTGCGTACAGTACAAATGAAAAAAATCCTTTTTTCCCAAAAGCTGAATAAATTAAGCTTAACTTGTAATTAAATGAATTCTAGTTAAGAAAATTTCCAAATAGAGTTTTTGCATCTGAATCGCAGGAATATAATATATTATTTTTATCGTTTTTTAATTAAAATAAGTGTTTTTAAATTCAGTGGCTCAAACTTTCTATTTCCCTGTAAATAATAAAGCAAAAAATCTCAATCTTTCAAAGATAGAAAATAAAACAAAGGACTGATCTCTAGAAGTTCCAATATTTAAACATCCTATTTTTAATACTCAAAAGAGTAGGAAAACGGTTGTGCAGCATTTTTCAAACGAGTTTTGCCTACAGGGCTTTGATTATTATAAAAGGAACTCATTCTTAAAAATTCAAACATTTAAATAAAATAGCTCGAAGGTGATTCTGTCTTCTCAAAAAAAAATAAATGTGTATTCCATTCTCTTTATCCATTATTGTTAGAAATATTCAAAGCAACGCATTGCTTAACAGGCAGCGTGAAATTGAGAAAAATACAATTCTTCTAAAGACATCGGGTATATATTAGGATTATTCTTAATATATTTGTTTAAAAAGTTACTGGATTAATAAGTAACATCTATATTGTACAAAGCTATTTATTATATCTAAATAAACCATCTTGACTATTTCAAAAGAAAATATGCAGAACATATTTAACGTGTTAAGTCAATATCTGTATGATTATAAAATATTTGTTGCTTTATAAAGTTATATATTTACAGTATTTTAAGATGCCGTACAGATTTATTCCCTATGTTTAAAACAACAAAGTAAAATGAAAATAATACAATACAATATTATTTTCTTATTTGTATTAAGATCATATGTGTACGTGTGAGTACAGTTATTATAATGTATTTTTAGCACAGTAAAACTTTCTGTTCCAAATATAATTGACATTCACTACGTTGAAATATTTTCTGGGTGTAAATTATACATCAATGTTACAATGAATAATGAATATTAGAACTTTTTAAGAGATGAATCAATTCTTTTTTGGGTAAGAGGTATTTTATTTAAAATATATAACTATGATGATTTCAAACTGGATTTTCTAAGAAAGGGATCAATTAATTCTTAAAATTATGCGATAACGATCTTTATTTTTTGTTCAGATGTTAAAGTAACTGAAATCAATGTAAACAAATGCTTACAAAATCATATTCTGACTTTTGATATATATGTATTGAACAATATACCACAAATGACGCCTTATCGTTGTAGATAATTTTTATATTCTTTTGTAATGTTCCGTATATTTGAGTTTTTGGAGTTATCTTTTTGGTAATCACACTTATTACACTTTTTTTTATTTGTTGTATTAGAATAAAATAATTTTTCTTTAATTCCCCACAACCTCCATTCATTATTTGTTCAATTATTTTTCATTTTTGTTCACTTCTCTCTGGCAAGAAAAGAGACTATAACCTTTCATTTTTGAAAAAAAAAATGAAACCTTTTGTATAAAGAAAAGCTAAAGGAATTTAATTTCTGATTCTGGAAAAATTCATGCTGTTCATTAAATTTATCTGAAAATCCAGTGTATTGACTTTTCTTACATGCCTGTGATTTTAAAACCATATAAGCATATTTTTCTATCAATATAAATACAAGTAAACCTTTTTTTAAAAAAAGAAATTCTCTTTGAATAAGTTTTGCGCAGTTAAAAAAATACTTCCTTTAGTAATGTTATTAAGAACAAAACGGATTCTTCATTCACATATGTTCTCAAATTTTACATATGACTTAAAAATAAGTATAATTACAAAAATTCCTCGATCTCTTGTGAGTATATGAGGGAAATCAGTCCAACACGGAGGATAATGGCAAATGACGCTTTATTCATAATTATTCAGGACCAGACGAACACAGATAGCAATACTTGGACAGATTAGCAGCATAAACAGGAAACTATAATATAGATAAGCGACACAGCAGGAACTAATACAGCACTTGCGCACATCAACAATTCAAATACACTCAAAACAGCATTTGTAATAACTGTCTCAGCACTTTTAATAACGTTTAGCTCCCCAGCTTATTAGTTTGTACTACAGTAATACTTTGTAAGGACTTCGTCAGTCAAGGCAGATAAAGGCCGTTTCCTGACTAATTCACTCGGTAACTCTACAAACTATTCGTTTGTATATGCATTCAACCAATACCGACCGACGCTATCGATTCCTTCAGGCTTTGCACATATGAGTAATTATAGCTTTTCCGACCAAGTATAACGTTACATGGAAAAGTCCATAACTTCCGTCTTAATCGAGATATCACTAACATTCCAGCTTTATTGCTAAGATTCTATAACCTTAGTTTTATCACTAAAATTTTCAAGTAGCAGAAATGGTCTCCAAGTTCGTAACCAAAGTTAAGGGATCATTCCTTAAGCTTTCCTTGACTAACCAACGAAATTTCTGTAAATATTCCTTTTCCTCTTTACATGAGTAACTTTGCAGGGAAGAGTCTACGCATGTTAGTAACCATATATAAATGGTACAATTATATGTTACTAATATAGGAGATATTAAGTTCATAGTTACATTGCTCTGACAAGTTTCTGACTACCATAAATTCTTAATACTATTTTAATCATAGTCTCTCTTAATAATAATATTTTCTTCTGATCTCCCACTTAACGGTTTCTTTGGACATTTTAGAAACATGAATTTAATAACTTTCAAAAACTTCGAAAACTATACAAACTACTTTGTTTTATATGAACCTCATGCCTAAATATTAAAATCACAATAATAAAAAATTTACCATTTAGTTGACTGACCGTGGAATTGGAATGTAAATAAACTGTTTATTGATTGACTTAAATGATCAGCAATGCAAAGAAATGTAATATATTTATCATAATGCACACAACAATCCAATATAAACGATAGCGAAAAATTTTCACAAAAAAAAATGTTATTTGTTACTGACTAAAGTACTTGCTCATCGCACGGGTGACTATTGAAAATAAAACTCTACATACATTTTACAAAAGCATTTTAGAATAATTTTTAAATGAACGCAAGTCAGAATGAAGATGCTTTATCCGCCATACCGCATATGGCACATTACGGAAAAACAAAAAATATGGAAAAGTTGATCTATGTTGTATAAGAATTTAAAAGAATATTTCAAGATTTTAGGTTTGAGGAAATAAGGTAATGATATTATGAATGCAAGAATTTTAAAACATCATGACTACTGTAAAAATGTGTCCGCTTTGTTGAAAATATTTTTTACTTGTAAAAATTTGAATTACTCAGAAGATACATTATTAAAGGATCCATTCAGAATAGAATCGTAATTTCACAACATAGAACAAACAAATTTGTAAAAGTAACAATCTCTATAAAAAAAAAAAAAAAAAAACGCATTTATCTGCAATGAATGAATATAACGATCTTCAGCTAACTCCGCGAAATAAAAAAAAATCAGAAGCAACTACAGGCTGTGATTTCGCGTGATGTAAGAATCGTGAAGAAAAAATATGAAGAAAAAAATCTGCATAATTTTCTAACATAATTTTTTTAGAATTCTAAATTGAATTTAGAAAAAAATCACTTTGAGGTGCTTATTATCATTCATAGTTTCTGTGCACCAAATTTTCGGCCTCTGCGCCTTTCAATTTTTGTGCTGCGTCATATATACCCCACACACAAACTCTTCTCTTCATTTTAATAACGTAGATGATAGAATTAGCCAAGAACACAAAAGCTAATGCGGGTTTAAATTTTTTAACCGATTTCGAAAAATAAAATTGGGTTAATAAATACTTATTGAAATGCACATCATTTGAATATAAAAAGTTTGGTGAAAAGCTGTTGCAACTGCTGGAAAACATAGAGATGAAAGGGAAAAGAAGTTCGAAAAATATCCCGAAATCAAATTTGAAAAAAAGTTTTGGCTGGTTTCTCCACATCCACGAAACACCTTAAAACATCTTGAAGCGATACGATCAACAGTGTAGATTTGTATTAGGAACAAACAAATATGCATACATACAAACATTCAGATTTCAATGTAAGATTATAGTAGTTATTAAGCTTTTCCATAAACTAAAATTTAAAATTTAGGTAATGATTGTTATCTGATAGAAAAATTATTCTGAAACGAATCTAGTGCCAAGTGAATTTATTTTTAGGCAACAAATTCTTTATATTTACTGTTTAAAAAATCTGATATTTCTTCTATAGAAATTTTTCAGATAAATGTTATTCTTTTTATGAAGTTTTATAAATTTTAATACAATTTGAGTATAAATGTAGTTGTATTATAAAAACTTTGTTCATAAATTGCATCATGAAACCTTGGTGCATATATTGCATCATAAAAACCTGGTGCATAAATTTCAAAAGATTTAAACAAACAAAAATGGAAGTGAAACCATTTAGCGTTCTGTATTTAACGCTAAACGCTTCATTAAATAGATTTGTAATGCTCCCAATTCACCCTAAAGTATGAGCCATTGAAACCCAATAAATTTTCATACAAAAAAAGAATTAGTTAAACTAATTCAAACTTGTTTTATTTTGTTCCATAAAATAATCACGAAGCATCTGTTATTATGGTTGTGGACCGGTAACAACTCGTGTTTTCAACTAAAGATTATAAATGAAAACTCTACTTGTCTTAATAACAGCAAAATCAGGCCCAATTATCAATTATTATATTTATGCAGATCCAAGTTATAAGATTAAATATCAGCTTTCAAATGATCATTTAACACCTGTTTGTATCAGCTTCATTTGCACAACTGTCTCGTTAACCTTCAATGTTTTTTCTACACTTTGACACGTTCAATTTCTCTATATGATTTCCTATTCACTACACTTCTTTCATTGTAAAGTTAACTCACATACGTGACGGTTTATTCAAAAGGCGATGTTCTCAAACCAAATAACGTAATAAAGTATCCCAAAAGATTAGCTGAAAAGGAATACGTACGAGAACCCGTTACAGAGCTTGTAAGAATTATAATAAATATCCACATTTTTGTGATTTTCCACAGTTAAGAAACAAATATTAATTTTAATTTCAGTCCATAACGAAAGCATTATTAAAAAAAAAAACCTTTAGTTTTTAAAAAACTTGTTTTTTGGCTCATTCAAGTCTTTTTTTTTCATCCATGTAAACACTTTAAAGTTTTCAATTTCACTTTAATCAAGTGAAGCGGGTGTAATCTAGCAGAAAATCCTGGTATTAAAAAATTTGCATTATGGAACAGAAAACTACGCGCTTTCTATCTTTCTTTTTTTACTTCTCTTTTTTTACAAAAGAAAAAAAAAACGTCGTTGAAAAACTGCATTGAGTTTGAAATCTCAATTCCCAGATTACTAAAAGTTTCAGTACTTTCTGTAAACATAACCATGGTGGAACGTAAGATATATTTTCCTCAACTAGAAACTGATATTGGAAGTTGAATCCCAATGGTACTACATCATCCGAGCTAATGGAAACTCCAATTTTAGTTTGGATATTTTTCTCTCAATTCACAGTCGCTTGTTGTCAAATGGATCACTCACAAAAGAATAAATTCAGCCTCTTTTTGAAAAAAAAATAGCGAATCTAATTTGTAAAACCTTTATCATTCATTTTCACAGCTTTTAACAAGAAATAAATACATTAAAACATGGCAATAAAATATTTACATAAACACTGAAAAATTAATACTAATAATAAAAACAGAAAAATGATAACTGAAAAAGCATTTATGGAATGGTATACTTTTTTTTAATTAAATTTATTTGACGTTCTTACTGGCTTACTGTTTCGAAATGAAATGTAAATACAATTTTTAAACTTTAACTTTTTTTTTCTCAAATTCAAAAGCCAACTTTAAAACTAGATGTTAATATTAGTATGCTTTAAAAATGTCTACACTCAGTAGTATTGTTAGTGATTGAAACTAATTGAAATAAATTTATCTCACAATAAGGTTCTTATTTTTGTTATCTCAATCTGGTCAATAAATTGAGCTGAAATTGTAAATTTTTAATTTCAAAATTGTTCTTAGCTTAAGATTTATGATTAATTTGTAATTTCTCTATAGAAAAATATTTTAATTTACGTATAACTTTATTATTTCTTTACTGTGGTAACTAGCAAATTTAAATCCAACTTCTTTAAATATTCTTCGATGCAACTTTTGTTTATTTTATTCATGTTCGTATTTTATTTGCTTTGTATAGATATTCAAGTAAATTTAAAACTTATTTGAAATACATTTCTGAACTTTAATATAAATGCAATACAATTCTAAGGAAATATGTGTCGGAACATGTAAATCTCCTTTTTCTTTATTTTTCTCTTTCCTGTTTGAATTGTCCTTATTTTAATATTCTTAAGTACATATATAACAACTAAATTTTTTCCTTTCATTTTTCCTTTATGGAAACAAATTTCTGAAACTAATAATATGGAGGGTTTTTCTGTTATCTATCTGAATTTACATAACTGCAGACATGGATATTTTCCTTGGCGTTTTATTTTGATTTTAAAGGCATGCAACGCATTTTCTTGAGGAGCAGTCTATGGTATCTGATAAAAGAATTTAAGTTTTTATCATTCCTTAGCAAAAACTTATCATCTTCAAGAGCGCGTTTTAAAATCTAAATTTATCAGATTCTTCGTCAATGCATTTTTAGCTAATACAAATAGTTGTTATTAGTTAAAACAACTTTTAAAATTAATTCTGAAAATATTAATTCTAACTGTTTTTTTAATTTATTATTCAAGATACAGTAATATTTTTTTTCGGGGGGGGGGGGTTATGTACTAAAAGCAAAAGAAATTTCTTATATTCTTTAATAAGATACCATAAACTGCTCCTCAAGAAAATGCGTTACATGCCTATAAAATCAAAATAAAACTCTAAGTTATTTTATCATATATCTGTATATGCGAATACATTTATTATATTTAAATATGTTTTGATACAGGTATTTTGGTAAACTGCAGTAACGCTTCCTTACAATGTTTCTCTAAAGAACGAAAATAAAAAAAAGTTCCCGAAAATGCTAGAATTTTGCCGACATCTCGATTAGGAGAAAAGTTATGGTTTTGTTTCTGAATTTTTATTGAGACATTCCACCTGGCCCGAGCAACTCTTAATTTTTATGGAAAGCAGCCTGAATTTGCCAGGAAGCCGTCTGAATCTTCCGTAACTGTCGAAAACTATAGGAGTCTGCCCTTGGAAGTGCAGAGTGTTGTTTTGGAGATTTGCCCGCGGTGTTTACTCCTAAACTGGTGAGCTGAACGTTATTAAAAATGATTTTACTGTTATTATTGCTTCTGTTTTGTATCTGTTTGTGTTGCTGATCTGTACATATTTTGCTAACTGTGCTTTGGAATATTTCCTGAATATTCTGATAAGGCATCACTTGCCACTATTCTCCATTTTCGATTGTCTTCATCATAACTCATGGGACGAGTATTTTTGAAGCAATATATAACATTCAAATATATATATTCAGAATTCAATGAAAATAAAGCAAGAAAGTTTTTTAAAAAAGTATTAAGCTGGAAACCAAAGAACATAAAAAAGGAGAAATTCTTTAAGTTATTGAAAGAAGAACATTAAACAAAAATACACATTACTAATAAGCATGCAAATAGCAAAGTACTCAGGTATAGCAATGTAAAATTTAACTGTATTTAATATGTAACAATAAAATCAATAAGTTTAAAAATATTCATTTCCGACTATGGTCTTTATTGATAAAAATGCTAAATCAAGAAAAAGCAATATAAGAAAGAAAAGTCAAAAGTGAACGTAAAGCAATTATAAATGGTGTCTTAGGCTTGGTACTGAAAAAGCGTGTTTATAATAGTATTATGGATCCAACCCTACAAACTCCGCATAATTATTTTATGACAATATAATAAAAAAAAAGCTAAAATAAACAAAACTCCTCATTAAAAAAGTAATTTAAACAACAGAAATAGAAGAAAGAATAATCAAAGGAGTGAAAATTCCTTTTAGCCAAATTAAAGTAATTAAAGTTCCATTAAAAATAAAATATACTCATTTATAAGCTTTATTACACACACACACACACACACACACACATATATATATATATATATAACTACAGAAAAGGAGTATATGGCTCGTTTTAAAGATGTCTAGGGGTTTTCTGGATTCAATAACAGAGCGGATTTTTAGAAGATGACATTTAATTAAACCATATATTATTGTACCACATTTACTAAGTTAAAATAGAAATATTGTTTATACATATTAAAAAGCTATCAGATCGCACGTCTTTCTCTGTTGGTCGTACTCTTCCATCTGCCGGTACTCGTGTGAACCCCTTGGAAAGAAGTCACTAAGTAGAGCTCCAGCTCGTGTTGGATGGCGTCTCAAATTGTAAAAATCCTACTTATATATATATATATATATATATATATATATATATATATATATGAATGAAGAAAAAAGTAGCTATAAGTAGGCTATAATATGAATACTATGAAAATTCAAAAGGAATATATAAAAGTAATTTATAATGCTGTGTCTGGCTTTGAACAGACAGGAGTAGAGTTAAGCAATTTTTCTGCATTTAATCCATCCCACTCAACAAATTACTTCGAAGCAACCTATTTAACACCAAAATAAAGCAAAACATAAATTTTACACCTCTAAAAATTACTAACGAGTACTGTAAGTTTACCAAGAATGATGACACTTTTTTGACTAAACAAAGCAATATTCATAGAGCTGATAATTACATATTCTTAATTAATGTATTCATAATAAAAATTATTAAAATAGTTTTAAATATTCGAATACGTTATCGTACATTGTAGAATATTAACACTGTTCTAACAATTTAATATAATACGGGTGTCACAGAAACGTATTAAATATAAAATAATATATTCAAATAATTTAATTTATAAAAATATTTTAAAATTATTACACATATATTATTCGAATCTAGATTATTGTCAGAAAGTTAAATCCAAAATTTCTTAACAAAATTTCAAAAAAATGATTGAATGTCCCAAAGAGTCTGAGGTGGGGGGGAATGAAAAACAAGTTTCACATCTGCTCTGATTTGAGTATTCAGTTATCGTAATTACTTAATAATCAGGATAAACTTTCGATGAAACTACTTTTATTCCTCCTGAAGGAAAATTAAAACATATTTAAAATCAAAAAGCAATGAATACTACTTTGTTAGTTTTGTTAAAATAGTTTAATAAATTTAGTTTTACCTAGTAACATCATTTCTTTCAAATTTTATACTTTGTTTATATTTATCACGTAATTTTTAAAACAGCAATATACAGCTGATGCCAGGAGACCCGCTTTTTGGTTTAAACCTAGATTCTTATGTACTTTTTTCCATCATTGTTTTATACTTATTTTCAATTTTTATTTCATTATCACGAAAACTTTTAAATGCATTAAATTTTACATAAAAGTAGTTCTATTCGTAGTCGTAGAAAATTCATATCTTTTGAGTGACAGCTTACAATTTTCTTTGATTTTTGCATCCTGACACTTATTCTGTGAACTTTCGATTTAACATTATAAAATAAATTCTTTTTTCAATCTTAGTCTAAGTCATAATTTATATTTTTGAAAATATTTACTTCAAGATTAATTGTTTAGTTATAAATCTTTCAGTTCATTAATAGGAAAAGCAGGGCTAAAATTTTGTACAATCAGAAAAACTCAGAGGTCTCAGAAACTTTTTTGCAACCTTTTAGAATTATATGAAATGAATGTTATAAGAACTCTTATTTGGCACATTACTTTTTATGGTATGAATATATTTTTACGAGTGTTTTTCCTCATCATGAAAGAACTGGATATTTAACTTTTGAAATAAGAAATCGACTTTTGTTTTTCAAAACTGATGTTTTTTTTTGATGTAACAATAAGCTGTTTTGAAATTTAAAATTGTATTTTTCTGTTGGTTATTTGGTAGTGTTTCGTTTATTTATTTCTTTTTTTCTCCACATATAGTTTAAAAAAGATTTATTTATGTGTCAGATTTTCGATAACGCTCATTTTTTTTTCAAAAGAAAAGCTCTTATTCAATGAACTTCAAAAGGAACTTGTTAAAAGATCTGATGTCTTTTTTAAAAAAAAGAATTAGGGGTAAAGATATTAAAAATTCAAATAATAACAATTTCTAATGATTAATAGTAATGAGTTATATCGAGTGGACCCACTCATGAAAAACTAAATAAATTAAAAGTAGAACTTATATGAGTAGCTCCAGAATTTAAGTTAGAAAGAGAAAAGAAAAATATTGAACACATCCGTTTAATTCATCTTTTTTCTGATTATTAATGGTTTTAAACTTCCCTTTAAAAATTTTTTAAGATTGTATAAAAATTACGATTCACTTTTAATAATTTTCGGATACTTTGTAGAACGTTCAAGAAATCTAGTTACACAGTACATGGACGTTTGAAAATGAGAGCGTAAAATTTCAAAAAGACTTAAATGGGAAAGTTGAAACAAGACTGCATTTTTTTCAGTACGAAAGTTTTTGAGCTTCATTGAGTTAAAACATGAATCATTTTATTTAAAGAAATGGTAAAAATTTGTCTTAAAATATATTCTTTAAATTATTAAATTAAAAATTGTTTCATTGCATTGGAGAAGATTGAAGATATCATCCTTTGCTGACTGTTATTAGAAAACTACTTTCAATGTATCGTACTTGAATTGCTAATAAATTTATGTAATAAAATTATTAAATTTATTAGCAATTTTATTTATTATAAAAATTTATATATTAAATTATATATATATATATATATTATATATATATATATATATATA
>BMAW01033459.1:20189-30904 GCA_019974015.1 Nephila pilipes | reverse complement strand
TATATATATATGTGTGTGTGTGTGTGTGTGTGTGTGTGTGTGCGTGTGTGTATGTGATTTAAATTTCTCTTAATAATAATTTAATTGCATACTCTAACCCATTCTCTAAATCAAAAGTAAAGAGTTCATTCTTATTTCCTAATCCCCTTTCAGATCACGCGCTCATTAAATTTGATTAATTCTTTCCACAATCATAAATTTGTCAAAATAATCCCTTCAGACTCATTGTCTATTATGATATTTCCCCGAGCTCAGTGAAGTTTCTTATGATTTTTCCTATTATATAGAGGGATACTCTGGCACTTCTTATCATCTCTCCTTTTCTGGAAGCACTGTAGCTAAACATGTAAAACTTTAATTTTCTTCGTAAACCATTCTGCAGTGTTCCTAATAAATAAATAAATCATCCTCCATAGACTTGAATTTGACTCCGTTTCTTCATGGATTAAAGGCCAATTTACCACTACAGTTGAGAGAATGATTAAATGTCCTCAAGTAAATTCATTATATATATATATATATATATATATCAGTTTATTTTCTGATAATTGTTTTTATTGCAGTGATGCTTCCTTCTTAACAGTTTCCAGTGACTCAATATTTGTCACTTTTAGCGCATAATATTTATCTAGGAAGAAATTACAGGGTGCTAAATCAATGCTATATGTTTATATGTAGAATGTCACGCGGCGTTGCAATCCGTTTTTAAAATTGTTACAAGGAGAAGGGTTTTCAAATGGGCATTGTTTTGATTTAGAATTCTGGGCGTGTTTCTTTTAACTCTTGCCTTCCCCCCTCAGCTTAATCAAACTTCTTTCTCATTTGCATATACCTGCTCCTTGTAAAGATTTTCAGTTTTAAAAAAATGGACTGTAACACCATGACATTCAACATAAAACCTTGATTTGGATCCCTATGATTTTTCCATTTCTCTGAAAAACTTTTATGTTAAAAGTTACCAGTTCTGAGTAATTTGAAGCTGTTAAGAGGAAAATGTCACTGCTAAAAAAAAGTTGTTAAAAATATACTGAAAAGGCTCTTTTCGCATAAGGAAAGTCAAAATGGGTCGAAGGAATGCCAATGGGGAACATATTAAAGGATACAAAAACACAATAGAATTGCCATAAATTTTGAATAAATATCTTTTTTTAAAGTCATTTTCGTTACTTTACAGACAAACATCATAAATATAATTTAAATAGATGCATTATCTCCCATGCGAGGGATAATCTTTAATAATTTCAAATGTATGAATGTTTTGGCCATAATGTCTAATACACGAGTTATTTATTTAGGAACTTTAACAATCTCTAAGCGATAAATATGTTTTATAATTTAAAAATGTATTTCTTGTTCATTATCTTTTAAATTTTAACAATTTCTGGCATTTAAAAGTATGTTGCGATTTATAATGAAAAGAGGAAATGGCATATATTTGCCTATGTTTAAATAGAAATTTAATTCTATGTCTCTTAATATATATATATATATATATATATATATATATATATATATATATATATATATATATATATATATATATATATATATATATATATATACAGAGAGAGAGAGAGAGAGAAAGAAAGAAAGAAAGTACTCAGGAAATAAGACTTTTAGCATAAATGTTTTCTTGATAATGGTGGAAGTCATTCATATATAATTTTACAATAGTTAAAATATAAAAAGTTTGTTTATAACATCTTCATCAAACAAAAGCACTTCAAAATATGAGAATACTTTAAAAATATCCGGTATTCTGATGTTTATCATAATTTTTTCCAAAATTTAAATTAAGCTCTGCTTTCCAATATCATTTTATAAAGTATAATTAGTTTCATCGATTATTCATGACACTTGAAATACTTTAAACTATTTTTTAAAAACCCCTCTGATCAAGAATTTTTGTTCTAGTGCTTTGAAACCTACATAGTTTGAAATTTGACATTTTATAGCAATACATTCAACCATTCAGTAAGTTCACTAATTTTTATTTTCCTAAATAAGTTTAAAAAAATGTTACAGAATTTTTTTTGAAAAAAAAAAGTATTTCAAATGGTGTGTTCTTTTCCGTTCATTTAAATGGATTCGTATATATATATATACAGGAGTAATAATTCCCAATAAATATCCTTCATTATTTTACTGCCTTTTAACAACTTATAATTTACATGAAAATTGAAGTATATCGTAAACGTTTTCTTATAATTCATGTACCTTTTTTACATAAAACTATCACAATTATTATTAAAATCACACGTTAATTCAAAAATTAAAGTTGCTGTGAAAAAGTATCTTTAGTTTTTTCAGATATTGCTGAAATGTTGATCTGATATCATAAATAACAAAGTTTAATCAAATGAAATTTTCTTAGAAAACGAGATAACATTTTTGAAAAATTGAATACAATTTCGTTCCCTATATTATATATGAATTTATTGAAATTATATAAAGAAGTTATATTTGGAACGAATGCGTTTTAGGGAAATTAAAAATAAATAAATAAAAAAGAGAGAGTAAATTTTAAAAATATTTTTCACAAAAAAAATATCGAATGAAAGTTAAACTTTAAAAATATTTCTTAGCTCTTCACAAATGACGAATTTTCAAAATTTCTGTATAATTAACATACTTAGCTTCCATTTGTTTTATCTTTACCTAATTTCTTTGTAATATGTTCAGAGATTACCTTAAGAATTATTTGCTTCATTTTCTTCTCATTACCCTTCACCTGACATTTGTTTTTAATCTTTTTTTTCCTTCTATTATTGATATTATCATAGTGCCAGGAAATGATTACATTCATTGCATTATTGTAGATTGAAAAGATCACTTTTTACTGGTTTTCGTTCTTTCTATAAAGTCTTCACTATCACGAAATATTAAATTATAGATGTGAAGATACCATGCATTCAAAACCCTTTTCTGTACGTAATTTCTGGCGACTTGCTGCTATTTCATAAAAAAATATTTGCATCTAACTCAAAAAGTTTCTAAGTAAATATCGAAGCAAAATTTCTAAGAAGAATTTCAATATTGTGAGTTTAGTTGAGATTACATTTCGAAAAACCTTATATTTATACTGAAAATATATTCTGATCCAATATTTTTACACAAGCACTCAGATATATATATATATATATATATATATATATATATATCAATGTGTGTTTATATGTGTGTGTAATAAGCATCTATTTAATAAATTTCTTCTATTAATATTACAAGAAGTGATACAGATATTTCTAATATGATAAAGTTTTGTTAAGAAAGTAGGGCACAATATGTTAATAATGTTAAATTTCTTCTTACTTTTTTAAATTCTAAATTTCATAAAATTCCTATTAAATTTAAAACTGTTATTAGTGGTTTTAATGCTTTTGTTACTAAATAAGGTAATATTTTGCAAAATATATTACGAAAAAATATTGATGGTTTGGATAATACTATTTATATTAGAAGATTTAATCAAAAATTTTCATACTAATTTAAAAAAATTAAAAAATAATTCCATTTCTTATGAAAAAGTTAAATTTCTTATTAATCTAGCTTTTTAACATAAGAAATTATAAGCAAATTAGAGGATTAAGGTGGACCTACAAGTAATATTTTACTAATATGTATTTATAATTCTAAGAACGAGGTTTCGTAAATAATAATAATTATACTTTGTTTAGATACATTAATTGCATATAATAACTTTTGAAAATAATTTTACACCAGAATTTAAACCAGATTTATCTTTTCATGCCTCTTATTTAAAATTAATACAAACTAATAAAAGTTTCATGAAACTGAGTACTTAGGTATTAATTTAAAAAATTTGGATCAAGGGATAATTCCAAATCATATAAAATATTCCTAAATATAAATTACCTGAAAATTGCTCAATTCAATAGTAATTTAAGTTAATCTTAGGAATATTTTATATAATTTTGTCTTTCTTAATATTAAATTGGTTATAATACAAATGTATATATATATATATATATATATATTAGTTGATTATAAGTTTCATTTTCTAAACTCTTATTCAAATTATAGGAAATATAGTATTAAACAGTTTTCTTTTTCTATATTATACTTTTGATATTTTAGAGGATTTTTTTACGTTTTTATTTTTATCTCACTAGTTTCTTTATTCTATTCGGAGGTTAATGCTGTTAAAGATATATTGAATATAGCATGCTTAGAAACAGCAATCACAATTTTTTTTTAATTCTAACTTTGTAGTGTACATATATCTGGTTTTATCTTAAGAATCCAATCTCTGTATGAATTATTCTCCTCAAATTAGGATCAAAAATTTAGGTTCACACCTTTTTTTTATGAACTATTACTGAAGTGAAGATTAGATCATTAATTTTAGTAAATACTACTCCGAAGTCCAAAGTCTTTGGCATTATTAATAGCTTATTTCCAATCGTTTTCTTTTAAAGAATTTAAATTTTTCATTTCTCTTTCTTGTCTTTTCAAGACTTTTTGAATTTTTAACATCATTTTTTCTAGATTTAGTTTATATATTTACTTTCTTAAATTTTTAATTTTAGTAACTTTAACTGTAAGTTTGAATAATTTTTAATTTGGCTATAAAGCTATATTTTTATACTGTCAAGTTATGTTTATATATATATATATATATATATATATACAAAAAAAAACGACGCACCAAGAAGGAGTTGTCCGATGGGGACAAAAATTGGCGGATAGGAAAATTATTGCAGAATAGAAAAAGATTAAAATTTCAGAAAAATTAAATGAGTTAAATTGAGTGAATTGAATGAGAAAAATTAAACATTTCAGAGTTACATAGTTACAAAGTAGCCAGCTCAATAAGGTGTTGACCCTCCTCTAGCCTGGATGAAAGCTGCCATACGGCGGGGCATATAGAGATAAAGCTCCCTGATGATCTTCTGCGGTATTTCCTGTCAAATTTGCTCCAATTGTAGGGCTAGGTCATCAACATTCCCTGGTAGATGCAGTCGCCATCCTATTATATCCAAGACAAGCTCGATTGGAGAGTGATCTAGCGATCTGGCTGGCCAAGGAATTGTTTGACAAGCTGTCAGATAGTTCTTTGACCCACGTGCCGTATGTGGTCTGGCATTATTTTGCTTAAAAATGGGGCCAGGGTACTTCAAAAGGAACGGTAGCAAAACAGGTTTCAGAATGTGGCGTAGAGGTCTGTACGAGCGTAGATTTTTCTCTTATCAAGCCTCTGTGAAGGGTCATGATGGACACTCGTGTGCGAGTCGCACGTCTGATGGTGATAACGATGAATCAGGCACTGTGACAGCTGATCTGACAATCACTCTGTCTTCCCGATCTGCTGTGGCCTTAGGTCGACCGTTACCATCGTGACTCTGAAATCTGCCATTGTCCACCCATTCTTGCCAGCATCTTTAGGATACCAGGACATGCGAGGAATTGCGGAATATCATATCTAAAACTCCTGGTTTCGTGATATATATCTTTTAACATTATTAGTAGAGCTTAAATTTTTTTCTGTTCTGAATAATCATATTTTGTTCATTCTGTAGAACTATTACAATAATTTTCTTATGTCGGAAAGGGGTTTTTTCCTCTTAGTTGATATGGTTATGATTTAGGAGATATTTTTGCATTTAGGTACCATTTTAAAGGAAACTATTAAACAATATATCTCTAAATGTTTTATGCTTCTATGAGAACTTTTTTTGGCATATAGTACTTATCATAGTATTATCTAACATTTTAGAAAAAAAATTATATAAAAGAAAGAAAAAAATTACAATTTATAAACTTACAAGTTCTATAATTTTTTTCAAAAAAAATGTTCAATAATATCATTTAAAAAAATTAGTTCACTATTTATGTGTATTATTTTATACATTATGAGTCAAGCATTGATGTATTTAAAAATGGTACTTAAATGTCAATATACCGAGAAATTCTCATGTCCATGTTCGACTCAAAGAGATATAAAATCTTTTTGACTAAAATAATACTTTTATAGTTCAATAAAGCGATTAAAATATCATTATTAGACTCACAAGAAACCTCAACATAATTTTAAAACATGAAGGTGCATAAAAGGAAGTCGTAACTTCGGTATTTTATTTCCTTTCTCATGTCCTGGTATCCTTAAGAGGAAAATCAAAATTTCCCAAGTAGACCCCCCCTTCTATTATTATTACATATCGGAATACAAAAAAAAATTATGTAACAGAAACCAATAACATTAAGAAATAAGATTTACTCATGTTTTATACCCATTAATGATTTATTTCAAGTGATAAAAAGGCTTAAGAAAGAATAAAAAAAAGAATCAAAAATTGGTTTGAAGCAAAAACACCATACTATCTACTCACGTGGAGGATAAACAATTTGTAAACCTTGCCAAAATGGTACCACTTAACTCTGAAAATAACAATTTTTAAATATTGCCAGAATACCAGCTCTAAAATCAAACGTCCGGACACCAAATAAAGACTATTGAAACTAAAATAACTTTTAAGAAACTTACAAAATCTTTATTTAGTGAAAGACATCCTTAAAGACGTAAATAATTAAAAACGAAAGTAAAAAATTCATAAAATCAAAATAAAGCAATGCCATCTACCGAACTATTCCTCAATTATATATATATATAATTGAGGAATATACATACATAAAAATATATACATACAAACAAAAAAAAAATATATATATATATATATATATATATATATATTTGTATGTATGTATATGTATAACACAAAAAAAATAATTTTAAGTAAAATTATTAGGGGGAAAATTAAAAATAAAATTTAATAAAGAGAAGAAAGATTTTTTTAAGAAAATTATCAAAAATTATAATCTAAAAAGTAAAAATAAACAAAAGTTTACAATTAAAAATTTATAGTTTTATTTTTTCTCTTTAAAAAATATAGAAATAATCAACTGTAGCACAAGTAAAAAAGTAATTATTTACATTATTTTCAATATTTGAAAGTATATTAACGAAATTGGTATTTCTAGATTGTCTTTAAATATATTTAACTAAAACTCTGCTATCGCAGGAAAGAACTTTAGTTATAGCGAAACACTAATTATCTCTCTTGTCATTTTTATTACTAATTATCATATTATTCTCAACTTGCATATATATATATATATATATATATATATATATATCATATGTAAGGTGCGCCTAAAAAGTTCAGTGGAAAGATGGATGCCTCAAAAGCAATACAGTTAAAAATGTGACCATGCTCTTGTGCAGGAAGAGACCAATGCAGAGATGGTACGTAGCAAGGAGCGAAATAAACTGACGCAAGTTATCCTGCTACGAATAGCGTTTCTGCGAAAACTCGTGTCAAATTAAAATGGAATTATGGATAAATATGAAATTTTGTTACAAAATGGCTACCGAAACGCATGCAATGTTTGTCAATGCATATGAATCACACACAGTGAGTAGTAAATGTGTTTACTACTATTTTAAACCTTTTTTGAGAGAGAAAGGAGATCGTGGATGACGAATCACTTTCGGAATAACCCTGAACAAATATGACTACCAACGACATCGAGTAAGTATGACGGAAGCTGTTGCAAAATAGCCTACTGCCCCCCAATGAGGGATATCGGAAGAATTGGGAATTAACAAGGATAATATTTTCATTGTCATTCCTTAAGATTTGGGTAAATGGAAGATCTGTTCAAATCTGTGGCATACTCATTGTCCAACGAGCATAAGGAAACACGCATGCACACTGCTGGAGATAATATTTAGCATTCATCCTTTATGCAAACCATCGTCATAGAAGATGAGAGCTGATGCTACGATCCGGAGTCGAAGCGGCAAACAATGGAAATGTGCTAATCTCCTTCCCCACGTCCTAAAAAAAGTCACCTTAAGAAATCCAGGATCAAGACTATCTTGGTTGCATTTTTGAACAACAACGGCATGATTCACTAAGAATTTGTCCCAGAAAGGCAAACTGTCAACTCCAAATTATACAAAGCTGTTTTGAAACTCTTACTGCTGAGCATCCAAGTGTACGACGACAGATGTACAAGAGGAAGTAGAGTCTGTTGCACGTCAACGCACCCGCAAGTAATGGGAATCCAACTTATTGGCCCAACACCATTTAACTGCTACCACACTTCCACTATACTCGCCTGATCATGCGCCTGCAAACTTCTTTTTGTTCCCTCGCCTCAAGGGAGTTGTGAAGGACACGCGTTTTTCAGACTTATCAGATTTCCGACATGTGACAAATGTGCTTCTATGGATCCCAGACTCATTCCAACAACTTTATCAACGATGTTGTAAGTGTATTGTGGTCCATAGATGTTATTTTGAGGGTGAATAAAGATATTTTGTTTCCATATTTAGTTTAATTTGTTTTATGCTTCAATTCACCGAAACCTTTAGACGCACCTTGTGTGGGAGGGTGTAAGGAAATGGATATAAAATCTAAAATCTTAGAATCATGTATTTTACAGTTCACTACAAATTACCAAAAATTGGAATATATAGCTTTTACAAAACTTTTCACCAAAAAATTACAAATTCAAGACAAAGGTCTAATTAAAATGTTACTACATCGTTGTGAGAAGAACTCCGAAATAGGAGTTTGGATTAAATGGCATAATTATAATTATAATTATAATGTTGCTAGACATTAAAGATATCTTTTTGTAACCACATGAAAAAGAAACATTAAAACAAATATATTCATGTGTTAGGGAATTATTTTTAAAATTAAAATTGAATGACAGGAATTCTTAAAGTTATTTATTTTGTATTTACTAAATCTTATACAATGTGAAATATTTCAATTTTTTTCCAAGAAGTTCTATGTTCAATAAGAGTACAAATTACAATTTAATTTTGTTTTTTTTTATTTCTATAATTTTGTTGTGTTTATTTTTATGAATATAATCGAAACAGTAAGTATTTCAAACTCAACAGCAAACTGTATAACGATTTATAATAGCAATTATCACACACTCAACACTTATGCGATTATACGATAAAGTTGTCATTATCAAGGTGATAAAAATTTTCAAATTGATCAAATGTTTTTAATACTTCAAAATCATATATAATATACAAAGAAGTGTCAGTAAATCTTCTCATTGAAACTGTCCAAATATCTACAGCATTTCAGCTTCTCTTAAAGCCTGTCTGGAATCAATTGACTAAAATGCCTTTAGATTTCTTTTCCCAATAAAATTCTATTAACTATACATGAACTGTGCATTCATATACTCTTTGTTACTTAGTTTCTCAAGGAATGTTACAAAGAATTGTTCTTCTGAAAGTTGATTATTGTTTTAAAAGTTATATTTTATTTCAACCTACTTTATCTTATTTTAATCAGCTTTTTAATTTTTTTTGTCATCACTACAATTTGAAACGAGCGAAGCAATTGCTAATTTTGCTTAAAAGCACATCTATAAAGATATACTTGAATTATATACTTTTTTTCTGATTTCGAATGTTTCTAAACGAAAGTACTATATCTAAGACTTTCTATTTCTTTTTTAAATATTTTCTCGGAAAGAAAAGAAAGATTTCCTTAACATTTTGTGTTGAAAGAGGAATCCTTTTTGATTGAAAATATTGAAAACAAACAGAATTTCTTCTTGATATACATATATCTTCATTCGTCTAGTGCAACATTAGAGTACGTGAAAAATTATGCTACTTTGCAGGAGTGTTTTCATTATGGGAAAAAAATAATTCGTTCGTAAGACTTTCAGTAATAAGAATAGCGACACAATAATAATATTTTCTCTAAATAACTAACTCATTCACCAGTGATGAGTAACTAATTTGTAAAAAAAAACTATGAAATTTGCCATTTTGAGACTACAAATAAAGATAAAGAAAGAATACGCTATTATTAAGAATTCCATAAATTATTCACTACGACAAAAATCAAAAGATATGCAAGAAGTGTTTTTAAAAATTCACCATACTTTGGAGAAAAAAGTTATCAGTAATTTTAAAAAAAAAATTCTTAATTTATATACTTTTATTCGAAATCTAAAAGTTCCTAAATTTAAAGTGCATGCGTATTTAGATTAACAAATATCAGTAACATTTTTCCAATTCCTGTTTATTTTAACTTCACATAATATCCCTCATTAATATTTAACTATGTACGCTCTTTAAAAGCTGTTTTTAAGAAATTTCTTTTTAGGAACTTCACAAGTGCATAGTATTTTAATTCTTTTCCTGCTTTATTTAATTTCGTAATTGCGAAACGTCATTTTAATCTTGCATGTTTGCTTCTTTAAACAGAAATATTTGTTTCCTAGCATTTAATTATATAATAAAACAATTATGAGATTTTTGTGAAATGTGTACAAAAATTTAACAAATAAAAGCAGATCTTTCTTATATGTTACCATTTTTTTCTATATTTTTGCACTTAAAATATATTGGACACATTTAATTTTAAACATATTTATAGTATTCTTTGAAGATACGATTATTCAGATGCTCAGTATGCTTGCAAGAAAAAAAAACAATACGTTACTATTGGTTTGAATTGTTAAATTTCTTTAAAATGACATATGTATATTAAAGTAATAAAAAATTTTAATCTTATTCATTTAAAACACACAAATGAAAACTGAAAATATCAGAAAATATTTGGAATCTCGCACCTTAAAGAAACAAATATAGTTCCCCTTATATATGTGTGTGTGTGTGTGTGTGTGTGTGTGTGTGTGTGTGT
>BMAW01033459.1:0-17189 GCA_019974015.1 Nephila pilipes | reverse complement strand
GAGAGAGAGAGAGAGAGAGCATGCGTGTGGGTGTGCGTGTATAAACAAAGATTTATAGCCTAAACTTTCTTTTAAATTTTGTATAGAAATGTGTTACTTCCAAAGTTCGTACATATCTAGATAGTTTTTAAGTAATCTAACCGTTATAATTCATAATATTGAACAATTATATAATAGAAACTTAATTGCTTCCACAATTAGAAATATTTATGCATAGTTTTATACAAGCAGGAAGCCTCATCATTGAACAGATAATATCTTTAATATCAGATATTTGTATTTTGATGCGTGCATTATCCTAATTTCCTAAACATGCATTGTTAAATTTTTTCTGGAATTTTCTTCCGAAACATTTATTCACCACACAACCGAACAGTTTGCCATATAATCTGAACTATCAGAAAAATGCACATATTAAATTGCAATTAATGAATTGACACATATTTTATCAAAAACTGTATATTGTAAGAGCACACAGCAGTTTATGCGCGATTCTTTCAAATGAAAAATTCGGGATTGCTTTTATTTAGGTAGTAATTATGAAATATTCTTTTGAAGTTCAATAAGAACTTATGCATTAAATTTTAATGCAAAGGAATCCATAATATTAAGCTATCGGAATATTTGAAACTATGAAGCATATCTTAGCTTTTTTGCAAAAAGAACCCTTTTCTCACAGCTTTATGTTATGGAAACTTTTATCATTCATTCAATAAAAGTTACTTATTATTTGTGTAAATATTATTCGATTGTCTACTTTATTACATTCCATCTAATTAACAAAATTGCTTGAATCTCAAATATATACAGTTCCTCATTTAAACTCACAATATGCAAAATCTCTTCTGACACCAATGTCACATGTACATACACACGTGATTGGAGTATTTTAAATTTTTATTTTATATTCACCATTTAATTTGTTTTTAATGTTAATACTGAAATTCAAAACTATATTTTTTGTTTAATTTAATAATAAATTATTAACTTAGTTTTCTTAGGATATTTGTTTTTATTATACAATTTTTTGAAATTTTAATTTAATCAGAATGAAGCAAAATGGGTTTGGGGGAAAGTAAAAAAAAATACCACTATCCTATTTATTATTTTTCCCTAAATAAAATTTTATATGAAACTCTGGACATTAATCCTTTATTCCAGTATCTATGATAGGTCAGTTGGACTGTCCTCATTGAAAATTTTCGATAATAATAACTATAAATTTTTTGTTTCCTTCTTGAAACGGAATATGAATTAGGAATAAGAAGATAAATAAAAAAATCAGAATGATTTTTATTGTCTCAAAATATTAGCAATTCAACGCATACCGCTAATTTTTATTCTATTTTCATGTTTTCAAAGCAATGGTGGAGCAACAAATTTTTGACCCAGAAAAAAAAAATTAATTAAGTTATATTTTGTTACAAAATATCATTAATTCCATTAATAAAAAAATTCAGTTATATTAAGTGGTAAGTATCTTCTATGTTATGCAAACACCATACACTTGGCTTTGTGTGGTGTCCTGTATAAGAAGATAGAACATTTGAGAGAAATCACTGATGAGATAGAAAATACATCACGTGAAGAACATACTGAAGAAAGTGAAAAACTAATTGAAAGTTTATACAAAGCGATAGATTTAGAATTCAAAAGCTATATAGGAACAATACTATGTTTTGTGTTGCTATGTAGAGAAAATTATGTGTCTAATATATATAAATGAAACTATAAAAAAGATATAGGGTACTTAAAATTATTCAGAATGATATTTTACAAGCTATGTTAAATAAAATTCGGCAGTGAAAATATGATTTCTTCAGATTTTTTTTCTTTAATAGTAATAGTTTGTTGGTAATAATTAAAAGATTTTTAAATTAAAAATCAACAATTTAAAAAAAAATGATAGTAAAGAACAACGAAGTTTGACTGACGTAGAATATGAAACTTTGATTGTAACTGTAGCATTCTTTAAGCTAGTAAAAATTGGCTTAGAAATATTATACAGTGGAGACACGACTTTGCTAACAGAGGAAGATTTGCTTTCATTACTGGAGAGTTGAACCAACAAAATTCAGAATTTGCTATCAGATATGAAATGTTCTCAGGTACAAAGAATTAGTTAACGACGCAATGATAATTTAGTTAGATTAATGCAATATTAAAGTTTTGGTAGGCAGTAGGCTACTGCTGCAGTTACTTTTGATCTTTCTCGTTTAACAAATAAAAGCTTTATGACTCAATTAGCTGAAATAACTGTGGTTAAGCCTTTTTGCTAGGAAGACGAATTACTGTATAATTCTTTGCGTTTAGAAGAGAGCACGAAAACTTTAGAAGATAAATTTTTAACATTGGACCAGAAATTAGAAAAAGTGATTCACTCAAAAACAGGTCCTACGTTGTTCAACCAGAAAGAGTTCTAGACAGAGCAGGATATTGTAAAACTTCAGTTATTTGACTCAATAGTAAATCCATGACCAAAATTTATAAAACTGAATGATACTTTGAAAACAATTCCTCCAACATCAGTTGAAGCTGAGAGATATTTTTGCCAGGTTGTCCATAACAAAGCTAAGATCTAGGATGAGTGATAAAAGTAGATTGCTCATGTTTTCTGAAATCGTACTTTAAAAATGAATAATTAATACATTTATTTGTGTTTTGTAACTCAATATATAAGGAAGTTTGAATTTTTCAATTTATATTGATTTCCTTATTCTGAGTAATTATTATTGGTATCAATATTTTAAAAATTCTTATTGCTATATTTGTAAGTTTTTTTTTTTTTTTTTTTTTTTTGTACTCCTAAGAATCCCGGGAATTACTATTATGCTCTCGGGATTTTCCCGAAAATTCCAGGGAAGAAAAAAAGGCGGAAATCAGAAACCCTAATAGGTAGCCATTGTCATGCTAAATATGCTCTTCAAATGTAATTTTATTTCATTTGTTTTTCATAAACAAAATTTAAAATGTCTCTTTCGGTAGACATAAATATTAAAGAGTTAAGGATTTATCTTATTTAAGTAATTGAACTTTTTTTAAAATTTTCAACATTCATAAAAATTCATTCATTGAATAAAAAAATAATTTTCAGTATTTTTTTAAAAATAAAAGTATGTTTCGAAATAAATTTCTTGCTTTAACTATTTAACTTTTGTACCTTTATTTAACTGCTAACTAGTATTTTTAAAAGGAATATCATTTTATTTATAACTTGAAGTATAATGTGTTAACTTTATTTCATTTTATTTTTCTTATTAACATTATTTTCTTTTCTTATTAACAGTTGTAAAAACTTTTCAAAAAATTTATTTCTATTCTCTTGTTTAATGAGAATTTTTTTAAAGTAACAATCCAAGATCACAGTAAGGTGTTTTTTCTAAATCCACTCCTCATTTTCTTTTTCAAGTGTCGATATTATGTTTCCAATTTGGCGTCTCTTTATCTTCGAAGAGTTTTCTGATGTAACGACTGCGTGGCATTATTTTCTTTCTTTTATTCTTTGTCTTTTCTTTTTCTTTTTTCTTTATTTTTCCACTTCGTCTCTTACTATTTCAATTTATTTTTGTTTCTGGTATGGTACCTCACAACTTTTTTTCTCTGTCAAAGATAAGTTAAACAGGAGTGCCAATTTTAACAATTTTTTAAACTCAAAGTGGAAAATTGTTACTTTATATAATTGTAAGTGTATCTGAATCATTTCTTTTTTTTATCATCGTTACTTATCAAATCGTTATAATACTGAAAAACATTCATAAAAAAATTCTATAAGCTATACATTTTGCTAATAAACTATTAGTTATTAGATAATATATAATTTTCTTTATCCGCTGTGAAAATTAATTCACTTTTTTATAAAGGCAAATCATAGAAAGACAGCAAATCTTCCTTGCAATAGCGGATTTAAATAATACGTATCAAAGTATATCTTTTCCCTTTATTTTATTTTTATTTGTTTTTTAATAATTCTAAAAAAAATTAATTTATATTATGCATTAAATAAATTTTTATATTAGCAGTTCTTAAGAATACGATTCACATTTAACTTACAATTAAAGCTTGAAGAACAATATACTAGTTACTAATGATTATTACTTGATATTTTAAATTTATAATTTGTTCCTGTTTTTAATATTTTATGGTGTATTTTATAATCAACATTTATGACAATAATTTGTGTTTAGATTCTTCTATGCATTTTTAATTTTGTTTTGACATTGTATTTTATTTTGGATCAAAATAGTTTACATATCTCTTATACATTTAGCAAGGCATTTAGCGGCAATTTTAAATTTTAAAATCCCAGGAATGATTAAAAACTAGCCTTATATTTGGGTATTAGTGCTGTTGTTTCACAAGAGATTTTATCATCTATGATTCCAATTTTTATGTAACCTTATTTAAAACAATGATTTAACTACTTGTGTAAGAGTCGCTAAAATGATTCTAATTATTTTACTTTAGAAAATTTTTACGATTATTTATTTAGATCATTTTATTTATATCAGAGAAATTTTTCAAATACAGCTGGAGAGTGGGTTATATACAAGGTATTTCGAAACTCAAGGGCAAAAATTTAAGAGATGATTAAAAAAAATCCAAGCAAGCAATTTTCACGAAACAATATATTGGCGGAGAGCAAGTGGTAAACCGCTAGACGGCGCTGTAATGGAAAGCGTAAAGCGCTAGTTTTTTCTCACATCGTCATTTCTACCGAGGATTTCATGAGGCATGACCTTTTCCTGATTGCTGCTAGTTACCAGGGCACCTGAAATATACGGTAGAAATGACAATGTGTTAGAAAACTCGCGCTTTACGCTTTCGATTACAGCGTCATCTAACTGTTCACCACTTGCTCTCCTTCTATGCATTGTGTGATGAAAATTTTTTGCTTAGATGTTTTCTATCACCCCTTAATTTTTTCCCCATGAGTTTCGAAACACCCTGTATATTCTCACGTTACTATATCATTATATAATTTAAAATTATAAATGTGTGATGGTTGCTTCTTAATTTTTTTTCCTTCGATATAACTCGTTGTGTTAATTATTTTGGACCTTACATGAATCGTGATAATATTTGGGGCAATATTTAGTGTAATTCTAGTGTATAAGAACTTGAATTCTTGATCAATGGTCATGTTTCAAGACTCAGGGCAAGAAACTAACCGGAGTCGCTGACAAAAAATGGTTGTCAATTGGAGATAAGAAAAAAAAGCCGGAAAACTAATCTTCAAAAATGCTCTGAACCTATATGCTCTAGGAATGTATCAATTCTTGATATTGTCTTCTATTCTTGGAAGTTCTGTATTAATTACTTCCGTCTTACATTTTTTTATTATTTATTAAATTAATATCTTCTAATTTATTTCATTAATTTGTAATTTTACAGTAAAATATTGACAACGGATTCTCTTGAATCAACTTTTAGGTCCAGTGGAGTTATTTCTTTCGCACTGGTGCATATGTTGTCCAGATGATTTCAAAATGACACATCCAATTTATTTTCAGTGCTTTTTTTTTTCATTGCATTTTTCAACCGAATGAAGTCTATCAAATGTTACACAAAAGTATCTATCAATAAGGAAAATTTGATTAAAAAAATTAAATAATAAACAAATTAATGAGGAAATATTTAACAAAAAAACAGCTAAGGGGGCATTTAAGGTTTTCAACATAAATTTAAAATCTTAAAAAAATGAGACTCTTTTTACTTTGAAGTAACCTTGCAGAAACAAAGAAAAACATTAATTATGCAGAAAAGTAAGCTTTGTGATGTTATTGCATATACATTAATAATAAAGTAATGATTTTCATTAAACAATACATAATAAAACTGATTTTTAGATCGAATTTTTTTAAGGATGAAAAAGTTCCATACTTTTACATAATCATATTAATTTTTATATGGATAAATGATACATCCTAAAAACCCTGAACTATTATATTCCATGAAAAATAGAATATCTTACAACAGTCTTTTGAATAGGAAAAAGTTCCGACCAATTCTGTAAAGCGCCAGGGATCACTTCATTTTTATCTGAATAGGAAGTTGACGCATTGACAGTTTATGGGCGCTATAAAGTCTAGACGCCATTTTTTTTTAAATACATTACTAATCTATATTTTTTTTATTTCGTTTCAATCCGTATGGAGTTTTGACATAATTCATATGTTGTTTCTTTAAAAGGACTTCTTGTGTATTACAGGAAAAAAAAACTTTTTTTGAATCAATTTATCACACCCAGTAAAAATATTAAACTTTTCTTTAATTAAATAAATCCCTCTGAAGAATGCATCTAAAGAAATAATTTAATGTACTTCATAAGAAAAATGAAAAAGTAGCTCTTAATAATTTTTTTCGCTTTTTTTTAAATCTTGCATAAACTCGTGTGTACATTAAAATCAGTTTGAAAAATTTTAAAACATTTATTCTAATCCCGCTTCTGTTCTCAATGGGAATTTAAAATGTTTAGCTTTAAACTAAATACTTTCTGACATTTGAACTTAGGGCATATCTATAATAAATTAAAACCGCGATTTATTTGTAATGCAGTTTTGTGAGCTTTAAATTAAACGTATCGGAAAAAAACTTTCAAAATTACTCTTAAATTAAGCACTTAAGTTTCGAAAATTATATTTAAATCAAACCAATAAAAATGCATTAGTTAAACAATAGGGTGTTTGGGAACATCACAATGATTATTAAAAAAATTCTTAATTAGATTGAACAAGAGGGGAGTTAAAAGGATTAACAAAAGGAAATTTTTCCTTTAATTCAATTATTATCCGTTCAAAAATGCATAACAAATTTATATTTCATTCTAAGAAAATGCTAACCATAATTAGACTAATTTTAAGCGAAATCTGAGAGAATATCTAATTTGACACAATTTCGCTCTTAAATCTAACAGTTATTTTAATTAGATATATAAATATGCAACTGGAATAGATAGCAATTTCTTAAATTTCTGATGTCAAAAAAGAGTCATTTTCAGTGTTCTCTCTACATTATCACATTTGCATATTTAATACATCAATTTCGGATCTGTCTTAAGTACATTAAAATACATTACGCTTACAGTAAAAGCTTTCTAAATGTTTTAAGAGCGAAGCGGTATAAACTCTTAATCGTTAACAGAACCCGGAAGGGATGTACTGATAACTTCTTTTACGCTTTATGAGAAAATGCATTCTAATTAAGCGATTACGAAGTATATTTTTATCTATAGTTAAGCAATTAATTTGTAATTAATATATGTTAGATGTCTGCATTTCATATTATAGCATTCAGATAGATGACAGTATAAATAAACTAAATAAATTCCCGTTAAAAGATAATTTTGAAATAAGAAATAAATAAAGCTTTTAGTATATTAATATCTGAATGCATACTCTTATGAGGTAGGGATTCCAAATAAACTTGTCTGTTAAAATGTATTATAGTATTTTATTTTACGTGTTCTCTTAGATTGTCATGTGAAATTTGAAATTAATAAGAACATAAGAAAACCTTATATAACTGATCACCTCCCTTGGGATTTAATTTATTTGCCCCTCCATACGACGTTTAACTACAATTTGAAATTCCCTCTTTTTCTAAATATTGTTTAACTCTATTTGAAAAGCTTTGTAATTTGGCTGCATTTGATGACAAAGAGAGGGCGAGATGAATGACAAAAAAGGTTCTGAAAATTTGCTATGCACATACAATTTTTCCCAAAGGATTTTGAACAAATGATTTGACTCCAAGGTATATATATATATATATATATATATATATATATATATATATATATAGCTACAAAATTAGAGGAGCCCATTGATTTAAGGAAATTATGCAAATATTTTTTTCTGGTAACTAATGCAAAACAAAACATCCATAATCTAAAGTGTAGCAGAAAATAGAAGAAAACTTAATATGCAAATCAACATTCATGACGTCAAAAACCAGATAAAGGATATAAGTGCAGAAATCGTGATTTCCTAGAAGCTGCTGTTTTTCGTTGTTTCAATGGTGAAATTCAACTTTTCGGCTGCTATTTTGAGAAAAGGTGTCTGGAAAATGTTACGACAACGTGATCCACCGAAATCGATGGCTTTAGGTGTATTATCTGGAGACTGGAATCCGGGTAAACACAAAGAACTGTAGCGAATGCTGCTGGAGTTGCAAAAAGTGTCATTGCAAGACTATGAAATCAATTGTAAAAATAGGGAATGTTCGACGTCGGCCTGGACCATGTCATTAACATACTACCACAGCACATAATGATTGATATATCCTATTAACAACTCGTCGCGACAGAACAGCCAATGCGATGCAGATTCAATGAAGTGGTGTGCATTCCAATGACATCAAGACACCGTGCAGTCGAAAAAAAGTGGGCTGCTGAACATCGAGATTAGATGCAAAGTGATTGGAGTCAAATGCTGTTTATAGACGAGTCCCGATTCAGTTTAGAGTATGACACCAGACGTGTATTGGTATGACGAAAAAAGGTCACGCTGAATAACCTTATATTCGTACAGGAAAGATCACATTACGTTAGAGTTGTTTTTGTGGTATGAGGTGGAATCAGGATAGTTGTACGTAGACTTACATATCATTCGGAATGGCAATATGATGGCTCAAGTACAAGCAGACGAGATCCTGAGACCCTATGTCGTACCTTACGCTACAGCCATTGATGATTCTGTTCTTTCAATGTCGGATAATTCCTGACCTCATACAGCTCATCCTTCGGAGAACTTCCTTGAAGTTGAAACAATACAACATCTGGTATGGCCAGCATGCTCTCCTGATCTTAATCCGATCAAGCATGTTTGAGACACTCTTAGACGTCGCGTTGCTACAAGACCAAAGCCTCCCGTTACTGTAGGAGGTCGCAGTATTCCCAAAGTATGGAACAGTATTCCCAAAGTCTCATCCATAATCTCATCGCATCCATACAAAACAGGTGTGTGACAGTTTTAGCAGCATGCCATGTTAAACATCCTGTATCATTTCCAAATAACCATTTTTTGTCATTAACATATAACTAAATTGTTGCCCTGAAGCATCATTTCATGTCCTTTGTATCATTCCAAAGAATTAAAGTTCCCATACAATTATTATTTTCTTCTTTTTTTCTGTATTCTGTTTTGTTACGCATGTATTCTCCATTTTATGCCTATTCATGGATATCGCGTAATGGTTTTTTTTACTTTTTTTTGCTTCCTTAATATATATATATATATATATATATATTTATATATACTTCTCAGCTACAATTACGCGAAGTGACAATATTTGAATTAATTCAATTCAAAACTGTTTCCATGAAGTAAATTAAAACTTCTTTTATCTAATACACTATCTTAATTGTGTAGAATTTGAATTCGTGTGTCAAAATTTGAATATTGTAAGATTATATTCGTGCATATTAAATATGCATGATAATTTTAATGTTAATTTCTACTATTTTGAATATTCAGAGCTTTCCTTTGTCGACTAAAACATAGTTATTGCAAAAAAATGTTAATTGATGCCTATCAATATCGTGAATGTTCTTCAAATATTAGAATGACCGATAAAGAAAAGCATTATGAAAAGAAATTATGCTTTCATATCTAAACGTATTCGATCATCTGTGTTTTACGAATTGGACTGGAGCAAATCACACAATAATTTTAATGCTTATTTGATAGATATTAGTTCCATCAGAACAATAGCAATTGTATTAGTTTTCAAGTGTGTAAAAATACACAATATTTGCATGTAATAAAAAGCACAATATTTGCATATAATATTTCCTGCAACCGATTTCATAATCATTAAATTCATATCAAAAATTTTATATATCGGTTACACCTTTGCATATTGAGCATCTAAGAAATCGTAACAAACACAACATAACAAAGAATATCAATGTAGCGAATTAAGTCCTCTATATTTTTTACTTCTTTGAAAAACGAATTTACAAAATTATCTATAATCAAAAACACGGTAAAATCACATTTTCAATGAACATGCACCTATACTCGTACACTAGTGTTCCAAATTAAGAAAATTCTCTTTTATTCCGTTCATTATTCCCAAAAATTCTGGACATATTTTAATGAAGTTATGTTCCCATGCACAGAATGAAATAATACAAGAGAAATAATCCACAATTGTAATGGTACATAAACATGATCATAATTATGGAACCTTATCGTAGGAAAATCTAAAAGAAAAATTGAAATAAAGAGCAAAAAAAGGGTTAGCAGGGAGCATGGTCTCTCCTCTTACAGTTATACAACTTTCACAGCGTGAATTTATGCTTGAAATGAACAGTTTATGAGTACCTATAGCAATCGGACCCACTCCTCCAGTATCGTCACTTGCAGATCTTGGATAATTCTGGGAAAGGAAAGGCGCTTTGAGATTGCACATCCAAAAGCATACCAAATATGCTTTAATGAGTTAAGGTTTCGAGATAGGGCCAAAACAATCCAGCGAATTTTCTAACTTTCCAGAAGTTCGTCAGACAGATGAACTCGATGTGGTAAATGAAATCAGAACAAACTGCAAACTTAGTATAGGGTAAATAAGAGTATAGGGCTCCGAGATTTCATCCCTCTACCTCACAGCAGTACAGAACCTCTGTCAAGGACGTAGAGATCTGTGTGCCTATTTAATATGGTGATTGTCCAGACCATCCAGTTTCCTCTGCAATACTGGATTTTTTTTGTATGTTATTAAAATTAGATAATCATCGAGTGCCAGTGAGATGATACATTTATGCTCAAAATCAATTTAAAAAACCATCGATGAAATGCTATTAAAAATCATATTCGCATAAAATTGTTAAAGGAGTAACGGAGAAGGAAAAATAGGAAGGAAAAAAAAAAGACAAAAACCATGGAACTTCGAACTTGTAGAACTAAGACCGAAAAGTTAAAAGAAATGTCATCACCGTCTAATGATACCAATTATTTTGCATATATATATATATATATATATATATATAAGGACGATACTGTATTATTTTGAGACGGTCATGACGAAGGAACAATAATTCTCTGAGTAAAGCCTATTTATTTCATGTTGAATGAGAGAGAAGGAGTATTACACATCGAGATTGTGTGTGCTGTAGACGTGTGTTCACTCGCGTCCGTAGCTTAATCACAAAAGCGATAATAGTTACGCAGTGAAAATTGCAGAGAGTATTTTTCCTTCGTGACCAAAGGGGATGAGCCAGAAATTTTAACTGTTTCGAATTTAAATGGAAAGATTTATTCAGATCATGTGGTATTAGATTTTGGCATCCTTAGTATTTTATCGGAAGACAAGAAGTCTAGTAGGGATTATCCCCACAGATTTTAAGCTATGGGATAATACTGATTTATTTTAATTCATAGCGTGTGATCACATAAATTAACTCAAATAGATTTGTATCATAAAATAAGATAAATTTCCTACTATGATAGCTTAAGTGTAGGAAAAATTAGAAAATAAACTTAAATTATTTAAAGGAAATCATTACACATACACAAAAAAAAGCATTACGTTTAACTGACGCGAAAGAAAATAGAATATGTGATGAATAATTGGTCAGATCAAAACTTTTCAGAAAAGTGTGAAAATTTGGATTTCGTAATCTAAAGTGGCCACGATACGAAATCAGAAATTTCTGCTGGCAATGATAATGTTCTTTTTCCTATTATGAAGCTTCCACTGATCCTCAGTTATATAAATGTCATTATTGAAAGAAATGATTTCAAACGGGATGCTCAAGAATCAACTAAGACTATCAGGACACCACAGCACAATATTATATTACAATTAAGAGGTTTGCGAGCCCCTTCGAAAGCAATAAGATTCTAAGATTAGCCACAACAATATGAGATTTATTATGCAATAACGGAAAAACAAACACTGTAGTCAAATTGACTAATTTAAAAATATGTGAATACATAACAAGATATTCTGATAACAAAAGATGCGAGCTGAAAGATATTGATATCATACTTTAAAATCAAAGCTTTCTTTATTCTCTTGTAATATTTAGCTATTTTTAAATCAAAGCATTAAGATGCGAACAGTTTACTTATTACCGATGGTTCAGAACAAAAAGTATATTGTACTACGCCAAAATTAAGATTTTTATTCTGCCTGAACTATTTACTATTCGATAACCCTAATTCAAGAAACCAGAAAAATAAACAGCTTCCATTTCTGAAATATTCAATATTAATTATATTTCGAAATATATTACTTAAATGTGGAAAAGTTAGAGATTAAATATTTAAAAATATATATAATCTCAAAATACAGTTGTTGAGAACTTGTCTCTAGTAAAATATTCATATAAAAATTAATTTTTGTAAAAGTTTTTTTTTTTTTCACTAATCGATATTAATATATATTGTGGAGCTTTGTTGGATACAGACAAACGTCATCGTAACACTCAAATTTCTTAAAAATACTTTAATTCCTAGATATTCCTTAAAATCTAAAATAAATATTCTAACGGCGCAGTATTACTTCCTTCTGCTTTCATAATTAAATTTAATTTTATTTAAAACCGTCACGAATAAATAACCAAGTGAACAAAAAGTCACAAATTGATGAAAACTGATTTACTTTATTCAGATCGAGACAGGCAATTTAAACTTTCGTAAATGTTAGTTAGAAATCTTTCGAAGAAATGTTATTCAGATTTCCGATTTATATCTACATAAATATAACCTCTGAAGTTTTAGTTACGGTAATGTGTCCCCTCGAAAAAAGTACTTTTCAAAAAAAAAATCATTCTGTATTCTGATTTTTACTTTCAAAATGTTAAAAACCGTCAGAAACATTATCTCGAACGAACAAAGAATTCGACTGTAATTGCATGAACTGTGCAAGTTTTTATGCGTCGCTGGAAAAGTTTAAACGTTGTCGCAAAAGCATCACTGACGACCTGAGTAATCCATGGCCAAATTTTCTGTGATAATTTGGGGAGGAAAATCAAGTCTGCGTTGAACAGGAAAGATTCGCGTTGGCAGAGGGAAGGCGTGATTCCTCTGCAAAACAACGCTCGACCGCAAATGGCACAATTGTCACTGGTAACTAGCTGTTTGCAAAGGGGATTGAGATCTGCTACCTCAACCCTCTTTCAGCCCTGACTTTTCCCCTTCGGATTTTTGTCATTTGATCCGATGAAAGAAGATTAGCGGGGTATATATAAAACCGAAGGGGTAAATATAAAAAAAAGAACAAAACTGGCTTTGAGATTGAAGTGAAGAATTTTTTGCTGAAGGGATAAGAAGAAACCCGAAAGGATTTAATAAGCACAAAAAAGTTGGTGAGATTATGTGGAAAAGCGAGTAAAAAAATTGTATTAATTTAACAAACTATTTCTGGTGCAAAGCTTTGTCTGTTTAAATATTGAACGGCCCTCGTAATATTGGAATTATGTTATAAGTGTAATACTAGTTTTAAAGAAAGATCATGCGTATTATATATCAGGCCTTGCTGTCAATATGCAAAAAAAGTTTAAATTAAAGAAATTTTTCAATTTTATCTTTTCTATACAACTAATAATCTCAATATTGAGCTACATTTATAGTTCAGTTTTTTTTTATTGAAAGCCACAAAAAATATCGAACTATTTTAAAATTACTTTAAAACATCATTTTTCCTCAAAAGAGCACAATGTTACGATAATGAACCTTTGTCAAAACACAAAACTTTATTCTGCGCAAGGCATGAAAGACTTCTTGAATCTTTCGAACGTTTTGTAACGGATAGTGTCGAAAATGCAATTAACGGTACGCCTAGTCTCAGTAACTTAATTTTCAAAAAATTTACTTAATACATTCAGCTCTCAAACACCTCGAGGTGGGAAACAAAAGAGTCGACGAAATAAACGCGTTTCGTTTCACTAGCACCAGGGCCGGCATCAAACAAATCAAATTTAGTACGTCATTAGTCGTCCTAAAGACAGTTGGATTCATAAGAGAAATGAGACAGTTAAGAGGCTTAGAAAGGTATAAAAATAGAATTAAATGCTAAAAAAAGAGATTTAATTAATTAAACAAAAGCTTCACGTAATACCTTGAAGAGTTTAAATAAGGGGTAAGGATTTTGTTTCTCTGTAAATAAAACCTCACAAAAGCTGAATGTTTGTTTTGGAGGTAATATTTGTCTTCTTTAAAGTATGCTTTTGTTTTATTTTAATGCATTAAAATCGTGTAATTAACTATTTTTGTTAGTTCTTTTATTAGTTGGGATTTCTATAAATAAAGAAATCTCCCAACATTTTTATATTTTTTTAAATTATCATATTTTGTTTCTCAGTAATTGCATTTACTATTCATCTGTGTATTTAGTGACTAAAGAAATGTTTTTAATGAGTAATTCATTCTCAAATTTCTTGAAGAATTATTTTTACTTTTGATGATACATTTCTCCAGGGAATGTGAGCATTTGTCCTTTACTTTTCTTAGTTGGTTTTAGTAACGTCGCACTTAGAAGCAACACAAGGACTATTGGCAACGGACCTCGTAATTTTGAACCTCGTTCAAGTGACGAAGATGACCTGAGTTGGCCCCTCTCTTACCACACCACGGCAACGAGAGGACTTTGAGCCTTGACAGATTAAATATGCATCAGCCCCGGCTACACGGCAGATCTTTAGTGGTATAAAGGCTCGAACCCACTACTCAGCGAAAACAGTCGGCCTTGAGTCAGTGACTATAACCACTAGGCTATCGTGGCCACTTTTCGCTTTTCATATCTTTAGTATAGTAAGACAAGATATCCGATAATAACTAAGGGCTAAAAACGCATCTTAAGTACAGTAATATATTAAAGTCAATTTCTCCAATGCATTATTTTTGTAATTAAAAAAGGGAAATATTGCAATACGAATAAAATAGTTGTAATTCTGGAAATTGTAATTCACAATTTATATTTAACAGAGGAGGAATTTTCAGCTTAAAAACGTTCTTTTAAAATTTTGTTGAAATCTCAATTATTTAAATTTCGTAAGATAACATCTATTTTTTTTTACTTCGATTGTCATCGCTGAAGAATAACACACAAAAAAAAGTTTTTACCGACCACGTAATTTTGAACTGTGGTCAGATAACGAGGACAGTTGAAATTTGATTCTTCAATCACCAATTTTCCATATTCCTTCACACTCAATAATCAACGTACATTTAAATACAACCTCCTTTGTTATTTTAACATACAGTCATCCTTATCATTCTGCTCTTCAATATTTAATGGAATTGGTATTCAAAACCAAGACTCATCGGCAATGTAAACGACGAAAAAAAAAACACCAATTTGCCATAGTCCATAGAATAATATTTGAAATAAATTTCTATTACTTCTTAGCGTGTATATTTGTTAAGGTAAAAAGTATATCCATCAAAATAACGTGTTCATCTGCAGTTTCGTATTAGTACACTTTAATTATTATTCAAATATATTTTTTTTTATAAATTAGAAAAAACCATTTTCAGAGAAGTAATTTTCTTTCTCTAAAACTTGCTATCGAGTATCTCACTTCCCTTTTAATCTTTCTCTTTATATATTTTGTAACTTTCGACGTAAGATATTTTTAATCAAAATATTTTAGTTTTTCTAGAGTCCAATGATCGATACACCTACGCTTCATGAATAAAAAGTTCCAAGACGACAAACGAAGCGCGTTACGCAAATTTAATGTGAAAGGAATGAACCCTTTTGAAGTAAAAATAGAATAATCAACAAACAATTTCAAATTTTAAGAGATTTTCAAATTTAATATGATTTTTTTTCAATTTCTGGGATGGGATGAAAATTTAATATGAGATTATTATGCGAGTTAACGATAAAATAAAAAGAATAAGCTTTGCAGATAAATTGATTGGAACATGTAAATTCGTTGAAACGTATTACAGTTTAATTCAAGCTTGTAATACTTTGAGTCCATGTTTCATTTTTTTGTAATGTGAGCCTATTGCACTCATATCTAAATTATTAATAAAATAACGTTAATTCAAAAATTTTCAAGATTATTGAAAAAATTGAAATTGAGACATGCATTTTTCTTTTTTACTTTACGTATCTAAGATCTAAATTTAGTGTGTTTGATAATTATTTTTTGATACATATTCGATATCATAAAATATTAGATTCTTAGTTTTTAAAATGTTGTCTGCTATTAAGAGTTTGTCAGTGTGTGTATATTTATTCAATCGTCCTTTGAAAGGTGGCCTCCATACTCTTCCGAAATCATTACAGAATTGGCTGTATAAATTAGAAGGAAAAATTACAGACAAAAGTAGCGATCTATAATGCGTTTCTTCTAAAATCAGAACGCAATGTGTTTCTTACTCACTGAAGACTAAAATTAAAATGAAAATCTTAACTCTCATTTAGACTGAGTTATTTTTTTATTTTGTAAAACAGAGAATTATTTGGTGATTGCCAACTTTTGAGTTCCCTAAAAGAACACGGAAGTATACTGTGATAGAAAGGGCATTATTCAGTTTGTAAATTAATTCTATGGAAAGCTACCTTTATTTCCTGAAGACAAATGTTTACAAGCATATCACAACGACTTCAATTACATGTGTAGTTTTCGTTCATCACCATAGTGACAGTTTATAAATGAGTGACAACAGCAATTTAATTATATTTAATTGTGCTGTGGATGAATGCTGGAAATTTCCAATACAGATGGAGTCTCTTAACCACATTGAAGAAGATAGTTTATGGGTTACGGAGACTTAATGTTGCCGAACTAAAACTAAAGAGATGTCACATCCGGCGGGGAGGAATCATTCATTAGTACACTGATAGCTGATAAATTGAACTGATTTTTTTTTTTAATTTTAAGTGTTTTTTCAATCGTAATGGTTATTGTTTGCATCACCTGCGGTCTCAAGTACGCTCGCTTTAAGCTTATGAATAAGCTTATTTTACAAGTTTTACTTTTCAGTTAATCCCTTTGTACACTTTCTGTCAGAGGTTTCTATGAAGCCTTGGATTACTCTAACCATAATATTCGTAATAAATAATGTATTTTACATGAATCTTGATTTACATATTCCCAATTATTTGCTTGCTTACAACGTAAAAATATAAGCAATTTAAAGTAATTCTGTCAGCCAAATATTCAAATGTAATTTTTTCTCTCTGAAAAATATTCTATCTTCAAATATTTAATCTAGGCAATACGTAAC
>BMAW01033443.1:4154-64975 GCA_019974015.1 Nephila pilipes | reverse complement strand
GTAAGGCCTTTTAATCAGTGGCGCTGATGTAGAAGGAAGTCGCTACATTTTAACTTCTGGCGCTGTTGTAGAACAGATTCGCCTCAAAGGCTTAAACTTCAATGTCCACTACTAATAGTTCTCGTGTAGCTTCTCAGTACGACGTTAATAAAAAAAAATTGCTCACTCACTTCCTATTTTTGTTTTCCAAAACACTTTGTCAAAGGATATGAATTGATAAGAAATAAAAACTAACCTAATGTGAATGTAAAATACAATATTTTTTGTGTTATATATATGCATTGGCGATTTCATTTTCAAAAGTAGACTCAATAAAGTTAAAGACACCATCTGCTGATATACATTGAACAAATTTGATCTTAAAATTGATATTATATTTAGATAATATATATTATTAATTATTAGAAATAAATTTACAATTTGAAGTTGGATTTAAACTGGCTGATACAGATAAAGCTCATACTAGGACATGTTGTATACGTTAACAACTGATCATGGTGAACATTGCTCTTTAATGCTTAAGAATATTTTAAAGACTATTTATGAAACAAATTGCGTTTGAAAAAAAAATGAAACCTAACTTTGTTTTCCATAAGATATAGAGTATAGAATAGTTATTACATGAAAGTAAAATCATTGAAAATTTAATTCAGTGAAATTAAAAAAGTGAGCAGAGAACTCGTTATTTTGCTTTCCATTAGTTTAATAATTATGTATTATTTAATCATTATATTGAACGATTTGAATTAAAGTATTTGTGCTTCATTTTTCCTTAAGTTTTTCTCATGACTGATTTATTTATTTGATTTTTGTTAATGGGCACTTTTTCTATGTTTACCTAGTAACTTGTGCCCAGGCTCAAGATCTTCAAAAATGTAGACGAGCACCGAAGGACGGGACTTTAACTGACCGGTTAGACTTCAACTAAATATATTTGCTTTGTATGAACTGAAAATTTTAAAGCTACCCAAAAAGAATTGAAGTAGATCATAAAATCAGTCATCACAACATGTTATTGGAATATAATAACAACTAAAAATACTGCAACCTGATTTAGACAATGAAAAAAAATGGAAAAAAAATAATTGAAATAATCTTTGTTTTTTCCAAAATTTTTTATATTTAAAAGGGAAGACTTATTGAACAATCAAGGGCCAAAAATTCCCCATCAGGAACATCGTATTTTTTTAAAAAAATAAACAACATTGTAGACAAATTTTTTATCGCTTTTACCGTAAAGTTAGGTATACATGTTTTTTAACTTTCATATTCAAAAGACTATATAACAATAATAAAACATACAGAGCTAAAATTTGACTTAGGAATAAGTATTAGTATTAAATTAAAATTTTTCACAATGTATTGAAATTCGGATGCAATTTTCTTTTTTAATAAAATTGCATTAGTAACCTTTATCCAAGCAATAGTTGTAACTTTTAATAACTACAAATACTTATAATATAACCCTTATTTTATATGCTTTTATGTAATAATAATGTATCTCGATACATTACTACAGCATTAAAATAGTTTTAAATAAATAATTGTTTCTAAATTCAATATACACATAAAAAATTATCTTATTATTAACAACGCATTCAACATGTATAACTGAAAAATTAAGGCACACCAAAATTTAGATATGAAAAGAAATACATTTGAGTCGTACTTCAGTGAGAAACTTTAATAAATCTTACAATATTCTTTTGTGGAGATTTCTGGAGAATTTCTGGAAAAATTTCTGGAGAAAAAAAAAATCTAAATTCAAATTAACTATATGCAAATATGTCGGATTCATTTGATTTCACTTTATTGTTAAATCAGAAGTAATAAAATAGAAATGCTACGAGACAAACAATTTTAGGTAAATTACAAATAAAATATTGTAATAAAATATTCGAAATCCTCATGTTATGCAAAATAAAAAGAAAAGCATTATTTTATAAATTAGAACTAAATAATTTTCTAAAAACATATTAAGTATGAATATGGTGTATAAGTATTAATAAGTGATAATACACCATTTTATTTATATATTTTTCGGTAATCTATATATAAAATAAAAAATATTCAATTTGATTTAAAGTATAGCCATTAGTTATGGAAAAACAAGTTATTACTTATTAGAATTTTACAGAAATAATCAAGTATAGTTTAAGTGCTAAAGTATACATATATATGGAAAAAATGCAAATAATGCGTCTGAAAAACAAAAATTACCATGACAAAAAATGAAAGAGGACACTGGCTCCTATACGGGATCTATTCAATCGATAATGTGTTCTAATTCCCAACCACTTCATAGGTAACTTTCTCCAAAACTGAGATCCTTTCAAATAATAATTTTTTTTAATCCTTGAACTAAATGTGTTCCCACGATTAAAACTGAGAAAATTAAATCGAAAAAAAAAAAAAAAAAAAAAAACCAGGATGAGAGAAATCGAAATCAAAAACGAAAAAATTTACTTTACATTTACGAAATAATTCCAGGGAAGGTAAAATATAAAAATAAGTATATTCAAGCTTTAGCAAAATTATCGCAAAACAGGTATCGTTAGGGTTGCAATGGTTATTTATTTTAATTTATTGACCAATCATTAACTGCTTCACAAATGACTTTTTCCAAAACAGCGATCTTTTGAAGTGAATGTCATTTTTTATAGCTTAACTAAAGCTTTACGTGTCTCCAAGAATAGATTCGAAAAAATGAAACAGAAAAAGATGCGTTGAAACCGAGAAGGAAAATGAAAAGGTTTGCTCCACAGTGGAAAAAAAAATACATGGAAGGTGAAAACGTTCAGTAAGTAAATAAAATCTTCCACAAAGTTATCACCCTAACATACAGAGCGCTACACTGATGATTGGGAATCTTGTAGCTCCATTGGGAAATTCAAACACTGCTGCTGCGAGTCAGTAGAGACAGGCATTGATCCATTTTAACCGGCATTTTCTATTCGCCAAGAACTTATTCCTGTAGATAGGTGCTGATCTATTTTAAACATGTTACAATTTATGGAGGATTTTTAGTCTTAACTTTCCCTAGAATTTCTCTTTTTGATCATATGGATGCTTAACGAAAAATAAATTATATCAATGAAACATTTAATAATATTTATTTTTCTTGTCGTGAGAAGAAATAAAAGTAGGTTATTCTACTTTTATTATTCTCCAAGAGGTTTTAAGTCATTTAACACGTGAAAATGTAGGTTATTCTAAATATTAACCTTGACTGAATGATTTTCAAATGTAGCATTTTTTAAAATCTTTTGTTATTAAAATGTTTTGAAGAACGTTTAAAATGAAAAATATAATAAATACATATCATTTAAGCTTTCTTAAACAGGGATATACGTTTTGGAATAATTTATCTAAAGATAACTGAATTCTAACAATTGGAATTCAGTGCTAGTGACCCTGGGCACAGAGAGGATAATGCAAATATATACTCTCTTCCACACGAACTCCCTCACACTTCCTTGTATTGCTATTGGTATTGCGAAATGCAGTCCGGGGGGATCCCTTGAATTAAATTAGGGGGTATATATATGGCTCCTGGGGATTACCAGCTTTCCTGGATCTTATTTTGTTGAACCTAATTATAAAATTAATATTAAAAAAAATGTATAATCGTATTTGTAAAGAAAGTTAAAATTTTACTAAGAACTTGCTGCGGGTGTTGGTTTGAACAGAGGCACATGCTAATCATTCTGATATTTCTTTATTTACACACAATTGAACTACGTACAACGAGCTCCGAGCGAGCATCAAGTTAGAGCGCAAGTCGAGAAGAGAGAATGAGTCAGTTCTCGGAAGTGAAGGAGAGCGCGCACCAGGGTTGCTGCCTTTGGCGAGGAGCGCCTCGCAGCGCCTGCAGAATCTGTTTGGTAGTCTCCACAATCGGTGAATAATCTGCCTGTTAGCGAACCGCTGCAAACTCAAAAATTTAAGTGCAAGAACTAAATGGTCCTAAACTGTTCATGAAATTTAATATTTCATTAATTCCTGCTCATTTAGATTTATTCCAGAAGTATTTATTTTTCTTCGTTCGTTATTTATTGAGCTTTGATATTTTAATTATTTTCCAAACCTGATGGAAAAAATATCGCCGAAGATAGCCCGAAGACTTAAGTCATGTGAACTGCGACATATATCACATATGGGATATAGTTTAATCAGTGAGTAATACAGGAATTATATAATTTCATGTCTTTCTATAAAATTTATTTTGCTATCACACAACTTTAATATAAAAAACGAAAGAAAAAATTCTTTCTTTAAAACCCTTAAATAATCGAGAGGCATATTCCATTTCCCTCACGGAATCACCTAAAAACAATTTATGGTATGCCACAACACCTCATCTCATAAAATATAATATCGCGAGTCATCATAGCGTTCGAATCATTGCTGTTAAATTTTTTGTTCTTTATTTATCACTTCACCGCAACATAACAAAAGCATAGATTAAATGATGTAAAAGCCCCCTTTTCATCTTTGTACCTTGATCCTAACCAAATATTTTTAGCGTACGCGATGAAAGATGGGTTTAGATCAAAAACCCATTTGTTTGTCAGGACAACTTTCCAAATAGATAACGGATTCCACACAGTTTCACTGTGAACCATTTTTTCCCTTTCCTTTTGAACTTTACATCTCTTAGTTGGAACATTAATAATGCATTTATGAAAAAAGGAAACTTATAACGGAACATAGAAAATGTTATAGTCTGCAAAGGTATGCAGCAGGAAAAAAAAAATCAAAATTTTCTTATACTTCAAATTTTTTTGTTTATCTAAGGGCTCCTGCTGCATCGTTTTGAAGGGGGAAAAAAACTGTAAAATAGATTATTTTCTTTCTTTGGAATCCATTAAGAATGCTAGATTTCATTCTTTGTTACATTTATGCACTTCTAGAAATAGAAGGCTCTGCATTGATTTTTACACCTTTGAAGGTTTGAGAGCGAATAATTCTTAATAGCAGATGTGTTTTCACGTTGCCAAAATAAAAGCCACGTATCTTTAGGATAAATATTTAAATATTACTCAAATGTTAAAATTCTTAGAATTTAACTTTTTTTCTTCTCATCTTTTGGATGAAATATTTTCACAGCACGTTACAAAATGTTTGTATTTTCATTTTTAAGCAATAGTATTTCTAAGGATTTTAAGATTTTTAATAAATCTTTGTTAAGGAGATATATATGCAAAGGGATTCTTTTCTTACAAGTGGGAATTCATACCATTCTCATTTTTTATGTTGATAATTCAAACTGTTTAAGGTTACCAGGACACGAGAAGGAAAATAACATACAAAATTTAAGATATTTTCATTTTTGTGGTATTTATGTCTTAAAATTATTCGTACATTTTAAGTTTTTAGTATGCCTAATAATAAATTTTAATTCATTTTATAGAATTATTAAAAGTAACTTCTTAGTCAAAAAGTTTTTCTTTCCATATTATGTAAACAGGGACAAGATTTTTCAGGTATATTTGTGTTAAAGTTTTATTTTTAAAAACAATATTCCATAAATATTCAAAATATTTTACTCCTCATGCCTAAAGAAATACACGAAGAATTGTGAACCAACCTTTTTAATGATATAACTGTAAAATGTTTTTGAAGCAATTAAAGAACTCTGTAATTTTGGAAATTTAATTTTTTTTTCTTTTTTTTATATAAAAATTATTTAAAGTTTTTATATTATATAAGTATAATATATATAAAAAAGTTTATATATTATACTTTGAGAAAAAATATTTTTGGTTCCCTACATAATAATATCATTATATTTGCATAAATATCCTTTACAGAATCATAAGAAATTTGGAACACACTATTCTATAATAGATTTCTTTGAAATGGTACCTAAATGCAAATACATTCTATAACAACAACAAAAAAAAAAAAAAAAAAAAATCCGATTCTCTAAGAAGGAGTTGTCGAATGGAGACAAAAATTGTCTATAGGAAAATTATGTACAGCATAGAAAATGATTAAAATTTCAAAAAAATTGAATGCTTTATTTCAGAGTTACATAATTACAAAACACTGAGCTCAATAAGGTGTTGACCCACCTCTAGCCTGGATGGAAGCTGACACACGATGTGGCATAGAGTGATAAAGCTTCCTTATGGTCTCCTGCGATATTTCTTGCTAAATTTGCTCCAATTGTCGGGATAGGTCATTAACATTCTTTGGTAGATGCAGTCGCCTTCCCATTATAACCCAGATATGCTCGATTGGAGAAAGATCTGACCAGCCAAGGTTTTGTTTGACAAGCTATAAGATAGTTCGTAACAACACGTGCCTTATGGGGTCTGGCATTATCATGCTGAAAAATAAGGCCCAGGTACTGCAAAAGGAACGGTAGCAAAACAGGTCTTAGAATGTCATCGACGTACCGCTGTGCTGTAAGTGTGCCTCTAATGACGACCAAAGGCGTCCTGCTATCAACGGAAATGGCATCATAACTTTTCGTTGAGGACCTGTGTGGCGTGCAATAGTGAAAGCAGAATCGGCACGCTGCCCTCGATGGTCGTCAAGACACAGTAGGAATCGGAATTCGTCTCTAAACACTATGCGCCCCCAGTCAGCATCATTCCAACCTGATCGAGCCAAGCACCACTGCAATCTGGCTCGACAGTGTGTAGGCGTGAGTGGCAGGTGGCTTAGCGGTCGGCACGAGCGTATATTTCGCTCTATCAGCCGTCTGTGAATGGTCATGGTGGACACTCGTGAACGGGTCGCCCGTCGGTTGGTTGATAACGATGAATCAGGCGCTGCGACAGCCGATCTAACAATCACTCTGTACTCTCGATCTGCTGTTGCCCAAGGACGACCGCTACCCTCATGACGCTGAAATCTCCCATTGCCCATCAATTCTTGCCAACATCTTCTAATCGCCGCATCGCTTCTACCAATATGATGAGCGATTCTCCGATTTGCCTAACCTGTCTCTTTAAGTCCAATGATACGACCTCTTTCAAACTCCTAATGAGCTCGTATCCTGCAGCGAGGCATTTTTTCAGTCGTTGAAAGGTATCGTAAATCATTATGGAACAGAAAGTCTGACCATCAGATTGAGAATCGCTTCGTATGTACACCAGCTGAGTGCGCAGTTCCATGCGCTGTAGCTCCCGCTATTCATTTATTGGACACCAAATTTCAATGATTTGCATGTTCTGTCTAAATGTCTTTGCATACGAAATTTCATTACAATCGGGAAGCTTCATCTTGGTGCGTCCTTTTTTTTTTTTTTGTAAAAGAATATTTATCTCATAAATAATGTCCATATTCAGATAATAGGGAAATAATGGGAAAAAAAAAATAATTTCCTTTTTTCAAAATTCCCTTTTTTTGAAAAAAAAAATATTTCTTTAGAATGACTAAAATATCACTATTTTGAACAAGAGAAATCCAAGCTTTGCTAAGAATATGAAAAAATATATATCACAAAAACAATAAGTCATATATAGTATTCTACAGTTCCTCGCTTACCCTGGTACCCATTTTTTTAAAATTTCAGATAATACTTTTCTTATATGGAGACTTAGAAATATATCATGTCTGTGGGGGTTCAAAATGAATCTCCATTGAAAAAATTACGCTCAATGCGTAAGGGGCTGGTGTGTCAAGGGGTCTTTAATCGGGTTCCGTGAAAACTTTGAATTTCTTACTAAATCCATAAATGAAGAGACTAATACTTTTATTAGGATAGAACAGAGGGAAAATTTACAAGGGGAACTATTTACAAAGGAGAGTATGTTACTTTTAATTTAGATCATCTTTTAAAGACAGAAAGATGAAGTTTATTATGCTCGAGACGGACGTTCCAATGAGCTTTGGCGCTCCTCGTAAAAAGATTCAGTAATTCCTGATGCGATGTGAGACAGCGAGAGAGAGCTCTTCGACATTCTTTGCCATTTTGCTCTAAGTAAGAAGGCACTGCATGAGTTCACGTCATGATGCCGACTAGTAGTGACCTCTATCAAGTAAATGATGACCTAGTTTTACAATTTTATTTAAAATGCAATGATATTAGCTGGAATATATCCTACATGTATGTTAAATGTACCTAAATTGTTCTCTCTTAAATACTCGATTTCCATTTGCAAATAATTTTTTTAACGGATATTTTATAAAATGGAGAAAGTGAGAGGATGAAAATATTTGATTGATATTTGATAGTTAATTCAGGATTGGTTAATTGTTTTGGCTCGGGAGACACTTTATGGAAAAGGAGTCTATCAGCGGGGCGCACCTTTTCAAACGATTACATTAAATTAACTAACTCTGCATTTTAAAAAAGGTGTAAATTGTACCATAAAAATCAATGAATATAAATAAAATAAAATAGAGGACAATTATATTCAGTTTGTATTTATTGTGCTAATTTCATATAATCTATAGCAGTTAGATCATTTAATTTTAGAATGTTTAATATGATATATGTACCTTAAAAAAACTTTTCTACAAATTTTTTGAAATCAGAAGGAGATTATTTGTGGAGATTTTTCATAACAGCCGGAGAGTTAATATCTGTTAAAGAACGTCTATATTTACTCACGTAGATCTTCAAAAACAAGAAAAAACGTTGTTTCTAAATGTAATGTAGATCCAAACATAAAGCACATTTTCCCAGCGAATTCCTTCAGACATGGAAATTTTTCAGTAGAAAAAGATATGTAAAAATCAACTTATGTCACAGAATTAAGCATTTATTTCATAGCGTGATCAACTGCATGCCAATAAGTTCAAGCTAAGACTTCCTCAGTTTCTGTGTCAGTATCATGAGGGATGGGATAAATGAACGAATTAAATTTAGGCTCAATTTTCGTTAAATCCTAAAATCTTGTGAAATCGTCCTCCAAACTCTACGGATGATCTCACATTTGAGCAGAAACATATTCAGGAATTTTTTGTTTTTATAACAACAGGGAAATGATAAAAACTACCTTCTCTTGCTTACCTCGCAAATAGATCTATTTTTTGTTGTGAATGATTTTACTCCTGTAAAAGATATCTTGGTTCAGAGTGGATTTTTCTGCCTTGGCGGTTCACAGAAGAACTCTAGTGGGACGCTCCATCTTCAATGTATGCTTTTTAGTGAAACAAGGAAAACAAACAAGTAAGATACTTTTTATATACTCAAAAAAAAAGGTTATGTTAGACTTTAGCAATAATTGTAAGGTATTATTTTTGGAATAAATTCATAATTTCCTTTCGGAGAAAGTAGAGATAATTGAAAGACATTTTATCTCCTTTTACTTCTTCTTGATCCAATATTAAAATATTAAAATTGGGTAAAAAAAAATTGAGAAATTTTACCCTTTTGTACGAATTGTTGTTTTCAGAACATTCTCGGCCGATTTAAAGGTACTTTACTCTTATAGCTATAATTGTACATTTGAAGTTTATTAAATTAAAATTATTCGTTAATCTTAGAGAATTCAGCATTACTTTCATATTTTTCCAATAAGAAAGTTTGAAGCAAAATTTATATTTTAAGGATATATACCTCTTTCTATTTTTAACTTTCCAAATAAAAATACATAAATACATTTTCAATCGTATTGCATATAATTATACACACAATCATTTAAAAATTGGTCCTCCTGAGTTTGAAACTGCACCATGTTTTAATTACCTCAGTTCTTTGGTTAACACAAAAAAAAGTTATCTTTTGTGAGATCCGAAGTGGCTTTTCCTTTCTTCTTCGAACTCCACTCTTTCCTGAGGTCGCGTTATCTCCTGAGAAAAACAAAGCTACTTTATTCATAAAACTCTCATTTGGCCAGTCCCAATGTATGACCCTGGAAACTTGACCTCCAACTGTAAATTATGAATACAAAATTGCTGTTTTTGAAAGAAAGGTTCTCAGAAGTATCCTCGATATCAAAAAAGAAAATGACTTTGGCGAAGACGTTTTAACCCCTTTCCAGTGTCGCCCGAATCCAGTTCGGGCAACTACTAAGTGCAGAATTTGTGATACCCAAAGTGACTTCGGGCAGGAGAAAAATTAACGTTTCTATTTTGTGAAGACCGAACTGAGTTCGTTTATACTTTAGGATACTTAATCCATTATTTTCCTAATAGATGTGGTCCTAGTTTTTTACCGAATACGACTTCAGTCAAGGGAGGGAAAATGTGGCTGCTGTCAGATAAATTAAGACAAACTTGGATTGATAAACAAAGGCAGATTTTCGCTTTCTCGATTAGTTTTGGTTGTTTTTCAGTGAGTTTTTTTGCAAATTTTCTTCTTTTTTTGCAATATCCGATTCACATACCGATGTGGAATACAGTTTAGGTATTTTTAATTAATTAGGCATTAATTTTAATTAGTTAATTAATTTTTAATTAATGGATATATTTAAAATTTTATTTTTGTAATAAAAAACCATTTTCTAACTTTTATAATAATATAAAGAACAAATTTAAACAGTCACAAAAAGTTTCCCTTTTTGGTCCATTTTTCTGAAATATATGTAACATTTAAGGGGTTAATTCTGAAATTTATAGAATATTTCAGATGAGCCTGATATCATTAAATGTATTGAAGTGAAACGAATGATTTGAGCTTCTCATATTGTTAGAATGGTTAAGAAAAATCCAGTAAAGAAGATTTTTGTAGCCATGCCATTTACTAGTCCAAAAAGAGGAATGCCAAAACTGCGATTGCTTGATTCTGTTGTAATGGATTTTAAGAGAGGAATTGGCTGAGATTGAATGAATCTTCAAAAGAGTTTGGGAGATGAATTGTCAGACAAAGGCAAAAGGCAAGATATCTTGGAGGAAACTTTAAAAGAAGACCTTTGCTCACACTAGACTGTCGAATCAAATATGATGATGATCACATAATTACTTGTTTTCATTGCCATTTCGGCCGCAGGTGGTTTTTCCAACCCCGAGGAGGGGGAGATAGTTGCTGACCTTAATGCGGCAGCGTTATTTCGAACCCTGGACCAAGGGGTCCGAAGTTGATGGGCTTATCAATCAGGCCGAAAAGATGTATCATCGGGCTGGTTTAGTAAGGCCTTTTAACTTCTAACGTTGTAGTAGAAGAGAGTCGCTGCAATACTCCCCTTCCAGTATCATCGTGATGATACGAAGAGATTTTTCAAAAGGTTGTTTTTTTCTATTTTGTCAGCCATTATTGCAATTGATATACATCCCCTCTTTGTTGAGTTGCGTTTGCTTGGGATAGTTTCCATTTTGAGTCATCGGCTCTCTCGTGTTGAGTGGTGGGTCTCGTCAACACGTGCGCCAAAGCCTGAATATCATTAGTCGTGATTTTGAGTACGTTTTGTCTTAGTTAGACGTACAGAGGCAAGTATTTTTGCTTCAGGGGCTTATGCAATCAGTAGATATAGGCTATGTTGCCATCTAGTGCTCAAGTCCTGAGTCACCACTTCAGCCGTGGGTGGCTTTTCCGACTCCGTGGAGGGGGAGAGAGTTGTTGACCTAGATGTTGCTGCGTTGTTTCGAACCCTGGACCAAGGGGTCCGAAGTTGATGGGCCTACCAATCAGGCCGAAAAGATATCTCAACGGGCTGGTTGAGTAAGGCCTTTTAACTTCTAACGTTGTAGTAGAAGAGAGTCGCTACACCATCGAATCAAAACTACCTAAATAGTAGATTATACAAAACGTTTATGGTGCATCTGTTTCATTTTCAATGAATATATATACATGTAACATGCGTTCAAAAAGGTATCGCGTAGGACACAAGAGTTATATTTACTATATGTTTAATAAAATAGCAGTAAGTAAATGTCACATTTTAGAAACTCGAAAACACACGATACAAACTTTATGTTTTTACATATTAATAGAAATATTTCAGGAAATAGAATCACACACATTTTGGATGATTTCAACCGTAAATAAAACTTGAAGGCATTATTAAATGCATTACACACAATATATATTATATATTGCTGTGTGTAAGAAATATTTCAAAATAAGAAATATCAAGCATACAAATAATTTAAAGGCGTTTTACCTAGAAAACCGAAAGAAAATGTAGGTCATTTTAACTGGTTTGCTTTTCTTTCGGCATTACCTAATTATTTCGAAACCAATATTCTTGTGTAACTTGTTCTTGCTGATGAAAAAAAAAAAAAAAATTCCAATCCACCTGGAGAAAATTCCCTATTTAATGAAATACTAATCCAAACAGAAGCAGATAGTAAAGACTTTCTGAACAAAAAAAAGACATTACATAGACTGCTTCATCCATTCACACATTTAGATCTTAAGCCTTCTTCTCAACCAGGTTTCTTTTTCACCGATAGAACATTCATTGTCCTTAATACATACTAGAACCCTAGAAGAAACAAAGAATACATCTCCATACTTTGCACTTCTGAAGTTTTTTTCTAAACATAAGATTGATAATTTATTTGTCTGGAGTAAGTAGAGTGAAAGTCAATTCTATGTTTAATCACTCCTTTGCGTTTTATAAAAAACCAATATCAAGCAAAGGTGAACGAATTGTTCTCTGGGTATAAGGATAAAGTTTCATTGTTTTCTTCGGATTGAAAATATAATTATTTTTGGTTCAAAGTTTTTCTCCCTGGAATTCTTATGATGGTTTGAGTTTAATTAACATCTTCTCCAGAGGTCCGGTAGTGGTCGAATGATTGCAGATAAATCTCTATATTTAAACATATTTCTACATTGAGGAAAAGCAATATTTTTCATTTCAAGTTGTTGCTCTCTATCAACGTGTTGTGTAATAATAATTTCGTCACTAAAAAAGTTTCTTATTTTGGTACAAAAAAGTAGGTTTTTTACCTCTTTTTATGCTGCAGAAAATCATAGGAAAAAAGTGATGCAATATTTACCGGGGATATCCTTTAAATATAATTTATTTTAAAAGAAAAAAAGCTAATTCTTCTTGAATTTTAAAGCAGTGTAACCACGTAATATAATAATCGGACAACATGAAAATGCCTTGCAATTTTAATTTATTTAAAGTCAGAACCATTCAAAATTAAGTAATAAGTTGAATCGTTCTTTATAAAGTATTACACAAAATAGAAGAATACGAGGATGTGGCAAGGTCTCAATTTTTGTTTTATTTTTCCTAACTTTCTCACTGTAATTTTAACTGAAATTAACAAGAGTTTTTTTAAGCATTTCAATAATAGTTAGTACAAAAAACTTGTTTTTGTTATGATATAAATAAAGTACCATTAACTTTTCCAATCAACATGCGTAGCTCTGTCTACATAGTTTTCGAGGTCAGAGCATGTAGGCCGGTGAAGCTCGAATTGAATTTAGAATCCATCTCCATATTATACAATAAGATAGCCATGATGAAGATTGAAAGGTTCTGGATATTAATCAGAGAACACGGGTTAGAGTCATGAATGTTTGGAAATTAAAGTAGCTGTATAAGTATCACAATAATTATTTAAGCGTGGTTTAAAGCTACGAAGTTCTTTCCAACTGTCTTCATTAAGTGTTACAAGAAAAATTAACCTTCAATGATTATATAAGAGCATAGTACATCAAGTACCTATGTTAGGAATGAGAGACGGATATCAGGAAAGGAAATATATATAGGGGTAATTCATTGCTGTATTATTCAGAAATTTTTTGTTCTAAGAACCCCATGAGAAACGACGCCCTTGGCTTCCCCAAAAATATCGCCATAACTTTTCCGGCCGATACGCAACAATCAAATTCTTATTGAGCAGCAAAATGAACCAAATAAAATTTAACCAATGAATCGGTGCTAAATTTCTTTTAACACATTACAGAACACAATAGTAACTCTAATTTACTTTGTATGAAGCGTCAAAAATATTTACTTTCTACTTACCATCGAAATATACTTTTACATTAATTATGATGAGAAATGTGAGAAAATTGAGAGAGTTTTTCTTGCTTGAAGATCAACAAGAGTAAGTATAGATGCTTTTCGACAGATATTGACTTGTAGACTGTGATGAGAATCTCAACAAACAATCTTATTCCTGAGGAGTTCCAGCTTGAACTTAGTGACAAACAGTCAGATCACACTGTGAAAAAAATGCGTAATGTTGTGACTGTCTGCTGTAAAGCTTCCATGTATGAAGATTTTTGTAGGGATAATGTTCTCTATATTTAATCAACATACACTCAAGAGCCAAAACATTATGACCACCTGTCAATAACGAGTTGACCAGCTTTGGCGAGCAACACAGCTTCAACCCGCCTTGGCATGAATACCACAAGTTTTTGGTAGATGACCGGAGACAGATTGTACCAGATGTTTAAGCAATGGTGACGCAAATCCGAGACATTGCGAATTAGTGGTCTTTGAACTCTAAGCTGCCGTCCCAAGACATCCCAAATGTGTTCTATCGGAATATGATCCGGTGAGTTAAGCGGCCAGGACATTAACTGGAATTCAGCATCATGTTCCTGGAACCACTCCAACACAATTTTAGCCTTGTTTCATGGGGCGTTGTCCTGTTGGAACATTCCATTTCCGGCTGGAAAAACAGAGGCCATGTAAGGGTGCAACTGGTCCGCAATGATATCCAGATACCCTGTAGCATTCATGGTTTGCTCTACCACAACCACAGGTCACAGAGATGCCCAAGAGAACGTCCCCCATAGCATAATACCTTCACCACCGGCCTGTGTATGACCTACTGTAGATTGAGGGAGCAACTGTTCGCCTGGAAGACGGCGTATCCTGACATGGCCATCGGCGTGATGAATGACAAACCGTGATTCATCTGAACAGGCTACTCTCTCCAACTGATCCATGGACCAGTCGCGATGTTCCCAGGCCCAACGCACGCGCAGTTGGTGATGACGCTTGGTCAGCAAAAGCACAAGAGTGGGACGTTTGCTGCGTAACCCATTATCCAACAGTGTCCGCTGAACAGTGTGCTCCGATACTATTCTACTTGACCCTGCATTGTATTGGGCTGTAAGATGAGCCACTGTCTGGCTCCGGTTTTGCTTCACCATGCGAGACAGTCTCCGAAGACCTTTTTCTTTGATAGCGTGGGGACGTCCAACACCATGTCGTCTACTGCTGGTTTCACCATAATTCATTCACTTAGCATAAGTACTGACAACTGTAGATCGCGAACAACCCACGAGTCGTGCAATATCGGAAATACTTGTTCCGAGCCTTCGAGCCATTACAATCTACCCTCTATCAAAGACGCTTAGATCCGCAGCCTTTCCTATCACACTCAGAAGTAAGTGAAAGAATGATTCTTCAGACTCTCCAGCAGCAGTTAAATACCACTTCCACCTGATCACGTGCCTTCTACGTCATCCAGGCGATTTCATTGCAAAATGTAGGGTTGGTCATAATGTTTTGGCTCTTGAGTGTACATTTGTGAGAGAGCTTTTCTTGCTTGAAGATCAACAAGAGTAAATATAGATGCTCTTCGACAGACATTGACTTGTAGACTGTGAGGAGAATCTCAACACGCAAGCTCATTCCTGATTTAAAAAAAAATGTAAGAATATGTATTAGGTTACATTTGTCTTATTAAACTGATTCTAAAATTAAATGCGCTTGCAGCTGTAGATATTATGAAATTAGCTCAAAAAATGAATTGAACAAAACTGCAACTATTTCATTTATTTTATATTTATTGATCTTTATGGTACAATTTATTCTTTTTCTGAAATGCAAAGCTAACTAGTGAATATAATCATTTTACTCGGTGCGGCAGCTGATAGCCTCCGCTTCCCCAAAGTGGCGTCAGAGGCAAAATTATTGCCCACTGTTGATTTATATTTAAGGTCAAATAATACTGAGGAGCAAAAGAAGTTCCCATCAATACACTTCATTTCTAGAACACAATTACCTCCCACTTTATTGTTAATTTTAATTTAGTTTTCACCCATAACATTAAATCTCCTTCCTTATCGGTGTTTTAAATGTTCAAATCAATATTTCAAAATAATTTCATTTGTTATTTAAATCAGGATTTTTTATTTACATAAAATGCAGGTGGCATTTTTACTGAAATAGTTAGTCTCCGGTTTTACATCTCCTCCACGATGTTAAAGTTTTTTTTTTTTTTTTTATCTATAGGAAGAGAAGCGGCATGCAGTGAAACTTTAAGGTCTGAAAATCAAAGATTTTCAAATAAAAGCTTCAGACAAAAGAAACTAATCAAAAAACAAAATTCAGTTTAAAAACGAATTAATAAACTTAGCAAATAACTTTTGAATTTACAGAATCACAAAAGAGATACTTCATAATGTTCTTTTTGCTATCAAAAATGAAAGGGAATTAATTCAAAAGGCATCAATTCCTCATATGCAAAAAGTCAGCGGATAATTCAAATCCAAAGATAAATAAGAAAATTTCATTCTACCTTTCATGGAAAAAATGCACTAAAATAAAAGGTAGAATAAATGAAAAATAAATAAATACCATTCATCCTTTGGGGAATTACATCTTGCCTAGATGGAGCGAAAAGATGGAAAAATAATTGCGCCAAAAACGGGATGAATCAATCAGGTTATGTGTAGATAATGTATGTTGTGAAGAGTTACCTTTTTCATCTTCTAGTATTTTCGCTTTGCTTATTTCTTGTTTCCTTCTTATTTGTTCTTATTTTCTGTCTGGTATTCATTCGAAGCAGATGTAATCGGCAGGAATGTGGAGTTTCTTCAATTACTCCATGAAGAAAGTAGATCGGATGGAAGAGTGTTCTTTATATCTACATCAAATTATTAAATGAAAAATGGTAGAGCAGCATTAATAATAATTTTGAAATACAGGTAGTAACAGCAATTAGTTATCTTCTAACAAAAATATATGTGTATGTCGTATACTCAAAAAGTTAGGAAATTGCTTTTGTTTTTGAGAGAAATGTTATTCATTTTTTTCTTACGCTTAATCTGAAAATTTTTCCCTAAAATTATTCCGAATTTCCCGAATTTCCTGAAATATTAGCCTAGTGCTTAAAAGTAAATAGGCGCTTAGCAAATACTAAATGAAGCAGAATGAAAAAAAATCAATTAATTTTTTCAAATTTTTAATTTTATTTATATATATTTATTTTATTTTCCTTCATATGAATTTATTTTATTTTCCTTTATATGTATTTATTTTATTTTTACTTATACATTTATTTATTTTATTTGTCATTTTTGTAAAAATTTAGCCTTGTCTTGTATTATGCAGACAAAAGAAAAACACCCTTTAATTTTATTTGGTGCAAACATAATTTGAAGTTAGAGTTCTTAGTGATTATTTGGCTTCTTCGTCTGCGTATAATATTCAATTTTAATTAAGGGATCACAAACAAGAATTCATAAAATAACAGAAAACTTTATTTTCCTCGTGTATGAGTATTCATTACAGATCTGAATCTGTTTTAAAAAAAGGCCGAATAAATGCAGTAACTCCATTACAAGAATTTAATTTTGTTTATTTATGTCACGTAATTTCATGGAACTTCCAAGAACAAGCATAGACATTTTAGATAAGGCGTAATATAAGTAAATTTTACCTACTTATATTGCGTAATTTCTTAGAACTTCTAATTATGCCTAGACATTTTTGATAAGATATAATACAGGTATATTTTGTCTACTTGTAATAAGTAATTTCTCCATTCTTCTAAGTGTATTCATAGACACTTTTAAATAAAATAGGCAAAAAATGTTTTTCTACAATAATATATCTCTCAATGGTGAATTCTTTATAAATCATCATTAAATCAAAATAAGTGTCCAAAAAGCACTTGAAAAGTAATACATTTAAATTGTTTCATTCATATGTACATTGCACAGATTCAGTAATATTTATACTGTGATGTATGTAAATTATTGGACAACATTTAAGTTTATTTTTCTATTCACTCAAAAATTTAAGAAAAATAAAGCCAAAAACAGTTCTTATCTTTGTTTTTAATCATCTACAAGAAGGAATACTGAATCGCATTTCCTTTCTATAAAACACAAGCCGTCAAATATATATCAGTATTATTTTTCCACTTATGCGACTTTTTATTAAAGTCATCAAATTGAGATCAAAGCAAGCCTACAAATAAAATTATAAAAACCCGTTCCGACCTCTGTTCGACTAAGCTATTTTGAAGGTAACTACACAGTCCAGCAGCTGCAGGTCTGAAAAAACAACTTCCACTAGATATTCATGTTGTAACGTAGTGACCCCAAGAATGTGTGGAATGAATCGATAACGTGAAGGAATCATTCAGCTTAAGTAAAAATACTACTTTATTTTACAATTCTATGAATGATATTCTAGTTAGAAGGCGTTTTCACCTGGTTTCTATTCTCATGAACAATAATAGCTAAAAAACCACTAATGGCTTAATATCAATATGCAGATCGATTTTAGTCCCAAAATCGCAAGAACAGGAAGTAGCCCCTCACTTTTTGCGGGATCGCCTTTCGCTCCAAGACCCTCTCTCCTCTTCTCTTTTACCCCCTTTTAAATCACTGTCTCACGCCCCCCTTATTTATTTTCATTTTTGAATGGACTATCCAATGACAGACAAACTCCGTTTTTGACGCCCCCCCCAACACCATTCGCTCTTATCGGCCAATATCAAGTTTAACTCACGTGCACGCAGAAGTCGGATGTCAAACGGCTAGGCCCTAAATTCCCATACATATCAATGTCATGGATCACAATACCTCACAAAGAGGAATCAACTCTGCCACACCTATGTATCAGAGTCAGGTGTTCATGAATGCAGTTCACCAAAGCCGATGACCCAGATCTGGCTCATTTATTCCTTCGGAGTAGTAAACTTATTATTATGACTTTGAATGGGAAGTTAGGAGTAAAAACGGGAGTTTAGTGCTAAAGTCTTTGACGGGGATTATTGATAGCCTACGTTACAATGAGCTCAGGAAACTAATCCGAATTTGGATTTTGCAGTTATCATAAGAAGTTGCTCAAGCTACTTTGAAAGTGTGTCTTCATTGCAAAAAAAAAAAAAAAAAAAATGCCTCCATGTCCATTACGCTTTTATTCGAAGGTTTAATACACACATGCAAATACATGCCTCTGATCCTGATACAAGTTAAAAAAAAGGAAGAAAAAGTTAAACAAAAGCATGTCGGTGACTCATAGAGTTGAGCTGATGAAATCCAAACATTTTTGTTTTAACTGTTTTGGGAATCATAAAGTGATAGATTGGAAAAATAAATTCTCTTGCGGTATTTGCAGGAAGAAGCACCACGTGAGTTTTTACTACCCTTGTGAATAAAAAATAAATAAAGAGATAGTATCACACACAGGAAACGAGTAATGCAAATAAAAGTATTCAATCGACCTTGGACGTATCAGCTCCAGCGTTTCAACCTTCACATGAGAATAATTTGTTTCTAACGCCTTGCAATCTTGCAAATGAAGTAAAAACGATCTTACTCAGCACTTTAGCTTGTTGGATTAAACACAATAATTGTCGCTAATGCAGAATTTTATTGGATGTGGGAACAAATTCAGATTATATGAGCAAAATGTTAGTAGATGAATTTCAATTGAAAGGAGAAAATACTAATATATCTGTATTAGGAATAAATAATTTGTCTGTGAATATAAAATGTAAAATTAGTGTAAACATTTTGAATAGAGATTAGAGTTTTGATTTAAATTTAAGTCTTCTAGTGGTTCCAAAAATTACCGAACTTAGTTACACTCCTTGAGACTAATTTTTTTTTATCTTTAAATAATTCAAATTAGCTGATAACAAATTTTTGAACCTGGTCCAATCGGATTTTCTTGTTCGTGCAGAACATTTTTATGAGTTTTTAAAATCATGTTAAATTTCTTTTCAGGATACTAATATAAGATTACAAAACAGCGTGGTACTTGTCCATTATAGCGGCGCCCACCAAACGAAAAATCGCCAAGCAGTAAGATTTATCGCCGTGTTTGGTTGTAATCTCCTAAGGTTGCAGTTCTAAAGAAACATTACTTAATCATTTTAGTAAAATATCGCTTACCTGTTAACGTTACCGATTTGTCATTTTTTTTAATTATCTATTTTGTTGCCTTTGAAAATGTCGTAAACAATTTTTAATTTACCGAACAGCGAAATGGATGCCATCTCTTTTTTTCCAAGAGAAAGGACTTTTACCTAAAACATTATTTTGCAAAAGAGGTCACCTAATTAAGTTATGTTAATGAAGACAGTATTTGGAGATGCAACATTAAAAGTTGTTCGAATAAGAAGAGCCTCCATGTTGGAAATTGGTTCAGGGATTCCAGAATACCGTTCGTTACTGCAATTCGATTTATCTATTGTTGGGCAGAGGAGTTGACATCTATTAAATGGTGTCGCAATCCACTGAATATGTCAAAAAGTACAACAGTAGATTTGAATCATTAGTATTATGAGAGTAGTGTGTTCTCTTCACGTTATTCTGAAATTTAATAATCGTATAGGAGGACCCGATAAAATTATGGAGATCGATGAAAGTTTATTCGTACGGCGTAAGAACAACAGGGGGCGAGTACTTCCGCAACAGTGGATTTTCGGTGGAATATGCCGAGAGGATGGCGAGTACTTTCTTGTTCAAATATCAAACAGAGATGTAAACACACTGCTTGGAAAAGTTTTGGAACATGTACAAGAAGGTTCCACTATCTATTCAGATTGTTGGAAGGGGTACAAGACTGAAGAACTTGAAGATGTTGGTTTCACACATTTCACGGTGAACCATAAGTATAATTTTGTAGATCCGTCAACGGGAATTCACACCCAAAATGTTGAACGAATGTGGGTGGTGTAACAAGAAACAACGCGGCAAGGCTCGACATAATTTGGAATCGTATCTGGCAGAATTTATGTGGAGGAAATATGCTGGGAAAAAAAATGCTTTCCATGAAATAGTGAACGCAATTTCGGAAATATTGCCATTAATGTAGATTTATGTTCTAAAAGTTATATAAATATTCATATTAAACATCTAAATTTTTATATCACTTATTGGCATGAGATTTATCACTAAACATATAAAAGATTTGATATTCTAAAAGTTATGTAAATATTTATATTAAACATCTAAATTTTTACATCACTTGTTGGGATGAGATTATTCACTAAACATATAAAATGTTATTAAATAAAAATATTATTAAATTTTTTTTAGATTATTTATTGGTTTGTTATTTGTTTTCCTACATTTCAATATCGCGCTCCACTTGCTTGGCGCTTATCACTAGCTTGGCGACATTGGCTTATTCTTAATTTGGCGGGCGCCGCTTTAATAGACAAGTACCAGGTTTTCGGCTTCATTGGTAAGTGGGAGCTTTCCAGTTAAGGGAGAAGTTAACATACATTGTGGCTTTATAACAGATTATTTGGAGTTAGAAAGAAAATAAAAGTAATTTTGGGCAATTGAAAATGTTAAGAGAGATCCTGAGATTTCTAAGTCTAAAGAAATAGAAATTAGTGAAGAGCATTTTCTAAAAAATATTCTAGAACTAAAACCGAAAAAAGTATAGTTACACAATGAATTTAAAAATTTGGTAGCATTCTTCTTCGATTCACGAAGACACGGCGGTTCTTCTTTATTGGCGTGTAAAATTTAGTCTCCTTCCGTATTCCATGTTTGCAGATTCATATCTGAATAAAAAATTATGTTTCTTATTAAACTCGTAATCTCTTCTTAATAGGAGGTGTTTCCAAGATTTTATAGAAAGAAATAATCTGGAATCTACACCTGCTCCAGAATTTAAAACGCTTTTAATTGTAAAAAAAAAAAGAAGCAGACACGTAATAAAAGTTTAAAAATATTTAAATATAAAAAAAAGTTCAAATTTAAAATTAAAAAAATAAAAACTTCAGACAAAAAAAATCTTTTCTTTTCCTAAAAATACACAACATGACTTCAGATCAAAAAGGAAATAACAAATATGACAATAATATGTAAACTAGAAAAGACGCAAAAAAGAGATACTTCTTCATATTTTTTGCCTCCCGAAACGAAAGTAAATTCTATAGTCATCATTTTGTTCTATACAAAAAGTAAGAGGATAACTCAAATCCAAAGACAAGTAACAGAATTTCATTCTACCATTCGAGGTGAAAAAGCCACGTATATAAGGGAACTGGTGGATTATAAATGGCAAAAAACTAAATACCTTTCTCATCCTTTTGGAAATTGCATTTTGCTCAGACAGAGAAAAGATGGAAAAATATTGTGCCATGGACTAGACGGATCAATCGGGTTATGTGCAAGTAATGTATGTAGTGAAGAGTTACTTTTTCCATCTTCACGTATTTTCTCCTAGCTTGTAGCTTGATCCCTTTATGTTTGTTCATATTTTTTCTGTTTTTCTCTCGAATCAAATGTGATCGGCAAGAAAGTGGAGTTTCCTCAATTACTCCATAGAGGTAGTAGATCTATTGGATGAGTTTTGATTGTACCTGCATTTGTTTATCTAATGAAAATTGGTACAATTATTTAAGATGATAATGTGTTGTTTTAATAATAATATAGAAACAGTAATACGAGGGTCGTTCAATGAGTTCTTAGAAAAATATAGAAAAACGAATAATTTTAGGTAGTTTTTTTTTTTTTTTAAAAATTTATTTCTCAACATAATTCTTCTTTTAGCTCTACACACTTTTCCAGACGTTTTTCCAACTTTTGAAAGCCATCTAAAAATTAGATTTTGGAAGGTCCTCAAAATAGGTATCTGTTTGGGTGATGACCTCTTCGTTCGACGTGAACCATAGTCCACAGTACCATTTTTTTAAGGTTGGAAACTAAAAAAAAGTTACTGAGAGCCATAAATTTCGGTGAATATATCACGGATGTAGTAATAATTTCAATTTTAATAACATTATTTTGGCAATCGAAACTGCACCCGTGTGTTGCTTGATGGAAAAAGATCCTTTTCTTTTTCAAATAATGAAGTTTTTTCTTGATTTCTTCGCTCAACCGGTGCTTTAACGACGCATTGCTCTTTCCAGTTATTGTTTTTCCTTTTTCTAAGTAAATGTTATAGATAATTCCGCGTGCATCTCAAACTTCGAGGCCAGCACTTCACTGGCTGATTTCACGTTCTATGTTTTCTTTGGAACCCGTTCGCCTTCAAAACTCCACTGTTCTGACTGCTCCTTTGTCTCTGGAGTGAAGTTGTGCATCTGTTACGGTAAAAGTGATTAATCTGGTGATTATGTATAATTACCGGTGATTATTCATAATCCTCAGCAAACTTGGTAAATGTGATAAACTATTGAATATTTATCACATTTATCGGCAAGTTTATAAAATATCCAACTTGTAACGGGGAAAATAATAAATTCAGATTATTTTAAAGAGTAACGATATCTTAATTCGAAAAAATAAATATATTCAAATAACATTAAAAATTTCGTTCTTAAGAATTATAAGTACGCCATGAGGACTTACAATAAAACTTGGATACATTTTATTTATTTTGACAACTTTCACATACACACAAGTTTAAGTTTTCCATCAATGCTTCAGTAGTAACACTTTGTACTTTTTTTGAAATTCTTTCAACATTCTGTTTCTACCAGCTTGGCCAATTGATAAATATGCTTCATGAATTATGGTAAAAAATTCTTCAAAGTACACATAAAATCTTACATTAGAGTAATCTTTACTTATAGGGAAAACATATGTTAAGTTTTTCAACATTGTCTACTTTCATTACGTCGTATTTTTTTTATCTTTGAAAATCTTCCGGTTTTGTCCATCTACTTTTGTTTTTACTATTATTCACTTTTATATTAACAAGTTGTCATATCTTTCATTCGTCAGAAAAACGCTGTTCGCTTTCTTAGTGTCCAAGACATTTAATAACTCGGAATTAAAGCGCTCTTGCATATCGTCCACTATTCAATATTTTATTGTAAAAAATAACGTTTATCCTGCATAAAATTAGAAGTATTACTGAAATCTCGTGCATCTCATATCACACATTTTGGAAAATTAATGGACTTTTATTACATTACCCATTACGAGTTGAGGATTTTGTAAACTAACCGTTAAATGTGATAAATATTCAATAATTTATCACATTTACCAAGTTCAGTGGTGATTATGGATAATCACCGGTAATTATACATAATCACCGGTTTATTACAATTACCGTAACATAATTACGTATCGACGCAGAAACTCATCAGGATTGACGAGAAATAGCCTAATTGTCGACCGCACGATTGCGCTATTTCTCACAGAGAGCAAACATGGCACCCATCTTGCCGAGTTTTTTTTTTTCACACCCAATTTTTCGTGCGAAATTGAAAACACCACACCTTGAGACATGAACAGTCGTCTCAAACATTTCGAGCACTTTGATTCTTCGCGAGCACTCAAATTCATATATATTGGATTTTGTCAATCAACTTCCACTGGACGTTCAACGACGTTCAACTTTTGTTGACGTAAGGCTACGTAAGAACTCATTTTCTCAATTGTAAACAGTTGCAAACGTAGGAGCAGAAACTCCATGGACTTCATCCAACTAATCTTTGACCTCTTTTAGGACCCTTTTAATATAAATGTTTGATCACCGTTTGAAACTCGCTGTTTCTCGTTTTTCGAAAGGAAGAAAAAAAAAAAAAATAAACTTAATTTTTTTTTATTCAATTGACAGTCAAAACGAAACCATGCGATGGAAATAACTGAGACGTAGGCAGCTGTCAAGTGATTCATGATGCTTATTGAAAACAAACCATTTTAGATGTCACAAACGCTGTCTCTTGGATTTTCTTGAACTTATTGAACGATCCTCGTAGTAATGGCATTTAGTTATGTGCAAACAAACTATATGCATATACCACACACTAAGAAAGATTAGAATACTGCTTGTTACGTTTATAAAATTTACGTTTATTTTGAAATTTATTCAAGGCTAACTTATTGCTTAAAAATCGCTATGCCCTTAAAAATATAAATCAAAACATCAAGAAGTAAAGTTCAGCATTGATGTTTTTTTATTCTCATCACATATGTATTTATTTTATTTTTATTTAAATATTTTCTAATTTTATTTTATTAAAAGTATCATGCAAAAATGTAATTTAGTTTTGTATTTTCCCTACCACAGAAACTGAATTTTATTTGGTAAAAATAGAATTAGAAATATCAATTGTGCGTGAGATATACTTACCATACGGGGTGAATTTCATCACTTGAGACAGCTGTTTCCGTTGATATTGGCATTCTTTGGCGATTATTTGGCTTCATGTACTACGTGTAACACTTTCAATTCAATTAAAAATGAAAATTTAACAAAAAATTATTCAAATGAAGAGTCAAAAAAGAAGATAAAATTTTAATTTCCTAGTCATTTGCACAGAAATCTGTATATTTAAAACGCATCAATACAATAACCGTATTGATTCGCAAACTTTTATTTCATAAATTTTTTATTCCATTACGTAATTTTCGAGAGTTTCTGTGTATTAACAAAAAAGATTTCAGATAAAATAGGCCATCGTTTCTGAAATTGTAGATAGCGATTCCAAATGGAGTTCCAAAGCAAAATATTGAGGTTTGCGAAAATGTAATTTAGATTCATGAATTTAAAGATACATTAGTTGAAACCTGTTCGTTATCTTTAGTTTGGTGCATAACATTTTCTGTACAGCGCAATTATAAAATCGTATTACTAACTAAGTAAACTTATAATTCTTATTTACATATTTAAAATGTACCACTAAATATATTATTAGTGCGGTGGCGCATTTCAATTTCATGCGGAACGCAAACTTGTCATGTGTAAATCCAGCGCCTCACGGGTATTTCACTAGAGGGAAAGCAGGGGCGCCATAAATGCTGTTCCATACATGGAAGGAATTTTTACTGGAGTGAAAACGTTTTCCTAATATAGTCAGCTGTTTTAGCGAGACGTAAAAACAATATAATATCGTAGTTTACTGTTTTATTCGATAAAGGTTAGCTAAGATTATTTCAAAAACTATAATATTTTATTTATATTTGAAGCTAGCATTATTTCTTATCCATGGATAATAAAAATTATGAGTATATTTTTTAGGACTAACATATGATTTTTATTAAAAATTAAATAAATTAGGATTTAAATTTATTTATATGTTAATTTTTAAATCAAATTATAAGTTTAATTACGTAGTTTTCATCATACATTTTAATGTTTAGGAGGGAGGAAGGGATCATTTTTTTGAAATTTTTAAACTTGGGAGTGAGGTCACAAGTACTAAAACGTTTAACCACTGCGACAGGTTAAAACCATTTTTCTACCACAATATATCCCAATTATGCATTCCACATAAGTCATATTTAAAGCCAAACGACTGACAAAATGATTATTTGCAGAAGAACACATTAAAATGGTTCCCTTTAAATGTACATTTCATAGTTATCTCATCTCGGCTTCTTTAAGAGTAATTTTTATAGCCTTTTACTCATTACTAATTTTAAGAAAATGGACATAAAGCCCTTTGCCTCTGGCACATATATTACATGTATATATAATCAATACAATGATAAATATTATTTCATAATAAAGCAAATAACAGGTCAATTGATAAGTCCCCGGCCTGACACATAGATGACGCTACTAGAATTAAATCCATATGTATTTTAGTTAGCCCTAACCCTCAAAAGATGCGTGTATAAATTTGACAGCTGTCGGATCATTAGTTTGTGAATTATAGCATTTTGAGTGAAGCACCTTTTGTTATTGTGAAAAAAATGGATAAAAAGAAATTTCGCGTGTTGATAAAATATTGCTTTTTGAAGGGAAAAAATACAGTTGAAGCAAAATCTTGGCTTGATGCCGAGTTTCCGGACAATGCCCCAGGAAAATCAACCATCAAGGATTGGTATGCTAAGTTTAGACGTGGTGAAAGGAGCACCGAAGACGGTGAACGCAGTGGACGCCCAAGAGAGGTTGTTACCGACGAAAACATTAAAAAAACCCACAAAATGATTTTGAATGACCGTAAATTGAAATTGAATGAAATAGCAGACACTCAAAAGATATCAACTGAACGTGTACATCATATCATTCATGAATATTTGGGTATGAGAAAGCTCTGTGCAAAGTAGGTGCCGCGCGAGCTCACTTTTGACCAAAAACAACGACGAGTTGATGATTCGGAGCAGTGTTTGAAGATGATCAAGCGTAATAAACCCGAGTTTTTGCGTCGACATGGGACAATGGATAAAACATGGCTCCATCATTTCACTCCGAAGTCCAATCGACAGTCATCCGAGTGGACTACACACGATGAACCCGCTCCAAAGCGTGGGAAAACGCAACAGTCTGCTGGCAAGATTATGGCGCCTGTATTTTGGGATGCGCATGGAATAATTTTCATTGCCTACCTTAAAAAAGGAAGGACCCTCAACAGCGACTATTACATAGCGTTATTGGACCGTTTGAAGGACGAAATCGCCGAAAAACGGCCGCATTTGAAGAAAAAGAAAGTGCTGCTTCACCAAGACAATGCACCGTGTCACAAGTCAGTGAAAACGATGGCAAAAATCCATGAATTGGGCTTCGAATTGCTTCCTCATCCACCGTATTCTGGCCCCCAGCGACTATTTTCTGTTCTCAGATCTCAAAAGAATGCTCGCTGGGAAGAAATTTTCGTCGAATGAAGAGGTGATCGCCGAAACTGAGACCTATTTTGAAGCAAAGGAAAAATCGTACTACAAAAATGGTATCGAAAAGTTGGAGGGTCGCTATAATCAGTGTATCACCCTTGAAGGGAATTATGTTGAATAAAAAAAATCAATTTTGCCAAAAAAATGTGTTTTACTATGGTAGGCCGGGGACTTTTCAATTGACCTGTTATGTGCTATTCAATGCATACATTATTTTTAAATACTGTATCCTGGTTTATTCATATTATTCGATTGTTGCAACTTGAATATCTAACTTTTGGCATTAATTTTTTTCGATTCAGTTAACATTAATCATCAATCACGTACAAAAGAACGAATTGTGTATTATAATAATACAGGAAAATATTGGAATTAATAGTATGCACAAATGAATTAAGAACTCGCAGATTTAAAACTAATTTCTTAGAGAGTAAAAAGTGTCCTTATGTTCCTTTTATACAAATTCATTACATCAAATATTTAAAAAATCACTAACGTAAGTATATAAAAAATATCGTAATAGGTTTGTGAACATAAATTTATATTTAAACCGCTTATCGTAAGAAAATGTTTAAAAAGAGAATACTAAAAAGTAATAAACTTCCAGCTGTTCCAGTTATCATTTCATTTTATGTATCGTAAGCAGAATTTCTCAGTCCTAAAAGGAACAAAGAAAGAGGATTTCTGTTCCTCTTTTACCTTTTCAATTACACGAATTAAGTTTTTTCGTAATGAATTTTTATGAAAGTAACAGATGAGACCTTGATACATGCATGTATATATAAAATTCTTCAATACAGCACAAGAGTTAATAAGTCATCTTTAGTATAAAACGCAATTAATTTAATGAGTATAAAATAGAATGAAACGGAATAAATCAACATTAAAACGTCTATTATCTTTTGTAATATTTTATATCTGCTTATTCCGCTGTAAATATGACGGAGTTGTAATAACTAATTCTATCGTATCGATTAACAAATGAAATTATTTTTGAGTTATATTGTCGAATTTTAAAATTAAATTTATTTTTTATAGAAACGTCCATTTTTTCCATACATACGAAACATCTTATTCTGAAACATGGTTGAAAAATGTGAAATTGTTTTCATGTTTTCAGAGAGAGGGCGGAATAAAAAAAAATATTTGATTTGCTTCAAGACCCATTATTCCAAACGGCAGTGTCGAGGATGTCGGAGCGTGAATTAGCTTTCTATTCTCCATTCGTGAAATTTGACCAGTGAGGCCAAGCACATTTGGCTATGCGTCAGCCCTCTATCTCTCAAATGATGATATTGAGGAAATCGGACCTGAACGAGCTTCCTATTCTCTGACGGTGAAGTTTGACCTGTACGGTGAAGCATATTTTGAGAAGCGTCAGCCCCCATCATTTTAAACGGCAATTTTGAGGAAGTCGAACCGTGAATAAGTTCCCTATTCTCTAGCCATAAATTTTGACCGGTCAAGCCAAGCACATTTTGCAAAACGTCAGATATGATCTTCGCGTACGAAAGGACTTTAGTTTTAAAACCGACTCCTGAACTCAATGCAGTTTATCTTCCCTGATACTCTTTTAACTAGAATGTAGCGGTTCTTAAGAAATTGAAGTTTTGTAATACTAAAGGTATAGTAAAATATTATATTTATATACTTTTGTATCCACAACTCCGTTTATTAGTCACTAACGAGGCATTTGTTTCGTAAGTGTGTAAATTCGTCAGCTGATCACTTTTCGAAGTTTTACTGTAAAAGAAAGATGTGCATAAAATGTATGAAAATGCCTAATGTATAAAAATGCTGAAAACTATTCTTTTGTAATTCTGTCCATAATCAGTAATATAAAAAAATGTACATTTTATGTTATATTTTGTTGTTTTGACATAACTGCAAACACTTGACTTGGTTCCGACAAACTTGATTATAGAAATCGTTAACATAGAATTCAAGTAAAATTCAATTTTATTCTTACTGCATATAAAATATTTTTTGAGTCGTGATTCACATGCAATTTTCCTCTCTTATCATGATGTAAAATGATTAGTGTGACTTTTAGTTCAAGTCCTAATTGTATGTGAAGATTTGATTCTCAATGCTATTTAGGAGTAATCCAAAACATTTTTTTTTAAAATATTCCAACCTCCAGTGATTCCTGGTAATTAATCATGATTCATTGTAGTACCGTTTAACGAACTTCAGTGTTCAGTCTCTATTGTTACTTAGAAAATGTTTAAATGTAAATAATATTTTAAAGTTATCCAAAATAGATACTACGCCGAAGCTTTACCAACTTTTCCATTGCAAGACAAATGACACAGTAGAAGGATTGGCCTGTTTCTTAATTCATCCGGTAAATTAAATGGTTGGGATGCAGTTTAGTCCAACTAACCTTGGTGACAGGAATTTTTTGGTGGTATTTTGCCAAATGTGGCTACCCTGTTAACTTTCAGCCAAAAAAAAAAAAAAAAAAAAAAAAATCTGCCAGTTTGGCAATTTTTGAAATCGCGCCAAGTGGTTGGGCTAAACTGCATTTCCACCAATTAAATTTAATTAATGAATTAATATTTGAAAAAAAAACTGTATTAACATCAAGTGTTATCCACTACAAGTTTAAAAAGAATTGTATTTGAACTTGAGTGGATAAATAAAAAGTATTTTATTAACATTTGAAAATTTGATTATATATAGGGAGAGTGTGAGCTAATAGTAGGAATTTATATATATATATAGAATTTTTTTCATGCCACTTAAAAAAAATTAAAGAAACTAAAGGCATTTTAAAGGTCTTAAGTAATTGAAAAGATTATTCTATTTTTCGCTCAGAATCTCATGAAAACAATTTATTGCATGCCACAACACCCCCTCTCCTAAAGTATAATATAGCTTGTCATAAAAGCATCCGAATCATTGTTGCTGAATTTTTGTTCTTTATCACTTCACTGCAACATAACAAAAGCATAGATTAAATGATGTTAAGCCACATATTCTTCTTTGCGCTTTGATCCTAAGGAAATATTTTCAACATACGCGATGAAAGATGGACCTAGATCAAAAACCCATTTGTTTGTCAGTACAGCTATCCAAATAGATAACGGATTCCACACGGTCTCACTGTGAGCCATTTTTTCCCTTTCTTTCGAACTTAACAACTCTTAGTTGGAACATTAATAATGCATTTATCCAAAAAAGGAAACTTATAACGGAACATAGAAAATGTTATTGACTGTGAAGGTATACAGTGGAGAAAAAAAATCAAAGATTTCTTATACTTCAAAAGTTTTTGTGTATGTAAGGTTTTTTTGCTGCACCGCTTCGCGAGAAAATGTTGCAAAATAGATTACGTTCTTTCTTCGGAATCCATTAAGAATGCTAGATTTCATTCTTGTAACATTTACGCACTTCTAGAAGTAGAAAGTACTTCATTGATTTTCTTACAATCGAAGTTTGAAGACAAAATATTCGTAATAGCTGAGCTGTACTTTCACAATGTCAAAATAAAAACCACGCATGACTAGAATAAATACTTAAGTCAAATTTAGGATTTATTGTCTGTTTTGAACGAGCGCGCGTTTCTTTTATCTTTATTCACCTAACTGAAACATTAAAATGTTTTAATTTTGTATTTTTTAAAATTTTATTGTTAATAATCAGGAGGCCTTCTTCTGATTCCACTGATGCATTATTTTGGAGAACTTGATATATATAATGCTGGGAAATTAACTTTTAAAATTGAAAACAAACATTTTTCTCGCTATAGAAAACTTAAATTTGTTTTGTGTTTTTCACAAAATGTGTCTTTTAAAAATTTTAATATTCTTTATTCAATGTCTATTTATCCTTAATGATGTTATTTTCTTAATTATAAAACGATGGTATTTCCTATACAGAGAACTAAATTGTTTTCTACTTAACACTCACAAATGCTAATCATAGCATTAAACTTCTATAACTATAAAGGAAAATGTGATTCATAATTTTTAAAAATTTTTAAAATCAAAATTTTGTACTTTTTTAATCACTATATATAGAATATTATGTTAATTTACAAGTCTCTGTAAATTTATAAGTCATACATGCAGTGGATTTTATGCGATGTGCACTCAAAGGTAAATAAAGGACTTACTTAAATAAATACAGCCTTAAATTATTAATTGTTTATATCGAATTATTTATGTTTTAGGTAAAAATTTTTTTGCAATTATTTATGTTTTAGATAAACAAAGTGGTTCCAATTGCTTTTAACTTTTAAAATTGAAAATTATTTAAACTTGTCAGAGAAAATAAGTTCTTTTTTCCTAGTGAAAAGCATCTCACTTACCGTGATGAAATAAGTACACGCACGTGTTGCACTTTTACGAAAATTTGCCACATAACATGATACCTTTCATGCACTGAATTCTATGCAAAATGTGTTGAAACGTAAGTACCGTGGTTGAGTACTCTCGCCCGGCGTTCTTTGCATCTAGTCGTGGATTTGAGCCGTGTAGCGGATCTGATACACATTTAATTTGGTCGAGGTCCCAAGTTCTTCCATTGGCGAGATGTGGAAGTTTGGATAGGAAAGTACCGGTTTAGGTGTCGTCCTCTTCATTTGACCAAGGTTCTCAATTGAGAGGTCTGTCACCAATGGCTTCAAACCGCAGATTTATTTGTACAGCTCACTGTCACTGATGGTGTGGAAAATACCGCAACCAATGTAACCATCTTGCCTCAACGCCAGAGGGAGCTGCTCTCCATCATAACGATATTACTTTTAATAAGCTATCTGGCACTTCTTTGTTTGTTCTTGTACAAGAAAGATGTAATTCGTTTCGGGTCGATTTAATCGGCCAAATTTATAGATGTTTCTTTATTAAATATTTTAAAATTTAACTGCGTATGGATTTAGTGAGTGTCAGTGTCCGTTACTGGAACCATTAGTTATAGATAGTTAGCTAATTACTATTTTTTCTTCAGATGGTGAGGGAATGAATGTCACTGTCCCACGATCTCATACAGTTAAGATTTTTAAAAATAAGCTTCTCTCTCTCACACTGAGAAGTTGGTGGTCAACTTGTAATACCAGTATTCGGGTTCAGTACTATATTCTGAGACCAGACCTGAGTTTTTATTCCAATACTGGTATTATTACTCGTGTTTAATTCCTAACTGGTCATGGTCCCTTCGTTTGTTTTTCAAATTGTTTTAATTTGAATAATACAAATCATCAAATACAAAAGTACCTATAACGAATAAGTTACAATATAGAATATAGGAAAATTACACACAAAGCAGATTTTATGTAATTGCATAAGCAAAATTCTATTTCGCCTAATTTTCTGATCCCGATTTTGGGTGATTTCAACTGTACAGCTCCAGTGCTTTCAGGAAGGTTTGTAGTCAGTTAAACGGACAAAATAAAAGTTACGAAATTTTCCGAAATATCTCAACATATAACAAATGAAAAAAGAAAATAGATTAAACATACTTTTAAAACAATATCCGAAAGGGCTTATTTTCCATTTTAGCATGTCAGCATTTTTACCAACCATAATATTTTTCGATACTACCTTTTTTTACTAAATTGATATTTACTTGTAATTAGTGCTTGCTTGTGAAAAAAAAATTCCAATACTCCTGAAAGAAAATTACCAACAAAAGCAGATCTCCTTTTTTAGAGAAGCTTAATGAAATACTAATCCACAACCAAAGATAAGCAGATAAAAACAATTTCTGAAACAAAAGAAAAATTGCTTTTCATTAACTCTTCAATCCCCTCAGTCTCACAAATAGGTCTTAAAGCACCTCCTCGACACCCTTTTTTTTCCCCACCGATAGCAAACTCATCGTTTCTAATAGTAGAATCTACAAAAAATAAATCTCTATCCTTTGCATTTCTGAAGTTATTTCTTGAAAATAAGTAGATAATTTGTCAGAAGTAAATGGAGACAAAAATCCTTCGATTCTTAATCTGTCCTGGGGTATTTTTAAGCAATCTCAAGCGGGGGTGGATAAATTGATTTCAGTTTGTTCAGATGTATTGATTGTTTTCTTCAGGGAGAGAATGCAATTAGGCTGTACGGTAGATACGGTACCCCCAGGGAATTCTTTTGATGGATGTAGACACTTGACATTCTTTCCTTTGAGTATCGGTAGTAGACGAAATCTTGTACAAAAATCTTGACGTTTAAAAAACACTTTATAGTCAGTTAGAAAAAAAAATTCTTCATTTCTTTTAATTATTACCTATCACCATGCCACGTCATAAGAAGCCATTGCCACCATTGATCCTGCATAAAACACAGAAAAAAAAAGATGTAATACTTACAGGAAATGTCATTTAATCTCTAAAAGAAAAAAATATTACACTTTCATTTGTATTGAAACAGATGTGAGAGTAAAATACAAGAATTGGGATAACATTAAATTAATTATTTATGTCTTTATGTTATTTAAAGCTAAAGTTTCGCAAAATTAAGAAATATTATCCTTTTTCATGAAATACTACACAAAGTATGTAATGTAATGATTTGACAAATTCCCAATTCCCAGTTAGCTTTGTTTTTTAGAAATTCCTGGTTATCATATTAACTGAAAGCTGTAAGATGTATTTATAAGTATTTCTCCTGGTCTTTTTTTTTTTTTTACAAGAACTTGTTTCTGCCTTCATTTATTACATTTTACAAGTATCAAAGTCATCACAGTATTCATGGGCTGTGTAATTCTAATGCTCAAGGTCACAAACTTGATGGTTTGGGATATACCACTTTAATTTAGGCTTCAAGACAGCATTCTATATTGGCAGAATATTGGGAGATAATTCAAGGTATTTTGAACTGGGTTTCAAAGTCGTCAAGCCGAGTGGCCTGCATGTTAACATTTGAAGCACCTGTTCATGTGTTGTTATAATTGCTTAACGTTGGCTAAAAACCGTGATGTTCTTCTCGAGCATGTTCTTCTTCATGAAGCCTTGCAGCGAAATTAATATTGATCATCAGATATGATCGGAATATCCTCTCACATTATGAACGAAAATTAGAAGAATATTTTAAAACTTCTTATTGTATCTAAGTCCTGTAATTATGGCTCAAAATTAAACGGATCGTTTTCAATTATTCTAAGTGTTGATGTGTAATTTCAGCTTGAGTTTTTGTGTTGATTAATTGTTCAATTAACAATAAAGAAAGAGAGAAAAATATCACTCAATTCTACAAACCCTATGTACGTGTAGTGAAAATGAGTTTGGATCGTCATGTTCTAAGTAATTCTTTCAGCTACTACATATCATGTAAATGATGATTAGAATTTTCCCTAGAGCAATTATTTATCATTTTTCTCCTTGTGATAGCAGAATACATGTTCTTTCAAGAAATGGAGCATTTATATATGTAATTCGGCAATTTTAAAGGATTTTTTTTTGTTTTATTCGAATATTTATTAATCCGGAAGACCTATTGCCTCAGTTATTACGGGTCAAAAAGGCTCTACAGTATATAATTAATTTTTACGCTAAATAATACTAATGAACAAAAAAAAATTACTTTAAATTCCAACTAAAACTCTTACCTTCGTGAATAAGATTCCCTCCTACTTTAAAGTCAATTTAAATTTCTTCTTTCCCCCACAAAATTCAATCTCCTTCCGTTTTATTTTGTTTACACGTTCAATCAAATATTTTGAAACTATTTTTTTGTCACTTTAATCAAGATTTTTGTTTATAGAAAGTGTCGTTGAGATTTTATTGAAATAGGTAATCTCAAATTCTATATCTCCTCGATTTATTATTATTTTTTTTCAACTGCTGTACGAAGAGAGGTGAGCAATAAAAGTTTAAGAAAAATCCTAAAATAAAAAAAAGTTTGTCAAGTTCTACAACAAAAACTTCAAAGACAAAAGAAACTAGATCTTTTCATTTTCTTAAATCACAAGGCACGAATTCAGTTTAAAATAGAAGTAACAAAATTAACAATAATGTTTTGACTTGGTCACACAAGGAGGTACTTCTTTATGATTTTTGTTACCGAAAATGAAAGGGAATTCAAAAGTCATCAATTCAACACATCCAGAAAGTCAGCGGATAATTCAAATCCGAAGATAAGTTACAGAATTTCATTATACTATTCGTGGAAAAAAAATGCATTGATATAAAATAAAGAGAGGAATGTATGAAAAAAAAATAAATATCGTTCTCATCCTTTGGGAAATTGTATTTTCCTCAGATAGAGAAAAGACGAAAGAAATAATTGCACCAAGGGCTAGACGGATCAATCGGGTTATATGCAGGTAATGTACGTAGTGAAGAGTTCCTTTTTTCATCTTCACATGTTTTCTCTTTGCTTGAAGCTTGATTCCTTTAGATTTATTTTTATTTTCTGTCTCGTATTCACGCGAAACATATGTAATCGGCAAGAATATGAGCTTCCGTCAGTTACTCCATAGAGAATGTAGATCCAATGGATGAGTGCATTTTTATAGTTACTTCTGGTTATCAAATGAAAAATGATATAGTTATTGGAGAAAAAATGGCGCCGTACTTTAATAATAATATTTTATAGAAACGCAGATAGTTATGATAATTATTTATCTACTAACAAAAAGATACATATACATAATATACTAAGATAGATTACAATTTTGCTTCTGTTTTTGAGAGTACGCTTATGACATTTACATTTTATCTGAAATGTGTTAAGTGTTGCTTATTTCTTAAAAACAGAAAGAAATATACGGAATTATATATAGAATAAAACATTGTTAAAAATAATTATTGAATATTTTTTATAATTTAATTAACAAATTTATTTATTTAATTTGTATTTATATATTTTTAAGGGTATCGGGATTTTTTATCGTGTATCGAAAGAACATCATTTTTCAAACAAATATAATATACGAATGAAGAAAAGCATAAGGTTGACACTTCTACCATATAATATCGAATCATAAACATGTTAAAAAAATAAAGATTGTTTTAAACCTTTTGGTTACAAAAAATATAATTTTGACTCTTTTTAAAAATTACTAAAATCAATATATTGCTGTTGGCTGGATTCTGAAGTAAAACATTGGTCAAAATTTACAAAAATAATGCTATCTTGCAGGAAAATGTTCAGCCTAAAAAAGTTATAAATATTTATTTTTTTAATTTAGGGAAAAGACAGTTTCACAGATACAATTATTTTAAAAAAGATGAAACTTTAAGGAAAAATCAAATTGAAATTCTTATAAAAAGTTTCTGTTAATAATGTGTCTAAAATTGGTGTATAAGACACAAAAAAGATTATTTTGAACACGTAACTGAAAAAGAAAATAAAAAAGCTTTAGATTTTTTTTCCCCAATAATTCTACAATTTTTGGAGGTATTGTCAACAGTTTGGGATCAAAATGATCAAAAATGACGGACTCTAACGTAACGTAAGAGTCCTGAAACTATTTATATTTATTTTATTTCTATATGTATTGTTATTTAATTTATTTTCATTTATATCGTTATTTATTTTATTTCTAGTTATATATTTATTTATTTATTGGTATTATGTAGAAACATATCCTTGTCTTAAATTAGGCCGACCGAAACTTTTGATTTTAGTAGGTGTATATAGAATTTGAAGGTACAAATTATACTTGCCATAAAGATTAAATTTCCAATTACAAGTCTATTCTTATAGCTTATGATACATTGATATTTTTAATTGATTTTTTTTGTAATGGGAGAGTAATATTAGCTCAATCTTATTATCATATCTTCAATAAACTTTTATAATAAACAACAGAATTTATTTTCTAGGAGTATATGTGTGGCGTCATACGATTCTTCTCCGCTGACCATCGAGAACTTGAGTTTACATTCATTGCGCCCACGTAAATGAACTGGTAAAATGTGAAAAAAAGCATGAAAGTGAAATCATCCTTCTACAGCAAGCACATAAAGAGTTGTTTGGTAGTTTGCCCGAACATCAGCTTCTGAAGTCGATTACAGTTCGCTGGTCAAGTCATCAGCTCATATTTCTGTGTGTTAACTTTAATTTAATTTAAGTATCTATTAATGTTAATAAATTGTGTTATATGTAATTTCTTGACATGTTCAGTTGCTGATCTCCTACCATCTGAGATACCAGGAATTAGAAGGGTGACTAACAATTGGTAATCCTCTGTATGGGAGTACAATTGAGACCCTAATATGTTTAATTAAAATAATGAATAAATGCAATGACGTTATTGATTAACTTACTTTTTTGGAAATTTACACTTACACTTTTTATTTATAAGAGATCCTCAATCTGTTCAAATTATTTTTAAATTATAAAAACAAATAAAGCATCATCTATAAACCAAAATTTATTCCAATCATCCCTTTTGCAAAAATCATCTTTAAAACAAATAAATGCGGAAAAAAAAAATATTTGAAAAAGAAAGTATTAAAATTTCTGAATCCAAATACGCATTGCTAACATTTAAGAATACGTATACTGAACACCATTGTTGTCAATTTACTGTCCATTTAAAGGCAAAGATGGACAATAAGAAGTTCGTTTAAAATATCTCAAAGAAAACCCGAATTCTGATCAAATGGAAAATAAACAACTTGGAAAAAAAAGAAACAAGCCTTACCTCCAAAATAAATAAATAAATGAAGGGGAGCAACAATTTTGAAAATTTCTTGAAAGTGTAAAGTGCTTATGAATTTAAAAAAAGTACACGCGAAATTGGAAATCCTCAACGGAATAGCGTTATTGCTCTAAAAATGGATAAATAAAACAATTTCAGATGGAATGTTATTTGCTATTTCAATAAATGAAAGTGATATTGTTAGAAATATTAAAGATTAAATGAATCCCAATAGTTCAAACTTTGAAAGATAAGTTATATGAAGTTCTATTTAATATCATTAACCCCCCTACCCCTGCCACTGCTCATTTTATTTCAAGTATACAAATATATGACTTTAGTCGCTTTTTTAATACATACTTCCCATGTTGTAAGTAAGCTTGTCCTTTAATGCTAGACAGACTGCTACTAACGTTGTAAAAAAGTATTTCATTATAGTTTGGAAAAAGTAGCCCGACTTTAAGAAAATATTTTTCAATTCCTATAAAATTTTAGTCGTTGAATTTTGGATTTTAAAAATAACAATCAATTTTATTTTTTTGCAGGAAACATATACTGCTGTTTGTAGAAAATGCAACACCATGAAAGAATCATCAGAATCATACGAGCTGCTATTGCGCATACGAGCTGCTATTGCGCGATAGGAAAATCCTCCTTCTCGAAGGCCGATTATCCTCCCTCGTTCAAACTCCGTAAGTTGCTTGAATTTCTTATTCTTCCGTCGTGGAGGCATACTCAGGTCTCACTAAACGTTTGCCACTAACAAATAATCATAGACTTTTTTCAACGTCCCGCTACAGCACTTTATTTATACGCTTTCAGCATCAATTCAGAGGGCGCTGCGCGCGCCGCGCACGCGCGATGGCTCTGAAACTTTATTAATTTGCATAATATCCTATAATTGACATTTGCTGCGAATTTCATTTGATTCTGATGATTCCTTCATGGTGTTGCATTTTCTACAAACAGCAGTTTATATATTTCATAGGCCACTGTATTACATTTTTAATGAACACAGTCTGTTCAGCTTCAATTCTTACAAACTTTTCTTAAAAAATATAGCCTTTGACAAACAATAAAGAGATCTTTAATAATGCTGCTAACTTTTCTATAAACTACAAAAATCATTACAATTTTGAATTGTATTCATGTTGTACCTTACACGAGAAATTTCAATAAAAAAAACTCTTAAAATTGCTCTTTATATATTTTAGTAGAACGACTTGAGTTCACTCCTGCGTACCTGTCCTTCCTTCATTTCAGTTTTCACCTTTTGGTGTCATTTGTTGTGAAACTCCCTCTTCTCTCTTTCTTTCCCTCGTTTGGATATTGTATATTACAATTCATGTAAGTTTCGTTTAGGTAAGCGTTGAAGAACAGCATTGCTCTTTTATTTTAGCTCACGAGGTAAATAAACTAAGAACTGAACATATAAAATTTTATTTTATACAACTTATATTCTTGAATATTTTGTGAACTGGAACTAGGTGATTCTCTGCCAATAGTAGCAATGACTGTGGACATTCTTCCGAGGACTGAAACCTCCCTTCCTAACTCCTCGTCCATACGAGAACTCAGCCATCGCCTTCAGCGTCTTTTTTGTAACTTTTCTTTTCATATTATATTACTCATACCGAGTAAAAGAAATCCCAGATTTCTGTAAACTCGAAATAAATATATTGCCAAGTTTTTTGAGGAAATTCCGACCGAAGCGGCTATGAGTTTCTTTTGGCGAACTGAAAAACTCTCAAGATTTCTACAGATCTTCTGATTTTGATGAAAAAGGTTCAGATTATGATTTCGAAGATGTTCGAACTTTTTGAAAATTATTCCAAAAGCATCACCAAAGTTTTCATTTATTGGCACTCCATTCATTCAGATTAATAATTCATTAATTCATTCAGTGAATGAAATATCAAGTTAAGGAAAATAAGTTTACTATTTACATCAACTTATGTTAAAAGGCTAACGGTAAAAGGGTAATAATCAATGAATTTTAGTTTAAGTTTATGATTACACAACATCTGGAACAAATTTTATTTTATTGCATCTGACAATACTAACTATAGAAGCATATGTCGTATCAAAAACTAACCTCTAACCAATTTATTGGTCATGGTAGCCTAGTGTGGTAGTTACGAACTCGTGCATGATCTTATTTCGTTGAGTCTTGGGTTCACGTCCTGATGATTATAAAGATCCTCATTGTAAAGGGACTGATATAATTTAAATCTATCTTGATTCCAGGCTTCCCGTTGGCATGATGGGGAACTTTGGAGAGGAAGGTGCCGCCCTCGTCACTTGACTGAGGTTGAAAATTACCAAGTCCATCAACAGTAGCCCTCATGTTGATTCTAAGTGCTACGAAAAAAATCAATGAATCGACTTAGAAAGTTTATTCTCTTGCATATGAATAGCACAGCTTCTAGAAGCACATGCCGAAACACGAACTCACATGTAACAAGTACCTCGAACAAATCTTTCAAATAGTGTGGGATTTCTAAAGCTGCAGATGGCACTGAAGAGGATTTGTTAAAGAATTATACAAAGCAATATCCCAAAGCAGAAATCGATTAACTATATACAGAATGGGACTCATATGACGAGCTTTTCAAGAATTTAAGTGAGGATGTACTTGACGTGCTATTTGCGATACAAATGATGATTGTGAGGATTTTGCAGGATTTTGAATACGTCGATGATAGATTATTTTGTGTTATAATGGTTTTAATTTACACACACACACACACTATATATTCTGAACAGTTTAACAAAGACAGAAAGTTATAAAGTTAATTTTTAAAACCTTTTTCTAAAATAAAATGTTTCTAAACTTGTTACGAAATAATGTTTGTAGAATTCCTCAAATATGTCAAAATCGGAATCAGTACGGTACAATTCGAACAAAAGGGCCCAGACATTGTACACTTCCCGTTGCGAACCGAAACTGTAAAAATTCTCAATTATTTTTTCTTTCGTAGTGTAATTTGAGAACCTTGTATCAGTCATAATTCATCGTTCGCCTTGACTCTCTTTGATTCCCTCCCTCCTCTTGCTGACGATCAATGTTGAAAAATACCAAGTAATACGAAGAAGGTTTTCAAAAAAACTTTATTTTGACAACCCTTGTAGACAAACGATCCATAGAATCAGTACTAGTAACAGTACATAAATCTCTCAACTCCGTTGTTGAGCGGATCGTTTTAAAGGCTATGAAAAATGTCCTGCCAGACGATGGAAAGAGATGAATTTTCTATCCGGATTTGGTCGACCCATTCGTCTATCCCGTTGGAGCACCCCCGAAGATTTCCTTTCGGATTTAAGTTTCTCATTGTAACAATTCTTGATGACTTGGGTCTTCCGATTCGGGTGGGGTAGAAACAGAGATAGAAGATAGATCACATTATCAAAAGGAATTTATGATGACTATCATTTATTTGAGTGTGAAGTATGAAAGTTTGTGATGAATGAACTGAAATTATTTGTTTGTATTGGAAATTAATATGATTACACAAATCACTGAGGGGATTTTATTAATTCGTCTTAATTAAATACCATTTTGTAAAAAATAAATTTTTCTTACCATTTTGAGAAATATTACATAATACATATATTGATACAAGTATGGCTTACTTTTATTCTAGATTAAATAATAACATTTTTATGCAGCTTTATTTAATTAGTCACTCACGGGATTATTGTTTCAGTCAACGATCAAATGAACGCTCGAGAAAATTTTTAAAAAAATTTATTTTACTCAATAACCTGTTTCTAGTTAAAATGAATAAATGAGTGAATGAATAAATAAGTGAATGTAGGAATGAATGAAAGAAGGAAGGAGGGGTTAGTGAAGAAATATAAATGAGTGAATCAATAAACTAGCAACCGATTGAGTGAGTAAATAATTCAAATTTCCTTTTAGTTCTCATATTATTTACTTTAATCCTCAATACATTTTAGTCTAATACTTAATTGAAAAATTTAATAATTACATTTTAAAAAGTTAGCACCTTTGGTGGCTAAATTTACGGTTGCAAGACTTTGCACTGAATAATTTATATATTCATAATAGCCATCCAAGGGAGGGGGAGGGTATGGTTTGTTTTTGCGTTTTTTAATAGATATCATATTTGATACATTTTATAATTCCCTCACCACCCCTGCTTCCTTCTCTCAAATCTCCTTTATAGTAGAATATTGTTTTAATCCTAATATTTTTGTCGGATTTAGTGTGCCTTTTTCCAAGTTTCTTTGAAAAAAAAAAAGAAAATAAATCTCTTAAACTATTTATTTTGATTCTAAGAAGGATTAAATGCATGAAAACAAACCCTTTTATTGAAGCCTAAGCACTTATATTGGAGAGTAAATACACAGATAATCTTTTACTGTACCTGTGCATGTATGCGCGGTTGCTAGTGTATCAGTGGTATCTACTTCAGCATTCTTTTCATTATATAATATGGGAGCTATCATAAAATAAGCTATCGAAATAGGTTGATTTGTCTTATCCAGAATATGAAGATTAAAAAAAATTTCTTTCTAGTTTTTGTGAACATTTTATGCTTGAAATGCATTATTTCTTAAAATAAAATAAAATAAGTACATAAATAAAGACAAATTATTTCTTAAGGTATTGTTCACTAATTATGTATATCTTTTAATTAATAGATATGACAGTTTATAACTGTTTACGTTGTATCAGAATTGAATGATATTGAAGCATATATTTCTCTTGCGATGATATTTCTTCAAATATCACTTATAAAGGTATTTGTGTAAAGATGCAAACGAAGCAACGAATTCATATTGTATAATTTTAGACAATATAATTAAATTGTTCTGTAACCCAAAAAAATATTTAGTTTAACATCATTTTCAACCAGAAGCTCAAAAGGAAATCTACAGAATTACATCTTTACATAAAAAATATACTTAATGAAATAACGGTAGATATTTTGTTATATTGTCATTGACATGTTTAATTTCAGAAAGCTTTTAATTCATACTTTACACAGGCACAAATCTTTATAGCTTATAATACTTAAATATTCGATTTAAGTATAAAATATTGTTGCGAACACGAGATCCCTGCGATGGTTCTCTTGTGAAGGAAAACAGACATTTAGAGAGATTACATGTCAACCAAGGAAAGTTTAAGCAATGATCCCAAAACCTTAGTGACAATTTTGATGACTTGGTGAGAAACTTGGCAAGTTTGGTGACGTATAGAATTTTCCAATAAGTGCTGGAATCTAAACAAAATCTCTACTAGGAAGAAAGTTACGGACTTTTACAAAACTTTCCTTGTGACGTCTCACTTGGTCGGAGCTTCTATAAATGGAGAAGAGATGCGAAGTAGAAGAGATCGATCAGGATATAGACTGGAAGCGATTGCATTGGAAATAGAATTGCCGAGGAACTGCCAGTAGCGACCCGAATGAATTTGAGGAGAAATGGCCTGTATCTGCCGAGAAGTGTCGGAGCCTACCTTAGAAGCGCAAGGTATTACTGTGGAGATTTGTTAGCTGCGTGAACTAGTAAACTGATGAACTGAGCGTTGCTGATACAATGGTGACTGTCGTTAAGAGTTCTGTTTTCGTTCCTGTATCTGTGTCGCTAATCTGTACAATTGTTTCGTTTCCTGTTCGTGCGGTTAATATTTCCAAGCTCTGTTACCTGTATGTTGTTCAGTCCTACAATTTGTGAGTTTAGTGATATTTGCCCTTATTTTCTGTGTTGTATTGATTTCATTCGTTACACCCACGCGAGACTGGAGAATTTTTGTAAAATTATTGTATTACCTAATGCTTTTTTTCCCAAAAAAAGATTGAATTAAGGTTCATATAAAATGCTTCTTTTCAGTGTATTTTTATAAAGTCCTTTAATCAATTATTTATCATACAATCATTAAAAATATATTATTAGTTTAAATCGTATAAATCAAGTAATATGTACCACTGAGAAAAAAGCTTTCGAAAAGAAAATGGTACCTCATTTGCTCGATAGATGACACCACGGATCAGAGTCATGAGTTAGCTCACGCAGCGCCCTCTATTTTTACACAAAACCATGGAGAGCTCTTAGCTCGACAGTCGCAGCTCAGCTCGTCACCTCTCTTCCACATTTAGTCTGTTTGCGATCTTCCCACGGAAAATTTGGATCGCGGTTTCACTCTTGATGTGAACAGCAGAAAAGTCCTACTGCGAGTGGCCGAGCTCGTTCAACGCTCAACGACGTAATGAAACTAAGATAAACTACCACCAACAATATTTGAAGAGCTAGTTCCCTAAATTGAAATGCTTTTGTAAGTAGAAACTCTGTATATAGCATTAATTCAACTATTAGTAAATAAATAGTAAAATTCCAAATGCTGCTTCATCCGTTAACATAAAAGTAAAAAAAAACAAAAAAACTGTGGAACCCGGTAATGAAATTACTCCTCTAGAAAACTAGCCCGTTTCATAAGAGCAAACCAGTGAACTATCTTTAGACTTATTCAGATAGAAACTATCTGTATGATTATATATGTGTGATTAACGCCACATTACCTCTTTCTTTTAATTTTGTTTCTCATTTTAACATACATTTTTCTTTTCAGCGCCCAACCAAATTCTCCCAACCACTCTTTCATGAAACTTAAACCACAATTTTCAGCCTAGGTACAAAACCTCAGTTTCGTAGAATTGCGTGTGTTAGGATAGTATCGCAAAATACTTTTAATTGCTGAATTAATAAAATTTCGGGACTTTCCTCGTTCTTCTCGGGTATAAAAGTCTTCACTAACCTTTTTCCTTATGAGTTCTCTTTTTCTTTTTTTCTTCACTCTGAGCTCTTCCGTGATGTCTCGCCACCACGTAATATGTGCTACCTGTGTTAGGGAAATGTCATCGGCTGTGGAATGAAATAATTTTTGGTGAACGGTTGATCCGAAATATACGTTTTTATTACACATTAACGACTACGATAACTTAAATTGAAGGAAGTTTATAACTCGTATCATATATACGAGGGGTATCCTAAAATTTTAATTATTGCTAATAACCGAAATATCTAAATAAAATAATTCTGTATATTAAATTATTCTTATGGGCATAATGTATATTATATATTAATGTTGAGTTGTTCGGATATAGGAAGCCATTAATTAAAATAATCTCAGCACGGGAAAGAAAAGCTTCTGAGTTCTATAATGAAAACTTTCGGAAGGTATCGTTTTTGACCGAGGTTTAAAATTACGAAGTACGTCGCCATTAGCTCTCGTATTGCTTCCAGTGCGAAATTAATAAAATCAAACCAAACAAAACTTTCGAATGGTCATGCCGGGAGAAATGTTCATTCCAGAAGATAGCTATTTTAGGAACGTCTTAAGAATAATAAGTAAAAATAAAACATTTTATACCTCGATTATTTTTAGTAGTTATTAAAACTTTACGACACTTTAGGTTTGTGGAACCTTTGCCTTGGTGAAACCAAACAAATTAACAAGAATAGCTGCAAATGAAAACATTATTGAATACGCAAGGATAAATTAATATGTAAATTAAATTTTATTCCGATATCTTAATTATTTCTTAGTAATCGTTTAAATTTTACTATACCCCTCTTTGAATGCATGGAACTATACATCACTAAAAAAATAACGCAAAGCCATACTAATTAAGTTTAGTTTATACAACAGTTATTATGCGGTTGTGCGTGCATTATATATATATATATATATATGTATATATATATAATTCTTAGCAATATTATTTTTCAGATATATTCTCATTTATTATTGTATTAATTTTTGGTGTAAAAGAATCCAATAAAAGCTGCTATAATATTTCAAACGTATAATTTTGGAATAAATATATACATTTTTTTTCTCGATAAATGAAAATATTTGTGTAAAAGCAAATTTTACAGTTATTATACTTCCAGTTTTCTAAATAAAAAGGATTAATATATGTTAATCAAATTCTCGGAAGGCGTAGTATTAAAAATTTAAAATATAAGGTAACAATTTTAAAGCCTTTGATTCAATTTTAAAGCCTTTAAACTACTTCTTACATATTGCCATTTAAAGCTTAATGGCAACATCAAAACATCAAAATATGCTAAACACACTAATCTAATATTTAATACCTGTAGATCAAAATATTTCTCCAAAACCCATCGTAAAATATTATTACATTGTACATTTTAAAGTTTCTTTATTATTTTTAAAAGAATCAATTTAGTTTCGCTTTGAAAGAAAATACAAAACATTTTAGTTTTCATCCCTAACTTCATATCTTGTCAAGAGCTATGAATGACAACATTTATAAGACTCTGAAAAAGACTTGGCTTAAAAAATTCCTTCTATTAAATTTTCCAATTACAGCTTCCTCATTTCTTAGCAAAAGTAATGAAAAAATTTTCGGGACAATACACAATTTTTTCTTTTCCTGAAGAAAAGCATGCTTTTCAAAGTTAGTTATAATTTTTTTTTTATAAATTTGTTGCTCGTAGTAAGTTTATAAGGTAGTTTTTCTTATCAAAAATATGAAAAAATACATTAATCCAAAACTTATTTAAAGGGGAGGGGGATTGTATTGTGTAGTTTTTTTTAAATTTTTTTTTGTTGAATCAGTGAATTATATTGAGTTTTAGAAAAACATTCTATGAAGTAATTTATCCCATCTTAAGAGATAATTTGAAGCATTAATTTTTTTTTTAAAATCCCAACAAATGCGAAAAATTTAGAACTTATATGGTCTTGATAAAAAAAAAACGCTCATATTGAAAGTGTCTAATTTATTCTAATAGTGAAATATAAATGTAAAAGAAAATATTTAAAATCGTAAAAGTTGTCAACTATTCAATTAAAGTGTTCGCTTCACATAATTAAATGCTGTAGAAGATACAAAATAATCGTTAAATGAGTAATTTACTCACCCTATTTGTATTCATTTATTTAATTTTATTACGTTAGACAAGAATAAAAGAAACTGTTCTCAGCAATGCTAGTGATTTTATTACACATCACTTATGGAAATTTTTTTCATTCGTTAACATCGAAAAGAATAACTAAAATACAAATATACTAGGTGTATGTTTGAAGTAAGTTTTTTAAATATGGCAGTTGCAGCGCTACTGTCACTATTCCACACAGGTGAATTTAGTATCTATAGCTGTTGGTTAATCACAAAAGCCAGCATGGAAAGATTCATCGATGTTTCGTTTGCTTGTGTGAATTTGAAAGACGTCATTCAACAGTGAATGCTGTTGAAATCTGTGAAATACGCGCTCTGATTCGTTTTCTACATGCCAAAGGAGTGAAAGTTGCTGAAACTCATCAGAAGGTTAATGAAGTGCATGGAGAAAACACTATGAATGAGAGAATGGTTGGAAAATTGATGAAAGTGTTCAAAGATGAAAAGGAATGCATTTAATAACACACAAAAAATTGAAGCTCGAGCTAACAATCTCAGCATGCAAAAACATTGAGTGTCCACGAGTGGTTTGTTGAATCCGAAATCTCATCTCATTATATGGGTGGAAAATGCATGATCCCCCTCAGTATAGGCCTTGCCTGGCGCTCTGTAATGATCATTTGTTTTTTCACTTGAAAAAAGCATTTAGGTGGTCAGTGCCATGACGATGATGATGTCAAAACAACCGTGCTGCAGTGGTTAATCCATTGGGTGGCAGATTTCTGGGAGGATAGGTTATTTTTTTTTTATAAAAATAAAGTAGTTGTAAAAACTGTACTTCTTTTCAAATATCAAAACCGTACTTAATTATAAAAAAGTTATCAGAAATCGAAGAAGAGAATCTACTGAGCGTCCTAAAATTTTTCACACTGACGATTTATTATGCAGAAACAACAAACATTAAACATTTATTTTTATACTAATGATGAAAAGTAACTATAGCATTAAAAAGAAAAAGTAATGAATTTATAATTACGACAAATATTCAATATGTCCACCCTTTCTAAGGGTCTTGTTGGTTGCATGGAATCAAATGGAACTAGTGAGGAATATTACGTTAAACTCAAAATGAATATGTTGTTAGTTTAATAATTTAAACAATTTCAAATTCAAGTTCATGATGCAGAATAAAATGCAGTTTTCTAAAATTATATGTATGGAGTAAAATCTACGAGTATGTCTCTTGTAAAAATTGCAAGGTATCTGATCAAGGAAGCAAAGCTGAAATCGTCTGTTCATAATTTGAGAAACGCGTTTCAAGACGCTGATGGTGACTTCTTGTACTCTTTGAATTACTTATCAATTTTATAATTCATCTATTGTTTGGAAGTTATTTTCATATAAACTTTGTTCTTTACTTCTTGAGCTGTTGAAAATCACTTAGACACAGAAACTTCTTGAAGATGCTAAGCTATGATTAAAGCATTCTGTTCATTAAAAAAACTGGAAAAAAAAAAAAAAAAAAAAAAAAAAAAGAATATCTGTAAGCTAGATATTAATTTAACTCTACAATTTCTCACATTCAAAAATATGCAACACGGATTTTGTGCAGAACACACGGGGAGTAAAATAATAACAATATTAACAAGCTACATGCTACTAGCACGTAGGGTATGCACTACGGGAACGACAGTGCTCTTCTACATTACAACTGTGAAGCGTACAGTTCCATCTAAATATTTTCTTCTTTTTCATAAACTGAGAGACGGTTATTTACATTAGGCTCAAGGATTATACATTGTACAATTATAAAGAAAGAATTTTTTTTTCAAAAATGGAACTCATTATATAAAATGTTACCGATAATAACAAGAAGATATTGGGGAGGCTGCAATTTCACAGTGCCTATACATGAGATGCTCCTGTATTTAATTAACTCATATTTTGCCTTTGACACTCATTTTGATATATAGTTTATATACAAATAGTTACTTAATTGGTTACATGTATTTTTGATATTGTTTTATTTCGTTGATTAAATATGAGTAATTTAGATAGGAATATTTTTTTTAATGACTCGATTGTTAAATTCAGCCATTTTTTTTGTCGTTTTCAACTTCGCATTTCTTTAGAGCAATTGCGCGACAAAACAAAAAACTTCCTGCTGTTTTCTATTAGTGCATGAGGATTCCTCCTTTTGAATATTTATTTATTCTCGCGTGAAAACAGCAGTCATCCGAAATCCGCCTCGAAGTAGCTGCATTTTGTCTTTAACACGCACCTTTCACGGAATTGCGAGCGAAACAATACTCGTACACTTAGATACAGACAGCAGGGAACGCTAGGCACAGGTGACATGCATACAGAAACTACAGGCTGAAATATTTGCTCTAACAAGGAAAAAAGATATTTTTCGATTTCAATCTCTTCCGCAAATTGAGCTACTAGAATCCTTGTCTCCGCGAAAGATATTTTGAGAAATTCTTCTGGATATTGTCATGTATTTATGTTCCTACAAAATTCTCATTTTCCGGGATGAGTCCTTAAGTGGTAAAGAAGAGAAGAGTCAGTGCTATAGTAATGAATAGAGAAGATCTCACAGCTGCTTTATTTCCCTTTTGTTGTTCATAAAATAATTATTTTTTTCAAAGATATATATATTTTTTTAAATTTAAGAGGAAATGTATATTTTTATTTGCAAAATAAAATGTACGACATTTCAAAAATACCTGCTTCTGACAACAGAGGGCGTTTCTAAAGCAAACTATTTTTACATTTGTGTGCTGTCATCTGTTAAAGAGTGCCGAAAAAATTTGACACCGATTCATAAATTTGCTTTGTTGAAACTGCATCGAGTTCTCACGGTTGACGAGACCTGGATTCATAATTACACATCAGAATCCAAATTATTTGCTCAAAGGAGGGCAAAAACTGTTTCATGGGAAGGAAAAATTATCATATTGAGGATTACAAGGGCGTCATAATGAGGGACTACTTTGAAGAGGAAACGATCGCTGTATATACTTACGAAAATTTCTGGGAATATGCAAGTGAAAATAAAGTTCAACATGAAGATTTTAGTTTAGTTTATTTCTTATTAACGTCGCACTCAAAGCAACACGAGGGCTATTGGCGACGGACCTCGTAATTTTGAATCACGGTCAAGTGACGAGGACGACACCTGAGCTGGTAGCCTCCTCTCCTAACATCCACACCACACCAACGGGAGGACTTTGAACCCCGAGAGATTTAACGTTCATCAACCCCGGCTACACGGCGGGTCTTTGGCAGCCAAGGATCGAATCCGCGACTGAACGAAAACCGCCGCCCACGTATCTGAAACCATGACCACTAGGCTACCGCGGCCACTCAACATGAAGACAACAACAAAATGAAGCTTTATTTGCAAATCTTTGGGGCAACACACAGACAGCCTGGAGCAGAGAGCCTGGAGAATAACAATAGGAAACACATTGCGTGTACAAAACAGCGACATAAATACTGAAACATATACAACAATTGTGCAGATCAACAATACAAACATATACAAAACACAGCACTTGTTATAATGTTTCAGCTCACCATCTTACTAATTCGGACATACCTCCATTTTATTACGTTACACTCGAAAGGCAGACTCCATAAGCTAACTGATTCGGGATTTTGACACATTTATGCTTGTTCTGGCAAGGCGTGACAGAAAATTCAGAAAAAGTCTGTAACTTTCTTTCCTACGAAGACATTGACTCGATCCCAGCACCTTTCCATCTGTCGCCAAAGTCACCAAATTACTTGTTAAGTCGCCAAATCCGTCGCCAAGGTTAGGGAGTCATTATTTAAACTTCCTTTGGCTGAATCATGACATCTCTGTGAGTGTTTCTTTTCCTTCACAAGAGAACCGCAGCATGAAAGCACCATCTCATGTTCATAACAATGCACTTAAAAGAGTTACCCTATTCCCACTCCTAACAAGAATACTTTCTGAAACTCTCTTGTATTAATTATAAACCATTTTGTGGAAGTCTGAAAAAGTGTCATACATAATAATTATGATAAATATTTTTAAAAAATTCTTCAGTAGGTTCGAAAGGAAAGTGCTTGTATTGAATGAAATTTTATGTGAATAACATGATATGGAAAACTTCAAGTATACAAAAAGGCCAAAAGAAAAATTCCTTTTTAAAGAATAATTGGATGTGCATTTTTATATTGGATCATTGTTTTAAATATATGTTAAGTTTTAATTTGTCATTATAAAAGTCGTACCTAATGGACATTTTGTATTGTAACTTTACTTAACCTACAGTAATAAATTTAAATCATTTACTTAATAAATTTCTGTACGTTAACTATTTTACAAATTCACTTGTCTTATTGATCTTATTGCTATATCATAATATTTGTAGTCTAACTGTATGTTATATCTTTACGAGCGGTTATCGTAAAGGTTTAATTATTACTAAAAATAACCGATACATCTGAATAATATTTATTCTGCATACCTTATGTATATAATGTAACAAATCACTCTAATTAATGGTGCAATGTTTTTTAGTTTCAGGAAGCCATTGATTGAAGTAAACCATAGAACGGAGAAGGTAGAGTTCTATGCAATAACGAACTTCTAAGGGTCAACAAACGTTGGGAGAAATGTGTAACTCTGGATGTTGATTTTGTAGAGAAGTCTTAAGAAAAATAAATAAAAATTAAGTTCCTATCTCGATTTCTGTGCGATTTTTCTTTAAATTATTATTTAGCAAAAATTAAAATTTTGCGAAATAATAATTTAACTTAACCATACAGTGGGTTATTTAAATCTATGACACTTGACTCCAAACTTATCAACTTTAACATTTGTAATTTACAACATTATATACATTAGATCAATTAATACGCATAATAAATTTTATCCAGATATCTTGGTTATTTCTCAATAATGTTAACACCTTACGGTACCCTCTCGTATAATAAAGCAACGTGCTATCAAAATTTCTTGAATTAGTATTCGTTGTTGTTTTCATATCCACAGATGGCTCACGTAGAAATGAGACATACAAATTTGTCAAAGAATTTTGTGAGCTCCTTAGAGAAGAAATATTATTTTGTATTCTAAATAATTGTTGAGTTTCTTAATCTGATTGTAATATGCATGATTAAATTTTAAAGTAAAACTTGTATTTTATATTTAAGGAAAATGTCTCCAATATTGCTGAATTTTTTTTCATAAAAAGTTTCCAAATATTTTTTTAACTAAAGCTACATCAAAAATATTTCTATAGGAGATTTTGTCTCTCAATGTATTATGGATGTTAAAAAGAAATAAGTAGTTCAGAATGATATTTCTCTTTTTTTTACTCTTCCTTTAGCTTTAAAAGTGTTCTCTCTCTTTCAGTATTTTTATTCGCCATATATCGAGTCTGATACACGTTAAATATGTCGAAACTCCGAGTCCAACCCGTGGCGTGATGTGCAAGTTTAAAGTATCAGCTGGAACATCATCTTGTCGCTTGAACGATGTTAAAAATTAGAGGTTCGTCGCCAGTAGGCCAAGTGTTGCTTCTATATGTGAAATTGATAAACAATGAGTTAATTTCTCTCAATATTCCATCTAATATACAAGCAAAACTTAATTGACAAAAATCTAATTACTGGATTCAATTTATAGAATTCAAAAAAATAATTTTAATGAAGAGCAATTTAAATGAACACACTATGTATAACTAGGTTTAATTGCTTTTTTCACCTAAAATCTTTAACCCAAAAAATCCTATTTCTCTGTTGGAATAAAATATTTAAATATTTGAGTTACTTTTAAACTTTGAAAAAATTAAACAGTTTTTTTTAAATAAGGTTATTTAACATTTACTTCTATTGTTAAACTCACGCAAACATTATCGCTTCTATTATATACTTAGGTAATAAATTTTAAATACTCGTAGTTTAAATATTCTTCAGATTATTAAAAATTCATTTTTATAACTGTCAATCGGATATAAAAACCTTAAAAACAATTTGCTTTTCATACCATATTTAATTTTTTAACATTTTTCATATTGTATTTTGTATTAATAATTGTATTTTTTTTTCTCCTTTGTTTTTTCTGTGTTTTTAAAATAAAATACTGAAATATTTTCAACAAATGTGTCGAACAGCACAGTCTCATTTTGCTCTTGCATCATAAATTCAACAATCACTCATTCACTCACTGGATATAAAAACTACTACTTTAACTTTTTTTCTTATTTTATTTAGCATAAGCTTCGTATTTCTTTCCTTATTTTGATTAGATATTAGCTTCGATTGGCTATATTATTCATCTCGTTTAATAAAAAAGAAGATATGAAGCATATCAATTTTTAAAATTATTTCATTTTAGTAAAAAAAAAAAAAGAAGTACAATTTATATAAAAAATAAACAGATTTTTTTTCTCAATTTATTTGTAAAAACTTTAGCACCTTAAAAAGAATACTGTTTGCATGAACTGCATTTTATCGTGACTAATCTGCGTGAGATATTTTTTTTCTAAAAGGATTATTAATATTCTTTTTTAACATTTGAATTATTTTGAAACCAGTAAACTAACCATAATATTTTTTAAAAAAAATTTAATATTGTTTCTATCACGAAAAAAAAAAAAAATTGAGCAACGTATAAGAAACATCATTACAAAAAAAATATAATTAATTCAACTTACAAACATTTTCATTCGAAGTAATTGAAAAATAATGCCACAACAGCCATAATTTTTCAATCTGTAACTTGATTTTCACAAATCTTATTGTAACTAAAATTTACGGTTTTCTTCTATTTATCGAGTGCAATTTTTCGACTCAATCCACGTCACTGTCTTTTCAGTTACGCCTATGAGGGACTATTCGGGTTAACCCTTCCGAGATAAATCTCGGTGATTGTTGTCGACACAAAGTCTAAATAGCAGCTTTCAGCTCGTTGTCAGCTCCATAATGATGTCCCTCAAGGTGCTCGTTACCCTTTGAGAAGTGATGAAAGTCACAAAATGCAAGGTCAAAGTGCTCAGCTGTTTCAACTTCGTTTCCTTGCGATCGTCATACTCTTTAGTTCCCAATATGCTAGCGACCCTTGAGAACAAAGAAAATGAAAGTAGAATATGGAAATAAAAATAGATCTTAGCTGCAAAACATTTTTTGAAAATAGGATAAAAATTGAAATTTATGGCCAGGAATGCGTTACATTTCAGTAGCTTAGTATACTCATATTCTTCAGTTCTCAATTTAATCTCTTGATCCTATAAAAATAAATATTATTTTTTAAAAAATCTAAATTGGCTTTGATTATTTCCTTTTAATATCTGTTGACGTTTTCTTTCCATCTTAAGTTCTCGAAAAAGTAGAACGATTCAAAATGAATATTAATCAGCTTAAAGTAAATGTATTTCCGAGTCCCGGGCTCTACAGACGCAATTATTATCAAAAATAGAAAATATCTTCTTCAAATTACCAATGTATTTTTATTTTCATCAGCAAAATATTCCAAAGTTCAAAAACGTCGCCAATGTTAACAACCAAAAGTATAAAAACAGACGATCTTGCCATAAAAATCAATTACTTAATTAAATATTTGAATAAGAGCAAACGATAAATTATTAAAGTTGACTATAAGATTCTGTTCGGATATTAAATTAAAAACAGTCAGTAAAATATTAAATTAAATATGTCTTAGCAATGGAAATATAGAAATAACAAATTAATTGTAATTATTTTTACAATCATAATGTATTGTATCGTCAGTCTTTTGAATCTAACACGACGATATCATTTATTTTAAGTTCAAACTTCTTTGTTGACGCCATTTTCTCAAAATAACAACATCTTAGCGCATATTAATAACTGATGCACGAATGATATCAATTTATGCACATCGTCTTTACAACATCAACGAGATTTAAAAATGATGAGTTAAGAAATAAATAGCCTTTTATTTTGTTTTCTTAATTATTTTATTCTAATTTATTTGCAATATTAATATTCACCAAAATATTTTAAGAAATGTAATCCTCTTTGATGAAAAATGTATTACCTTTGTCATGAATTTAGCACACTCATTTCTGTTTATTTTTATCTTATACATAGCTAAGTGACCTCATGCATGTGCTAAAAATGCATTAGTTACTCCTGATTAAATAATCTGTGATGGAAATCTCGGAAGAATAATTTTTCGGTATAAAAGAGAAAGTAGTAAATGTGTCGAAATAGAGTTTCACAACTCTGTAGGAAGTATAAGTTGCATAATATCTTATGTGCGTTGAAGGTCGATAATAATAAAAACAATGCGATTCTCAAAATTATCAAGTTCCGTGGATAAGACGATAATTTTCAAATTTAATTTATTTTCGAAATACACTAATTTTTAGAACTACGGTGGTGGTTAGAATGGGTATAATTCCCCTCAATATAAAAACTATTAGTGTAAAGTAATAAGAGCATGTTTACACGTTTCGCATGTAAAAGGTTCTTCCTCAAACGTATTAATCCGCCCACTTTTTTTGATCGAAGAAATCAAATTTGTAACTCCTCCGCTTCGAGACATAGGTCCTGGACCAAAGAGGTACAGTAAATGATAAATCAAGAAATAGACAGCCAATTAAATCTTAAATTAATTTTTTCCAAGATTTAGGAAGATCAAAAATAAATTTCTCGTATTAAGAATGTTGATCATTAACTTAATCGCACTCCAAACTATTATAATAATCGATATTTTTATTTATATTAATAAAACAGCAAAAATGGATACGGGTAGGAAGTAAACACACGTAAACTGGATTCCAGTTAAAAATTAACTCTTAGAATATCATCTCCACCTTCTCGGACCAATATCATGTGCTCTTCAAAGCTGATACTCCCTCTTTTATCGCCGATCACTCCAATGTCTCCAATTTCACTATGTGACAATTACCTATTCACTACACTTCTAATATAGTAATGCTAATTTACATAAGTCACGGTTTTTTTCACAAGGCGAGGTTCTCAATTCAAATAACATTATAAAATAGCCCAAAAGGCTAGTCGAAGAGGCAAAAACCTGAACACCACCATGAAATTGAGATTCTAAAATTGATGGGGTAATCAAAGCTTCTACAATATAACAGGATTGGCAATATGATATAAGAATATTAGTTAACAAAAACCTAATAAAAAGAGATAAGATTGCGAAATTACAATTAAATTAATTTAATGCTAAGCCTTTTACTATAGAGGAGCTCGTACTCATGCACTAGTAGGTGATATAAAAATAATGATTTTACACGTTTTAAGTATAATGTTGAACTGTGCGATAGGTAATTATTAAGAATAAAGCATTGATTGATCATAACCTTTTCAAAAATATTTTAAAGGATTTTTATTCTATATTTATGCGGGAATTTCTAGTTTCTAGAATTTATTTCACTTAAGCTGAATCAGATAAACTTTTTTAAACGTCTTTAATTCTAGATATGTTCAATGATTAAGAGAAATTTCTTAATACCTTGTTAATATTTATATGAAATTCTTTCCATATGTTAATTGCGTCACTTTTATCTAAGTCCTTGACATCAAAGCTTGCATACATTTCACACCATCAGATCTCTTTACAAGATCTTGATAGTATTGACCTAAACTTAATAAAAAAAATCTTTAAAAAGTATTGGAAGTGTCTTATCTAAACAGATAAATGTAATTTTAATTTTAGAAAGATTGTCACATACATGTGAAGAAATTTATACGAACTAATTATCACTTTTCTTCGGACATACAATTCAAGATATCACCAAAAATATTTTCGAATAATGACAATAAACTGTGTTATTCGTGACACGCAAATCTTGAAAAAAAAAATCTCTATCGTTCAAATTCCCGACTTAAAAAATTACTTAAAGCTTAAAAATGGCAGTAAGGTCCTGTTAACCGGTCATTTTGATTACGTGGACGTAGTGTAAATTCTATGGAATTTCGACAACCGTTCTTAAATCTTTACTATTCGATCTATTTGAATGCAATAAAGTGTAACTAAAAGAGCAAAAAATAATGAAGGCTTCTGTGGAATTGTTTTATTCCTCCAATTTTCAAAAATATTTTTACCTCCATTTTGATGATTCGTTTGTGAGTTTTTCGGTCTTCAAGAATTGTTAAATTTTTTTTTAAAAAAAAATTGTAGGAAAATAGTAATTCCGCAGAAACCATCTTTATTTTTTTCTCTTTCAGATGCAGTTTATTGAATTCGAATAGATCGAATAGTAAAGATTTGAAAACGGTAGTCAAAATTCTATAGGATTAAAATAAATTCCTCGAAATCAAAATGACCGGTAAATGGGAGCCTTAAGAGAAGAAAACGTTTGACAAACAAAAATATTTAAAAAATGGAGGCCAAGATCAAAATATATGTACATGTTAGCAATGTCTTCGATTATTAAATTAATAAAAAAGTATATAATTACTTTCGATAGATGGCGCCCCTAGTAAAGAGGTAAATATTCCCTTTCCCCCTCCAAGAACGCACATAACAAAGCACATTTCCATCAATCAATATTCCGGCCGAAAGAAGAATTGGATTCAAATCTCTTGCGCTTTTTTTTCTTACTTCGGCAGTTGCAAAACTTATTTTATCTGCTCAACTTTGGAGAAAGAAAAAAAAAAAAATAGAGAAGAATGCAAATAAAAAGGTAAAACCCATCGAGCTACCGGTTATTTTATAGATCCGAGACAGCGTTACCATAGTCCTGGGAAAGAAACGCAATTCTATCTTTAGACAAAAAATAGAATTTCTCTGAGATAAAGGAACAAGGAGGCTTATTTTGCGATACTTTGAAAAGAGAAATTTCGGGAACTGAGTGTTCCGGATGCCGGTGGATGGGTTGTTTCGGTCCCGCATTTCTTTCTTCTATGGGGTAAAGTATGTAATAGATGATAGAGGCTAGTTTTATTCAACCGGAACATGATCGTGCGTATTTGTCTCTTCCATTTCTTTTTCTCGGGAAGTTTTCATCCTCAGACGGAGGTTTTCTTTCCATGCGGATTTCTTTCGGTTCCTGCAATTTAATGCACATATACCCAGTAAATGTCTATCTGGATCGTTTTTATATTTTCAATTAAGGAATATAAGCATTAATAAAGCTTTAATAATCCTTAAATCTGAAAATGTTTAGTATAAAATATATCAACAGATCGAGAGAATGTAGTTAAATTTCTAGTCTGAAGTTTAAGTATTTTATAATATTAGAAATCATGCTTGTGTGAAAATGCTCATAGAATGTATATGATTGTTTATTAACATCACACTGATCAGAAATATTATGGCTATTGACGATGGACCCCGTTTTCTTAAACTTCTGTCAGTGATGAAGACGAACCCCAAGCCTGCGCCTCCATTACCAAACTTCCATACCACGCAACAGAAGTACTTGGGACCTCGAACAGATTTATTGTACAACCCCATTATACGAAGGGTCTTTATTGGCATCAGAGCTAGAGCTCACGACTCGAAAAAAATGATGCCGGATGCGAGTCCATGACCATGGCCACTAAGCTACAGGGGGCACTTAAGGGGTTGAAAAATCTTACAGAAATCGTAAACATAATTTATTTGATAAAACTATTTAATAATACTCTTCAATACTCGAGACTTGTTATAATAATATATAACACACACAACAAATAGAGGGAGTGTGATAAATTTGTTACAAAACTAGTATAACTTGAAGCGACCACACTTAGCAATTTCGTTAGTGGTTCCTCTTACATCCGAACAAGGTCCTCATTAAAGACATCTGAGAAAGGGCCAACATTTCCGTTTCTCATGAACTTTGACCTTATAGAGTCCGATTCTCCTGGGAACCAAGAACACCCCCCACAGCAAGTGTCCAGTTTAGTAGGTGCGAATTCCTGTCCAGGTTATATTGCTCAGGACCAATAACTAGTTTACTACTTTCAGTTATCCAACCAAAACAAAGGATAATATCCCGTGATTTCAGAAGAGGCGTGATCATTTTCAATCAGCCTAAAATTTCCGAAGAGGAGGGACAATCAAAGCGCTACTAAACGTTCGACTAGAACGTCGTGTCTGAGGACATTGCTAGGGTGCGACGTGCACCCAAAATGTTATATTCCAATTGCAATTGTAAGAGCGACAAGCACTTTACCTTGTCAATATCAACCAGAGTATTTTGAATTTAATTGTAATAAAAATTGTGCAAATAGGTATCTAAGTATCACATCTGTATTTCAACTTAACGTAACCAGCCATGTAGCCAAAAAAAAAAAAAAAAAAAAAAAAAAAACTAATTACAGAGCTAGGTCGTGGTTGCCTAGTTGTCAGTTTAGTGGTGAGTTCCTTCCGAAATGCCACTAATGATCCCCCATTTATTGTGGCTGGTGCACATTAAATCTGTTCGGGGTTCCAAGTCCTCCTGTTGATGAAGTTTGGAAGTTTGGAGATGAAAGTGCCAGCTCAGGTATCGTCCTCATCATTTGACAGTGATTCAAAACTACATGGTCAGTCATCAATATCTCTCGTGCGAAGTTGATAAACAATAAATTATTACAAAACTCATATAATGCCTAATAGTATAAATCACCAAAAAATATTGATGACCTAGGTGTAAGAAATGAAAATAAAAAAAGATGTACTGAAGTTTTGTAATCTTCAACTACTGAATTAATTTTTATATTCATTCATAGAGATGTTCAAAACACTTCCCAAAATATGCCGATGGATTCCCATGACATATTGAACTAAACATTCGAGTTTATTTGCGTCTTCCAAAAATACCCTTTCAATCGGAAAACAAAAGCTTTATAATTATGGAATGGTTTTTCAGGGTATTTCATGTTTTTCTTTACATGCCTATTTATACAGAATATAAGCCCTAAAGTATAAACCTCCAATTCCCGAAAGACCATTTTCTGATTTGTATGGTCTATAAACATACGTAAGTAACCATTTTATTTTATAAAAATGATTAATTTATGTCTCTCTCTTTATAAGAGAAAACTGAAATGTGTCTGTAACGAAACCTTCCAATTTCTATATCATTAATTCATGTTTACCGCAGCATAGTCTTTCGAAATTTAATTTCCTCTATATATAATTCTAATTATAACGCCGAAGTGCAAGTAAAGGGCAATTGGGATACATTTATAACAATGTTAAGAAAAACATAAAATGCTTTATACAACAAATATATAAGGACTGACGATCTTTTATACTTTACGTCTTTCTTTCCAAGAGCATATGATAAAATATGAAACAACTGGTCAAAGTTGTTTCTGTTGATAAAATATGAAACAACTGGTTCAAAGAAATGTAGTATATCTGGTATGACTTTAAGGAATATGGTTTCTGAAGCATGTAAAGTCATAATTCAAGTATTTCCATCACGTGCAAGGAAACTTTAAAATTTCGACACACACACACACACACACACACACACACACACACACACACACACAAATGTGTGTGTATGTACAATATAAAAAACAAATAGATGTTCCGAAAGATCCAAAAAAATGATTGCCTTTAAATTCATTACAGGGAAAGTTTCTTCCTCTTCTGATTCAACCACGAAGGCGAAAAGACCATGAAGGAGTAGCTGAAAAATCTCATGATGCCTTTCTCTCTTCTTCATTGAACGTGAAATAAACAGACTTTACTCGGAGAAATAGTATTTATTTTTAAGCCATGACTGTAACTAAAAATAGTTTCTAAAACAATAAACAAACACTCTCCCTCTCTCTCT